>JAZEWT010000014.1:4892027-4909210 GCA_036362905.1 Mordacia mordax
GAGCGCTTTTCACCCGAGACTCACAAAGCACTGCAAAGAGCTGTGGAGAGAACGGAATGTAAACAATAATTGCATAAAAATGGCAAATCAACAATAATAACGTCTCTCATCTCATTGTCAGAAACTGCTTAGTCCTTATAGAGTTGTGGTGAGCCGGAGCCTATCCCGGCAGACACAGGGCGCAAGGCAGGGATATACCAACGATGGGGCGCCAGTCCATCACCGGGCATTGAGGGCATTGCAATTGCAGGAGGCCCTATGGCCAGCTGCTCGACCGAGCGACGATTACATTCTATTGATTAATCAACTCATTACATGCATATACTAAAGCCGAGATTTAAATAGAAGTCCGTTTCTTGTGACATTCATTGGGGGGATTCGGCGCTGTTTGAATCAGTGTGGGGGAGTTTGGGGGGCGGCGGCGTGGTGGTGGTGGTGGTGGTTGGAACGGGCTCCTCGTTCAATTTTAACTCGTGCCTCCACGATCACAGAGCCCCACATCCGTGCGTGCGCGCGTGCGTATTTTGCAGCGTGCCACGCCGGGCACTGGGGGCACAACTGTGAGCGGCTGTGCGAGTGCAACAGCGTCGTGGGCAGCTGCGACCCGGTGACGGGGAGGTGCGTGTGCGAGGCTGGTTTCACTGGGCCCCGCTGTGACCAGAGTAAGTCACCACTTCCGCGAACACAAGCAACCCGGGTTCGATTCCCGGCTCAGGTGCCCTTCTGCGTGGAGTTAATAAGCCGTTTCATCAGCGTGCGACCGGAAGGGAAGAGTGGGTGGCAATACCTTAATCATACGGTGTGTGTTGTAAAGACCACTAAGGCATCTTCTGTCCTCATCAAGGATAGTACTAACCTTCTCCCCTTTCATACAATACTACGGAAGGAGTCTGTAAAGTCAGAGAGGCGTGCAGCGGGTGGAAATGTGAGAGCTGCAGTTTGAATGACATCGGCATAAGCTAATGGTGTTTGCAAACTCATTTTGACAAGTGCTTTAAAGAGATGCCCTTTCAGGATAGCCGTGTCAAGCGTTCCTGCTGTCTCCTCTATCACTCATAATCGAGCTATGAAAGCCTACATCAGCACAAATCCATTTTGCATTATGGTTGAACACATGTATAATCAGAGCTCCTTTGTGTATTTCCACATGTGCATGCATAAACACATACGATTTCGTTCATCCGGCTATTAGCGCTTTAATTAAAATGAATGCATTCGTCACCCGTATTGATCTTTGGGATCCCATGAAAAAAAAAATCGAGCTCTTTACGCAAGCGCCGATTCACGTGAATCAGCTCCTCGGTGCGATGAGCGCCACGTATCGAGAGTCGTACCCGATTCGCCGCTTGTCTCGCATCCCAGCCTGCCTTGCCCGTGCATTTCCCTGCCCTTCCATCATCACACGTGCCACCGTTCTGACAGCTGCAGGATTGACGGCAGTCTGCCCCAAACGTTCCACGTGCGCACGCCATTTCACACGCGAGGAGTTTGCGTGTTCTCTCTCTCTCTCTCTCTTCCCGTGCCCGTGTGGGTTTTCGCCTGGTACTCCAGTTTCCTTACCACCGTCCAAAAACGCGCTGCTGCTGCCTAGGTTAATTGGCCTGTTGAGGAAATTGCCCTAAAAAGTATGCCCTGCGATGTTCTGGCGTCACATCCTGGGTATTCCCCCGCCTTGCGCCCTCTGTCGGTCGGGATAGGCTCCAACCCCCCCGCGACCTTGTACAGGATCAAGCAGGTAATGATAATAAATTAATTAATGCTTTGAACATCGTTACATATGGACACGTGTCATTATTAATTGGGAATGTTCTGCTTGATGAAGTCAAGAATAAACCAGAGGATTCTAACTTGTGCACAAATTGAGCGGTGGAAATGTTTTGTTCACTCGCATCACTTGAGTGCAGATAAAGCTATAAAGATTAGCGCGTGTTAAAGAGAATAAAAGGTTTTACCATTTCTGGCAATTATACAGGCGTTAAGATCTTAAAACACCAAAATAGACACCTTTCACAAAGTGTCTGGTTTGAAAAAGCAACACATACTTGTGGCAAAATATGCAAACAATAAACTGTGATAGTGTATGCATTGTTCTTCAAACTGATTGGCCTATACCAGACGTGGCTTTCTTTCGAGCCTGATTGTCAGTGCTGGCCAGATGTTGCCAAAAGTCAGTCAGCTCAGGACAATGCAATATACTTAGTAGCTCAGGTCGAGCTGTTTAAGCTATGGGTACACAAGTACCCATAGGTGCATAAGTACCCACAGGTACATAAGTACTCATAGCAAGTGTACGTATGTACAAAAATACCAATAGCTTAAACAGCTCGACCAACAGCACTTACCCCCATTATTCATTAAAGAGTGTCCGGGGGATATCTGACATTGCCTTAATGTGTGTACAGAGTGGGGAGCGGTGGCTTAGCGGTTAGCTCACCGCGCTCTGAACCTGGCGGCCCCGAGTTCGATTCCCGATTTCCTGAACCGGTGATGGGCGACGCCCAAGTCGACTCGTGGTGCGATGTGTCAAACATCTCCGCTGGAGAGACAAAGGCGGCCGGGCGTGGCGTTTGTCCGCCCACCCCCGTGGTTTCCGGCGCTAGCCTCCGCAAGGTTCCAACTCACAGCACTTGTGCTGCCCAACATCCAGGCCACGCCGCTGCCCAAGAATACTTCTCAGCCTTAGCAGTGAACGCGCCTCCGCCGCCTTCTACCACCACGACCACCACACACAGGACTTATGCGTGTTTTGTTTTCACGCAAACAGAGCTCCTCAACAGCACCACCGACACGGCCCCTTGAGCTGCATTTACGTCGACCTGCGCTGGCCACCACAATCTCCTGCACTGATGTCGTCGATATCGTCTGCGTGTTGTGCCCTGCCCCGTCGAAATTTACTTTCGACCTTGTTTTGATTTTGCACTCAGAGGCCACGAGAAACGTTATTTCTCATCTCATCTCATTATCTGAAACCGCTTAATCCTATATTGGGTCATGGTGAGCCGGAGCCTATCCCGGAAACACAGGGCGCAAGGCAGGAATACACCCGACGACGGGACGCCAGTCCATCGCCGGGCATTGCGGGACAATTTTAGTCTGCGAGCCAATCAACCTATCCAGGAGCATGCTTTTGGACTGTGGGAGGAAACCGGAGTACCCGGCGAAAACCCACGCGGACACGGGGAGAGCATGCAAACTCCACACAGAAAGGCACCCGAGCCGAGAGATTCGAACCCGGGACCTTCTTGCTGTGAGGCGTCAGCGCTAACCACTGGGCCACCGCGCCGCCCAAACGTTATTTCGTTCCTCCATATAATGTAATTGTATACGGATGGGATGACAATGAAGTGTATCCGCTTTGCCGCTACAGTCCACTCAAGCGATACGGTGGTGGGGTGGGGGTCTGGGTCTGGGTCTGTGTCTGTACGCAGAGTGCGCGGCCGGAACGTTTGGACCGAGCTGCCGGAGCCGCTGCCAGTGCGAGCACGGCGCGATGTGTGACCACGTCAGCGGAGCGTGCACCTGCGCAGCCGGATGGACCGGCAGCTACTGCGAGCGCCGTAAGGGTTTGCCAACAAACTGGAGCATTTTTTTTTACCGGTAGACGAATGAGTTAAAAAAGGAAAATTGTTTTACCTTTTCTGGCATTAATAACAAGTGTTAAAATCTTCAAACACCAGACACCTTTCACAGGTGAAGGTATAAGGCAATCTTTTGACAAACTTAGCCCTATGGCGGGCAGCGCGGTGGCCCAGTGGTTAGCGCTGTCGCCTCACAGCAAGAAGGTCCCGGGTTCGAATCTCTCGACTCGGGTGCCTTTCTGTGGGGAGTTTGCATGCTCTCCCCGTGTCCGCGTGGGTTTTCGCCGGGCACTCCGGTTTCCTCCTACAGTCCAAAAAGCATGCTGCTGCATAGGTTAATTGGTTCGCAGGCTAAATTGCCCCACAGTGCCCGGCGATGGACTGGCGTCCCATCTTCGGTATATCCTTGCCTTGCGCCCTGTGTCTGCGGGGATAGGCACCACAGTAATAATAATAATAATTGCACTTCTATAACGCTTTTCACTCGAGGGTCACAGAGCGCTGCACAGAGCTCCGGCGCGAACAGAATTTCAGCAACAACAACAACGCATAAGAACAGGATATCGATAACTTTTTTTTGCAATTTTGAGCTGTGAAGAGAACAGCATAACAACAACAACATCAGAACAGTTAACTCTAAGTTAAATAACGGTTCTAATTTAGAGAACGACATAAAATAAACGATAAAAAATAATTGTTCAATAAACGAAGGGAGGAATAAGTGTTCCTGAGCAGGTGCAGATCGGCAGCGAGCCATCATCCTGGCACGACAACAGCGAGCCGCGGTAAAACCGATCAGGAGATCCTCGCTGATTTCCGTGAAATCTTAACACCTGCAAACTTGTTGTTCTGTCTTTCCAACAGCCTGTCCTGATGGGTTCTACGGAATGGAATGCAAACAGCCTTGCAACTGCCAGAACGGCGCCGGCTGTAACCACATCACGGGCTTGTGCAGCTGTTCCCCCGGCTGGGTGGGCCTCAAGTGCGACCAGCGTACGTAACGCTGCCTCTGCACTCTCGCCACCAAAACGTGCCTCGCCCGATTTCAAGAAGGGAGATATCTCTGTTACGCGGGCGTGATCTCGGCGAGCTGCCTGTGATTAAAAGGGGACTGTTCGGTGCAGGGGGTGGATGGTCTGAGAGTGGGCCACTCGTGAGTGCCCAAAAAACCCCATCGCTTTAAATCGGGATCTGGGTCTAAGAATTCAGCAGCTGCTGACACAACAGTAGTTGGATGGCATCTGTTGCATGTAATGTATTTATGCTTAAAAAAATTATTTTATTTGACAGAATGCATACTTTTATTGTCCTAATTATGCATTGATTTGTTTGGTTTGCGATTTTTAAAAAAAATCTATCTTTATACATTTTGGATGTCATTCTTGTTTGCAATTAATGGCACATTAATCAAATATTTAAGTGGAAACCTGGTTTTAGATGAGACATTGGGCTTATTTTTCCAACTAGCAATCATTAATTAGTTGGCTATTGTAAACAGGTACATTGTAGCAACTCATTCAGCACGCTGGGACAAATTGCTAATTGAGGTTACTCACTTTACTGAGGCAGGATCTTTGAGTGCATGGATAAAAGCCCTCGATTAATTCTGCAGTTAAAAATACTTACTTTTCAGATTTTGAACATTTGCAGGCACAAACACCTCCCTTAACATGACATGCCCCAGATATGGTGAGTGGGATTTGAGAATATATGAACATAATCAGAGAGCTACAGCCTACTTTATAGAGAGCCGCAAGAAGCCTGTGACACAGCACACTATTGGAATGACCCAGGTCAGATAAACTTACAGCAACGATCTCTGTATAAAACTAAACTCTAACTCGAGTCATGAAAGTAATGAGCAACACTTAAGATAGCACTCACAACACCAACTTGCACAAAGATGAAACCCCAACCATAATCGTGAAGTAAACAGTAGCCGCTCAAGCCTGCACAGCACAATTAAACAATAACAGACAAGGAAGTGCAGCAGAGCTATAGTGGCATGGGTAAAATGTAAGCAGCGTTTGGAACAACAAAGAGAGAGGGCAAACGCGACCCTAAACAACGACCAATTAATCAAAGGCTGTTCTCGGACAGGTTTTGTGGCTGTGCAGGACGTAACGATCGGCATGCTGGCGAGCGCGTGGTCCCGGCGGTGCACCGAGAGGACGCCAACGTGTCACGGTCGTGTGTCCTGCACGTGTGTCCTCCCCGCAGCTTGCCAAGGGCGGACGTACGGCGACAACTGCAGCCAGACGTGCGACTGTCACAACGGCGCCACGTGTGAGCACGTGACGGGCCTGTGCCTCTGCAGCCCTGGCTGGACGGGGGCATCGTGCCAGCAGAGTGAGTGAACCAATGCTGGCAACGGGGGCCGTGAAACCTACCTGGAGCCATGCTCCACGAACTGACCCCCCCCCCCCCCTTGAGAAGTTGTAACTTGCTCAACCCCTCCCTGCTGGACAACTGCTTAAAAGAGCCGCGTAGCCCAACGGTTCCTTCCACCTTGAAAACAAACTGGCTGACCCCGGCGAGACATGGCGTTGCAGCCGAACAGGACTTTATAATTAACCCCAATTCTCAAATGCCACCGCGCAATCGGTACGGATCGCTCACATAACCTAGTGTCACGACTCCAGCCGCTCACCTAATTACAATCCGAGACCCTGCATCGGAGTTCAACGCAGCAGCTACTCAGACACTCCGGTCGCGAGCAACCTTTGCACACCTTCACTCCTCCATCTCTGCGCCTCGAACACCGAACACCCCGCTAACTCCTCACTCACAACTCGCTGCACCTCCCACCACCATCAAACAGCAACTGAAAGTTACCCGTTCACCACGGCGTCCACGCAGCACTGCGCCAGGCTTCGCACCTCTGGATTTGCCAGCGTTATTCACAATCCGCGAAATCTGAAAGCTTTGAAAACTGTCATTATCCAGATATAATGCGGCAGTCGGGGTGTCATTCTGGATTCCTTGTGTGCTCCTATTGGCTGATCCTATCACGTGAAGGATCTCACCAGTCGGTTTCAGGCTGTTCTCTGGGCTCACAGCTGATAGCATCATCATCTAGCGCCGATTGTCAGACACTGGGTTGTGCATTTCCCACTCGGCCAGCAAACGACCCGGTCTAGGCTCCTGGAGGCAACCGTCGAGGCCAGCTATCATAATCAGCCGTCACTCCTTGCAGCAACTGCCCCAGTGCCTCTCACTCTCCTTCACCGTCTGGCCGCACGGTAAAGGTTGCACGCTGCGTTGCCGTGTTCACGACCGCAGAGTGCGCTGCCGGATACTACGGAGGCGGCTGCGCGCAGCGCTGCATTTGCCGGAACGGCGGCACCTGCAGTCACGTGACGGGAGACTGCACCTGTCCCGATGGCTGGATGGGCATCGCGTGTGAAATGGGTGAGCCGCAGCACCGCCCCCTTGCTCGACGGTACACGGCCGCGGTTTCACTGCCACATGAACATCAAACCCAGGCGGCCAGCCGTCTCACAAGTCACAACGCTCAGGTGGCCCGGCCGAGAGCCTTGGTTTGAATCTCGGCCACCTACCTGCGATCAAATGTGGGTTTTCAGCTGCAGTGCGTGGTCTCAGGCTGGCTCACTCAAAATCGCACTAAAAAAAACTTGTCACATTACATTGTATTGTGGGTCTTTTAATCAAGATGCTGCCGATATTCAACTGCAGTTGTCATTTGTTAGATATTTATTTACACTAAGATTTATTGGGGTTCTTAAATGCTTTTATTTGACAGAAAGTAGCGGACGCATGTGTTTTTGTTTTTATTTTACACAACCGTGCGTGTTTTTTTCCAAAAGCGTTGCGATTCCTCGATCTCGGTGTGACGACACGTGGGTGTTACCGCCTCTTCCAATATTGTGACACGTGCAGTGAACCCTCAATGTTTGCAGACGAATACGAGGAAACGGGTTTCCTGGAAATCCGTTCAATCCGGATGCCTACATGACGATCTTACGCGCAGAGTAACGACCATGCAAACCTGTACATTCTGAACGCCATTTAACAGATTAATGCAGGACTCGAACAGCAGCAATAAAGTAATAAAATAGATATAATAAATATTTCACGCCCCTTATTGACAATACTGACCACTGTCTCAGGAGCAGCAGACAGTGTCCATTGCTTCCAAAGGCTATTTAATAGAGATCCATTAAATCGATGTTTAACCTGTAATTACATTTGAAGACATCTTAGTGTCCGGCGATGGACTGGCGTCCCATCGTCGGGTGTATTCCTGCCTTACGCCCTGTGTTTCCGGGATAGGCTCCGGCTCACCGTGACCCTATATAGGATTAAGCGGTTTCAGATAATGAGATGAGATGAGAGACATCTTAGTGCCGGGCCCCTCCTACATATAGTCTGGTGACTCAGTGAGGATCTTTCTGGATGAATAGTTGCACGGCGAGAGTGTCTACCACTGTGTGCTCGCGTCGCTTCCTTGCAGCGTGCGCAGGTGGAAAGTTTGGGGCAGACTGCCGTCAATCCTGCAGCTGTCAGAACGGTGGCACGTGCGATGGAAGGGCAGGAACATGCACGTGCAGGGCAGGCTGGACCGGGGACAAGTGCGAATCGGGTACGACTCTCGATACGTGGCGCTCATCGCACCGAGGAGATGAATCGCGTGAATCGGCGCTTGCGTAAAGAGCTCGATTTTTTTTTTCACGGGATCCCGAAGATCAATGCGGGTGAAGGATGCATTCATTTTGATTAAAGCGCCAATAGCCGGATGAACGATCACTTGTACGATGACTGCTTCGAAAAGATGCTCTCTCGGGACAGCGGCATCGATCGCTCCCTCTCTCTTCCCGCCTCGCGAGGTGGAGAGAGAAAGGTGGAGAGGGAGGGAGTGATCTCGGGAGAGCCGCGATCGACGCGGCTGTCCCGAGAGAGCAGCTTTTCAAAGCAATCATCATGCATCGCGCCGTGAAAACCTACATCATTACGAAAACGTATACGTTTATATATGTAGATGTATAAATACGCAAAGGAGCTCTAATTATACGTGTGTTCAACCATAATGCAAAATGGATTTGTGTTAATGTAGGCTTTCATAGCTCGATGTATGAGAATTGCTCTTAAGAGCTGCTTTCTCATGATAGAGGAGGCATCAGGAACGCTTGACACGGCTATCCTGAAAGAGCAGCTCTTAAAAGCAATTGTCAAAATGAGTTTGCGAACACCATTAGCTTATGCCGATGTTATTCAAACTGCAGCGCTCACATTTCCACCCACTGCACGCCTCTCCGACTTTACAGACTCCTTCCAGTAATTTTGTGTGAAAGTGGAGAAGGTTAGTGCTATCCTTGATGAGGACAGAAGAGGCCTTAGTGGTCTTTACAACACACACCGTATGGTTAAGGTACTGCCACCCACTCTTCCCTTCGCACACTGATGAAACTGCTGCCGCAAGTGACTCACAAACTATTTGGTTGTCACTGAAGGCTGAATTATGGGGATTTACCAGGACTAATGTTTGAGTACTGCTGATGGAAGCAAAATACAAGGAGCATATGAAAGCTGTTATTTTGTTTAAATATAATTGTGAAGCAAAACGATATTTAATGCGATTAACAAACCTTTGAATTCAAGGTATACAGACCCTCAAGTGTATAGACCCAAGCGTTTATTCCCATTAGCACAGTGGAAGAATGTCTTATTTCAGAATATATTTATATTAAAATACTGATGGAGGTTTTCACGGTTCGATGCACGACAACTGCTTTCCAAAGCTGTTCTTCAGGAGTTCCACGTCGAGTGTTCCCCTTGTCTATTTCTCGACGTTTTGCCTCCCACATTGGGGGAATCCTCAGAATGCCATAGGATCCCATTTACAATTTTAGTACGATACAGTGCATTACTTTGAGCATTTTCTCTGATTTTATTTTATCAACTTGATGCAACTGTGCTACTTGATCTTTGCGTAGAAAACGGATCTCGCTTTCTATAAGGCTTTTTGTGCGTCATTAGATTGCGTAGTCGAAGATGAACAGAACACGCCATTTCTTGAAACAACGCGACCGGGTTTTTAAATAATATAAATGAGATCCGATTCCGCAGTGCCACACAGAAATATCAGACTATTGACGACGATTATATCCAAACCCGAATGATGAAAGGCGCCACTGGCCTTTGTCCAGCCCAATTACCACGGTTCCTTTCCCGGCGAACTTCAATTCACTGGTAAATGCAGAGGTATCGATTCGTCATATTGACCGCGTATTCGTCTCAACCGCACTGTTTAACTGTCGCCCACTCGCTCTCCATGCTGAAGGTCACAGAGGCAGAGGAACGGTTCAGAAAATACGCGCTGGTGTTGGCCATAAGAGGGCATCAAACTCGGGTCACTGGTTTCGTAGAACAGCACCGTAGCCGCTACAATGCTGCTCCCCGTGAATTTAGCGAAGCTCAGAGTCACGCACACACACACCGGCTTAAAGGACAGCGCCGTCTCTCCACGGTCCCGGGCTACGCTCCCAGTCTCGTAGAGCTCTCCATCTCCACCGTTCGCCTAGGACAACCACGCGAAGCTACGAGCCAGAGGATTCACCGGGACCACGACGATCGTCACCGGTGGAAAGAGAGAGCATGGTCATGTTCCTCCGATGCGAGTCAGATCGCCCGGCTCTGCCGCCGGTTCACCGGGCGCGTTGGCGCCGCGTATTGTCTCTGCGCAGCGTGCCCGGCTGGGTATTTTGGCGAGCGGTGCGGAGAGCGCTGCGAGTGTGCGCACGGAGACGCCTGCCACCACGCGACAGGCGTCTGCCGCTGTCGCGCCGGCTGGCGTGGGCGGCACTGCGACAAGCGTGAGTTGCAGTCACGCACATCCTGTGCTCATTTTGCCGAGTCACATAGATTTTATGTTTTCGTTAAAATAGAAAGGAGTTCTCGAGAGCAGTCAACCAGTACCATGACGGCACGAGGTGGTGGTTCAGTGCCCACCTTGGGGGGGGGGGTCTTTCTGCACGGAGGCTGTGTACTCCCCCTGTTCTGCATGTTGGAGTAATGCTACTGCATTACTCCAACATGGAGCGAAAATTCCAAAGAAAACATATTAATCTTTGATAGTCTTAAATTCGGATGGTTATTTTACATTCCAGCAGCCACAGATATTCAGGAAATGCATTCTCAGAAATCTCAACATTTTCTGGGAAAGGACCCCGAGAGTGATTTAGTTTTCCAATTTCATGCTTAGTCATGACAATCCACCGATGGGATGGGATGGGGCTCTATTGACGGAGAAGAGCGAGATACTTAATTTGAACATTTGCTGCTCCTCAGCCTGTCTGCCGGGTCACTACGGAGAGGGCTGCGCCCAGCGATGCTCGTGTGACGCTGGCGTGCCCTGCAATCACGTCACCGGGGACTGCGGCTGCCCCCCCGGATTCGCCGGCAACGGATGCGATCAGAGTGAGTCGTCCGGTGGGACGCGACCGATGGCAATCTCGCGACCGCGTCCAGCTGCGCGGGAGTGACACCAAGCCCTACCTTCTCTGCCCGCGTGCAGATGAACATCCGCGGTGATCTCATCTCATTATCTGAAACCGCTTAATCCTATATCGGGTCATGGTGAGCCGGAGCCTATCCCGGAAACACAGGGCGTAAGGCAGGAATACACCCGACGACGGGACGCCAGTCCATCGCCGGGCATTGCGGAACAATTTTAGTCTGCGAGCCAATCAACCTATCCAGGAGCATGCTTTTGGACTGTGGGAGGAAACCGGAGTACCCGGCGAAAACCCACGGGGAGAGCATGCAAACTCCACACAGAAAGGCACCCGAGCCGAGAGATTCGAACCCGAGACCTTCTTGCTGTGAGGCGACAGCGCTAACCACTGGGCCACCGCGCCGCCCATAATTCGTAATGCACACATTCATTCATTGTCGAATGTTTTGGTTCGAAGAGAGTACGATTCCAAGGCGCGGAGGAATCCACGGAGAGGACGGGAAGGAGGAAGGCAGTCATGCAGTTAGCCAGCGCCAATATTTGCCAGACGCTGCATCCTGTGATGTTATTGGTCATTTCATTGTTTTTTCTGAAATTGGAGAAGAAAACAGAGAACCCAGTGGAAACCCGCACAGAACAGGAGGAGGACACACAACCTCCACACATAAAGGCGCCCGGTGCAGGAATCGAACAGCCTCGGGCAGAACTTTCTCTCTGCAAGGCAGAGATGTTGCCATTGCACAGCCACCGTGATTTAAAACAAGTGCTGAAAACACCCACGACAAACACCTTGATTCTGCGTGTCCATCTCCACCGCATCCACGCACGGCGATGGTCCCTCATCACAGTCTTTCCCCAACAATTCCTCGCCTCTACGAACGCTCGCGTGCTGTGTGGCCCCCACCGCCGTCTCTCTCCAGCATGCCCGGCCGGAACGTTCGGCCAGAACTGCAACTCCGTGTGCCAGTGCGCGGCAGACAATCAGCAATGCCACCCCGTGACAGGGAAGTGCATCTGCCTGCCTGGCTTCCAGGGACCACTCTGCGACAGCAGTGAGTAACACACAAGCTTGCAGCACCGACCACCCGTCATCGTCATCAATCGTTGTGAATAACCGCGCGGTGGCGTCGAGGGCTGCGGCGTTCCTGTCCCTGCAGACTCGGGATGCGATCTAGACGGTGGGACGCCAGTCCGTTGCAAGGTACACCGGGGCCAATTTGGTGATCAGGCCAATTCACATGGGCAGTCGCACCCGACAGAAAACCCGTGCGGACACAGGATGAGCAAGCGAAACTCCGCGCGGAAAGGCACCTACGGTATTTGGGTGTTTTTAAAAAACTAAAATAAAGACAATGTGAGTAATAGTACAATGCTGCCGTGGTGTCATGGCAAGCACACTCCTGACGACGTCGCTTAGATTGGCAAGCAAGATGGCGAACACGATGTTTTTTTTTAAATCCCCATTCACTGCCTGTCTCCACTCGGAAGTGTATAGGGGGTTCAGCGCAATTCGTCGATCGGCAGGGCGAATGTGGTGGCACAAATTCACGGTCACGAACACCGTTTTCAAAATCACCCGCCAGTATGGAAGGGCAGGTTTGGCAACTCTCTCGAGTGACGGACGCTAGGAGCTCATTGTCCCGCGTGAGTGGCTGAGTGAGTTCTGTCTTCGCATCGATGTCGGTGTTCACAGCCCGACGCATTGGAATTCATCTCAAGAGCCGTATTTTCGGACAGCCGTATCGAGCGTTGCTCCTCTCCCCAAAGGGGGCAAACTGTATCAAAGGATAGTGGATGAATGCTCGGCACGGATACCCAGAAAGAGCAGCTTGCTCTCGAGCAGCGCTCCGATTTCAACCCGTTCGCCGTAGCGCTGTATCCACGACCGCCATGAAGCCCCGCGTTGAGTCCCTTCATCGCGTTGAGTCCCTTCATCGCGTTGAGTCCCTTCATCGCGTTGAGTCCCTTCATCGCGTTGAGTCCCTTCATCGCGTTGAGTCCCTTCATCGCGTTGAGCCTGCGCTGGACGCCCGGATCGCTTCGCGCACCGAGCGACTTTGTTGTCCGCGCGCTGCGCCGCAGAGTGCCCCGAGGGCAGCTACGGCTCGGACTGCGAGCAGCGGTGCCGGTGCGGCAACGGCGGTCGCTGCGACAGCTCGACGGGGACGTGCGAGTGCCCACCCGGGTCCTTCGGCGCCGACTGCGGCCAGCGTGCGTGAGACCGCGTCACTCTGCCCCACATCGCTGCTCACGTTCCCCGACGTCACACGTGATGCGCGGGGGGGGGGGGGGTGGATTCGTGCGTCCGTTCATGCATTAAGTGGTAGAAGCTTGACGCCGTGGCGATGGACCGGCGTCCCGTCGTCGGGTGTATTCCTGCCTTACGCCCTGTGTTTCTGGGATAGGCTCCAGCTTCACCGTGACCCTATATAGGATTAAGCGGTTTCAGATAATGAGATGAGATGAGATGAGCTTGACGCCGTGCAGGGTTAGAGGGGGCAGGCGCCCGTCCGGGGCAGACGTAGGGCAGAAGGCAAAGGTAAAACCCAGGATGGGATGCCAGTCCATTGCATGGAAGCGACAGGAATTTGCTTCCGAAAAGGTGCTCTTTTGAGATAACCGCGTCGATCGCTCCTCCTCCCTCCACGACGATGCCTCCAACATGGGAGGCGAAACGTCGTGAAGGTGCAGCTTTTGGAAGCATTCATCGTTACAGCAATTCAGTCAGCAGGTCATGTAACCTGGGCGCAAGTCTTTGGATGGTGGGAGGAAAACGGAGTACCCAACAGACACCCACGCAGACACGGGGAGAACACGTAAAGTCTGCACAGGAAGGCGCTCCGTGAGACGGGCATTAAACCAGGGATTTTCCTGCTGTGAAACGGCAACGCTAGGTCCACTCAGCCTCAAATAGATATCCTAGAGACAAAGGTGACCAGGTGTGCCGCGCTCGCCTTCACAAGCGCTCGTTTAGCGCACTTGACCCTACAATCTGTTGAGGCTGCACGGGTAATCTTTGCCTCTGTGCGTCTGGGCGAACAGCCTGTCCTGCCGGCCACTACGGCAAAGAGTGCGCCTCCCTCTGCTCGTGCGGACAGCGGGGGTCATGCGATCCCGTGAGTGGCCGGTGCCGGTGTCAACCCGGGCGCACGGGGGCCGCGTGCCAACAAGGTGAGGATTCTGCGCGTAGTCATCACTGCCCCCAACCACCCCCGCACCCCGCACCCCGCACCCCGCACCACCCCCCTCCCCCCACTACTGACAGAGCAATTACCCATTTGAAGGCCACGTGCTGGGTCACCTTATGCTGCTCAGGAAATAGCTGCCACTTTAAGCCCCACTCAGATGCCCCGGTCTATAGAAATGTCTTTGAATTGTTGTGAAATTATCGTTATTAGTTATAGCCGGTGACACGATGGAATGACAATCACTCACGTAATAGTTATGCAACCTTAGTGTTAGCAGGCCGGTGCTACTGTGTAGGGTTACCCCGCCTTCACCAGGCAGTGCGTGGAACATGGCTCCCGTTTATGAGGTTATATATATTTTTTTTAAATACACGGCAAATGTGTCTTCTTCAACTGAGAAATATATTTCTCACGATCTCAATTAATGAGTCAAGGTGTTGTAACCGCAGAGCCGTGTGGCTGCATTATAACATGGCAGCGTCCAGATGTCCCGAAATAAACCAGTAACTTTGATTTCTTTAGGTTTATAAATTGCCAAAGATCTGCCCGTCCGTCCTCTTTCCAGCCACGAGCAGAGGCTGGCAAAACAGACCATTCTGAGACGATGGATGTTGATCTAACATTGTGTTCCTGTCCTGGGTTGTCAAGTGACGACAACACTCGTAAAAGTGTTATTTCGGGGGAGCGTTTGTATCTCTGCAACACCACATTAGCCCACGTGCCACAAAACACCACCCCGCTCAATCCTCTGGTCACCCACGGCTGCATTTGACTTGACGCAGTTGCAATTCCCGATTGACAAGCGGGATGTTGATGGAAAATCATTGAAAGCCATGACGATACACTTAACCAAACTGCGCTCCACCCTTTTCAATCCATTAAGTGAGTCACTGTGCCATACAAAAAGCAGGATCTGCAACAAGGGTGTCAATAAGTTCCCCCTTAAGTAAACATGAAACTGTCACTTATGGCAGTGCAATAAATAAACCTTTCGCGTTGGTTCCAGGCATTCCTGTGTTTGTGTACAAGCACGTACACGTATGTTTATATGTCTGGGCAAATGCATGCTAATGAGTACTTGCGTGTAAGTGTGCATTGTGTATGGGGCCTGACTGCTTGCATACGTACTTGCGTGCATGTATCCGCATGCAGTGAGCGTGCGTGCATGTGGCACGTCTGTGGACGCGTGCATTGTCTCCGTGTGCCTGCACCTGTGTGCGTGCTCACGCGCGTCTGTGCGTTGGCGAGTGTGCGCGGCGCGCGTGTACCCGCGCGTGTACCCGCGCACGTGTGTCCTCGTCTGCACAGAAATTGTTGTTGCTGTTGATTTGATGTCCAGATGTCGTTGTTGTTGTTGACATGCCAATCTCTCCACAGCACTGTGCAGCGCTTTGTGACACGCGGTTGAAAAGCGCTCTCGAAGCGCAAGCATTATTATCGTTGTTGTTACACAGGCAAGCGTGTGATAAAATAAATAATAATAATAATAAATATTACGAGAGGGCCACTTGAACTGCTCAGGGCCCTGCGCATTTGTGCCGCGTGCTTATGGCGAGCGCCGGTTCTGCCTGTAACCCAAATAATTACTATTTTCCGAAGTGAATACGGTGGCACGGTGGCGCACTGAGTATCCCCGCTGCCTCAGTGCCAGGTTCGAAACCCGGCTCGGGTACCTTTCTGTGTGGAGTTTGCCTGTTGGCTCTCCCCATATCCACGTGGGTTTTTGTTGGGTACTCCGGTTTCTTCCCACCGCCCAGAAACACGCTGCTGCCAAGGTTAATTGACCTGCAGAGCAAATAGCTACCAGTGCCCTGCAATGGACTGGCGTCACATCCTCGGTATAGCCCCGCCTTGCACCGTCTGTCTGCCGGGATAGGCTCCGGCTCACCGCTACCCTGTACAGGACTAAGCGGTTTCTGACAATGAGATGAGATGAACCGGACTCGTGCAGAGTGTAAACCTTGCCACCTAGGGAGACAATGTGCCCAATCGTGATGCTCGCCACCCAACCTCTCGTGTGCCATAGCTGGCCTTCATAGGTCCTCGCGAACAGCACTTGACCCTCCCAGTCTGTTCAAAGCCACATCATAGGTGACCTTCGTTGCTCCTCCTTTGTGCGTTGCCGTTGCGCCAGTGTGCCCTAGAGGGCGGTATGGCGCGGGCTGCCAGCACAGCTGCGCGTGCCGCAACGGTGGGCTCTGCGACGCAGCCAACGGGACCTGCACGTGCGGCTTGGGCTGGACCGGTGCCCACTGCGAGAGAGGTGCGCGCTGTGCCCTTCTGCTTGTGCTATGCGCTCGCGCTGTGCCCTTCTGCTTGTGCTATGCGCTCGCGCTGTGCCCTTCTGCTTGTGCTCTGCGCTCGCGCTGTTCATCGCAAAGCCGACATTTCCCAAACGTCACCCACTTGTTAGTTCCCTTGTGATGATGAATGTGCATATATCTACACGTGGTGGCGTTTCAGGAACACAACTTGCTGCTTTTGACAAATCTTCAGTCGAGAACCTCAGTTTTTTGGGCGATTTTTAGAATTAATGCGATTATTTACCGCGTGCTTGGCTTCCACTTTGCCAAGATATAGATTTTTTTAAATTGTACAGCGCCGAGATTTCTTCATGAAATGTGCATTTAAACATATTAAATTATAAAATATTTTTTTGTAATGTGTTCACTACTTTGTGCTCCATCTTTCAAATGTCAAACTGCATTGCTATCAACATCGATTTTGGCGAGGCAATCATCTCCAACTGTGGTGGTGTAAATTCCACATTACGAGTGCCAGGGGTCAATCTATCAGTGTTTCTCGATGCGTCCGGAGTGAGTCACTTCATCACAGCAGCTTGAAATCTCATCTCATCTCATTGTCTGAAACCGCTTAGTCCTATACAGGGTCACGGTGAAGCCGGAGCCTATCCCGGCAGGCACAGGGCGCAAGGCAAGGATA
>JAZEWT010000014.1:4930077-4942740 GCA_036362905.1 Mordacia mordax
TTTCGCAACCGACTGCTGGAAATCAAACTCGAGCTCACAGTGCTGTGCAATGATCAACGATCAATGATTTACCACTGCAACTGTCCCAATAATATTTGCATATTTATGAAGCGCTTTTCAATAGATGTTTGAGGAAGGGTGACGTAAAAGCGATGCTTCCGTATTGTAATTGCACGAAGCAGCACACATTACTCATTTCGAAGTGGAATATCCGGTTATCGCTCCAGCACTGTCGATACATTCAATGCACAATCAGCGCGTGTGCGTGTGCAGGTGCGTGTGTCCCGTGTAATTTGAGTCGAATAAGGCTCGTCTTCCTCATCTGCACCGATGTAATTAAGGAAGATTGCATCAGAGCGAAGCTCGTTACGTTTGCACACTCTGCGCGCTTTGCGAGATCCCGTGGGAACGTGGTGACAAGTTGCTAATTGTTCGTGCAAGCCAAGTACCATGGGAGCTCATTAGAGAATGCATAAAAACTGACCCGGTCCAAACATTAGTGGGCATTGGCTCTTGTGACATATTTAGGGATCGTTTTTGATTAATGAAGCACCTCGTAATTTCTTTGGCCCTGCCTTTTACTTAAGTGCCTGCATAATACGAGACCCTACCTAGCTCTGCGACCCGTTGTTGTATAATATAATTTGTTGATTAAATTTCATGCCAGGTGAAAACGACTAACTTGTATGATTTGTGCCAAAAAAAACGTAGTTTCATAAACTGGGGGCGGAAGTGATATTGTTGCGCACGCTGTCACTGAATCCAGTGGCCTGACTTCAACTGCAGACTAACCCTGCTGGCATCAGTGGTGAGTACAAATTTGAAACTTAAGACTCTTTTACCAGTGCACACTGACAAGCGTAGTGAAATATGATAAAACAACTACCATGGCCGACATAATGTGGCCGGTTTTTATCCCGGTAGTGCATTGAGAACAAACTTGTAAATTATAATAATTAGGTTAACAACAACAGTTTGGCCATCGTTTATTACGAATGGCATATTTTAATTACAGGTTTTGTCGCTTACATTGTGTTGCAAAACGTGCTTATTAATCATCAATGTATCTTCCAGGTGCAACAGTGGAAACTCAATGTGAACTGGAGTACTGGGCCTGCTAACGCTGCCCTTCACAGATAGACGGAACATGGAACAAGACACGTTCAAGAACATGTCGCTGGCGAATTCATCTGATAATAGCATCAGCCAGTCTTTCAACATTAAAAAGTTAGCCATGCACTCTGCCATGTGGCTTTTGTCGGTGTCATTTGCAAGCTTAGTATTTTATCTCATGCTCAAAAGCTGCTCTCTGCGACAAAAGTTACGCTTCTTCCTGCTCATGTGCGTTATTCTCAGCCAGGTGATTTTCAATTCCATCCAGGTATTTTTTTATATGCTGCACCTGTGCCAAATTCAGCTGACCTGGGAAATTTGCGCAGTCTACTTCATGATTCTCTTTTCCACCCTGAACAATGAACTCTTCAGCGTCATGGCAATGTCTGTGGACAAATACGTGGCCATTTGCTGGGCGCTGAGGTACAATGAGATCTGTTCGACCGAAAGGTTTAGCATGATCATTGTTTCGGTGGTTTGTTTATCAATCGTGTGGCCTGCAATTCTATTTCTAAAACACATAACGCAGAGATATTCCTCATATCTCGATTCGTCTGTTGTTTGCTCGATGGACTTAATGGATCCCCCTGGGGTGCATGGAGATATTGCAACCGCGTTAATTTTAGGCCCCATCATTGCTGCGATCCTCATCAACTTCGGCTGTTACTGCTGCATCTACTTTGAAGGAAAGCGCAGCGGAAACTTAGGGACGGCAAACAAACGCGCTCGCAAAACCGTCATGTACCACTTGGTGCAGATTTCATTTTTCGTAATGCCGATGTTTCTGTACTACATAGAGAACGCTTTCCTCGTTATGTCCAGCTACGTCGTGCAGAACCTGATTTTGTTTCAAACCGTGGTGTTTGGCGTGGCTCAAGGTCTCAGCCCGATTGTGTATGGCTTGCGCGCTCGCGAGTTAAGGGAGACTTTGGTACGGGTGTTCTATACGAACAGACGCATTGTTAATGTCAACACTTGACAGTATGTTCCTCTCGTTCATGTATTCGAACGTTTGCTGTATCGCAGGAATCCCGCGTCTAAAGCATGCGAGCTGTACTTTAGGCTGTAAAAATTAACATCGATATATCTTACAATTAGCGTGGTGATAAACGACGAATTTAGAGAATTGACAGTGGCTTGCAAGCACAAACAACAATAAAGAACTTAACACATTTGACAAGAACCATAGTCCTACGGAGGATAAATTATTTGTTTGGCATTGCTGCGGGCAATACACATTCCTCGTGTCTCGACCACGAATAAGGGTGATCATTAGGTAAATGTAATGCACTATGACATAGATGTAATCAGCTGTTCAATTATTATTACAAATAATATTGTACCGATCTAGCTTTCCACGGCTCGATGCGTGATGATTGCTTTCCAAAGCTGTTCTTTCGGGAGACCATTGTAGCGCGCCGTTTAACTCCCCTGAGCGACGTTTCGCCTCCCACACTGGAGGCATTGTCAGGGGTTCTGAGACGGAGTGAAGGTGTCTACACTGTGCTACATGTTGCTTGGTATCAGGGGGTTCACTGAACAGAACAGACTTTGGAAGAATTATTATTATTGTTACCCAAATCATTCTCTATTTTTTCGTGATCGTTCAATCATAGGTTTAAAAAAAAAAATCTTATACCCTTGTCCGCATTGAGCTACAAGACTGATGTGGGTTCTCACGGCTCGATGCCTGACAATTAATTGCTTACCAATGCTGTAGTTTTTGGGTAGCCGTGTCGAGCGCTCCTCCATTTCTCCACCTTGGCCTTTTCACCCACCACATTACAGACAACATCCTCTTGCATTCTGAGACGGTCTCAAAAGGTCTCCGACTGTCTCCGAGGTCTTAGACTTTCGCAAGTCTCGGAACAACTGAGGACGCCTCCAGCGCGAGAGGTGAAACATCGCAAATAAGAGAAGAGAAGCGCTCGATATAAGACTCCTGCCCAAAAGTATCTTGCTTCGAGATCCATCCATCCATTTTCTACACCGCTTGTGCTGGTGAGGATCGCGGTGTCAGCAGTCCAAGGAGAGTGGGACCAGACATCCCTTTCCTCAGCAATAGATTCCAGCTCTTCCTGAGGGATTCCCAGGCGTTCCCAGGCCAGCCGAAGGATGTAATCCCTCCAGCGTGTCCTGGGTCGGCCTCGAGGTCTCCCGCCCAACGGGCCGTGCCTGGTAGACTTCCCGGGGGGAGCCTTACAGGGGGCATCCTTACCAGATGCCCGAACCACCTCAACTGACTCCTCTCAATCCGGAGGAGCAGCGACTCTACTCTGAGGTTCTCCCGGATCTCTGTGCTCCTCGCCTTGTCGCGGAGAGTGAGCCCAGCAACCTTGCGGAGAAACCCTCATTTCTGCCGCTTGGATCCGCGAAATCTTTCGCCAAAACCACGAGCGGGTTGTCGAAGGAAGCACAGCAATCAGAGGGAAGCACAGCAATCAGAGAGAACCTACACACGAACGGCTTAACAATCAATTTCCATAGCTTTGTGCAGCACTTTGTGACCCTCGGGTGGAAAGCACTCGACAAGTGCAATTATTGTTACTATTAATGTTCGGCAGAGATATTAAAATGTATTGCTTTACTATCATCTCCTGACACCTACACGTAAAGCCCACAGCCAGTCAATTGTATACGGGTGTATAACAAAAGAACTAATACTTTTTCATCTGCATTATAATCATCTCACTCATTGTCAGAAACCGCTTAGTCCTGTACAGGGTTGTGGGGATGCCGGAGCCTATCCCGGCAGACACAGGACGCAAAGCAGGGATATACCCACAATGGGACGCCAGTCCATCACCGGGCACTGCGGGCAAGTAAGTCTGCAAGCCACTTATCCTATGGAGCAGCATGGGTTTTTTTTTACTATGGGAGGAAATCGGAGTGCCCGGCGAAAACCCAAGCGGACACGGGGAGAACATGTAAAAACTCTACACAGAATGGGACCCGAGCCGAGATTCGAACCCGGGACGAGATTCGAACCCGGGACGAGATTCGAACCCGGGACGAGATTCGAACCCGGGACGTTCTTGCTGTGAGGCGACAGCGCTACCCACTGGGCCACCGTGCCGCCCCCTGCATCACAATAAATCCACCAAATTCATTTTAATTGGCGTCATGTTAATGTTAAAGCCACGAAGCGTTCCAAAGAGCTCGTGATCTGGTAGCGATTCCATGGACAATGCATCCTCATTAAACACGTGCTTCTCTCAAAACAGGTGACACGGGGCAAGAGGTACAACCCACAATGACCGTTATGAATAAATACATAATTTAAAATTTGTCAGAAAGCCTTCATAGGTAATACACCACCCGAAAGGTTACATCTGTCGGTGCTTGAAGGTCTCACAATTGTAAGTTCATGGCAATGAATATCTACGTTGTCACTATACTCAATTATCGTGTTGTAGATTAGTACTAAACAGGTTATCAATTTGCAAGTAACATGATTGTACTAGCAAATGCACGATATGCCGAGTGTACACTTTCTATAATATGTAATCATCTTAGCGCTGATGTGGTAGTACTGCATGTAATGTGGTATAACGGAAGTTTAATGATTCGTTATTTATATCAACCTCCTCCACTGTTAATGGAACACAGATAATTAAGAAATTGCGCGTTTATGCTCACTTGTGTTAAGGCATGAAAGTTTAACATGATTTGTAAAGGCGTAACAATGAATGTTCCTATGTAGTCACTAAATTCAATATAATCAATTACTTTGCATGAAAATGGGTAATGTGCTCCTCTTGTTAAGTATAATTATTGGTGTTTAACATTAATCCCTTACTGCTGATGATGCGTGTTGTGTCTGCATTGTTGTTATATGCATTGTATTGTTAAGCATCTTGTTATGCAATTTTGCACGGAAAGGCGCTGCATAAGTAAAGTTTAATTTGATTTGATGCGCCACAACTAACTTGAAATGTAATAAAATAGTAGACGGTGAACCAGAATTGCATTTACTCATTATTCACTGCATTGTTCCTCAGTAGGTCCCGGGTTCGAATCTCTCGGCTCGGGTGCCTTTCTGTGTGGAGTTTGCATGCTCTCCCCGTGTCCGCGTGGGTTTTCGCCGGGTACTCCGGTTTCCTCCCACAGTCCAAAAGCATGCTCCTGGATAGGTTGATTGGCTCGCAGACTAAAATTGTCCCGCAATGCCCAGCGATGGACTGGCGTCCCGTCGTCGGGTGTATTCCTGCCTTACGCCCTGTGTTTCCGGGATAGGCTCCGGCTCACCGTGACCCTATATAGGATTAAGCGGTTTCAGATAATGAGATGAGATGAGATTGTTCCTCAGTTGTTTATAACGGAAAGATATATTTAATCCCTGGTGTTGATTTAATATGTCTCGAGGTGTGTGTGTGTGTGTATTCTCAAAAGATTTAACAATGGCTCTCTACTTAGGCTTTAGAGTTCTGAGACGATGGTACAGCACCACAATGTATCTGTAATTATCTCATCTCATCTCATTGTCTGAAACCGCTTAGTCCTGTACAGGGTCACGGTGAGCCGGAGCCTATCCCGGCAGACACAGGACGCAAGGCAGGGATACACCCACGATGGGACGCCAGTCCATCGCCGGGCACTGCGGGGCAATTTAGCCTGCGAGCCAATTAACCTATGCAGCAGCATGCTTTTGGATTGTGGGAGGAAACCGGAGTACCCGGCGAAAACCCACGCGGACACGGGGAGAGCATGCAAACTCCACACAGAAAGGCACCCGAGCCGAGAGATTCGAACCCGGGACCTTCTTGCTGTGAGGCGACAGCGCCAACCACTGGGCCACCGTGCCGCCCATCTGTAATTATCTTTCGAAGCTATTGCAAAGAAAAAATATGAAAAGCGCAAAAACTATATTTAAAAATCCATGGGAAGAAATATCTGTTCGAGGCACACAGGACTGCACAAAAGCACCCTGTCTCCCCAGCATTGAGTACAGGTTCTCAGTTGTCGAGGTCGAACGGACCTTTCTTACACACGGATGTTACGCATAGCAACGGTATCCACCGCTACGTATATAATAATAATGATGATCGACAAAAGGGAAAATATTTTAACAACGATGCCAAATTACAGCTGAAGCCCGACACGTGGCTCGGCATTAGAGCGGGAGAGCTCGCAATCAGGAGGCTGCGAGCTCGAACTCTGCGTGTTCAATCAGCCTATCAGCACTCGGGGTTAAATGCAATGAATAACCACTCTGAAGGGAACGCCAACGAAGGCATCAATCGACTCGCCATAGGAATGTACAAATTTAACAAGTGACTCGGGGTTGTCAATGTGCGTCAATGCTCATTGCATTAACAAATTACTTTCCCCTATTACCATCGACAAATCAGTCCATCTCTGCTCCAGTCCATGTCGCAGCTGTTCAGCTGCCCCCTCCCCCCCCACCTTTTCCGGCCAAACAGTAGGTGTTTGCCCGGGTTCGTGGATATCTAATAATAATAATAATTGCACTTCTAGAGCGCTTGTCATCCCATTCATAAACGTCACGATGGGGAGAGAGGGAGCGATCGACGCGGCTGTTCCGAGAGAGCAGCGTTTCGCAGCAATCATCATGCGTCGAGCCGTGAAAACCAACATCATTACATTCGTAGCGTGCTTAGCTTATTTGTTAATTACACGACCAACGTCTTATATCGCGTGTTCATTAATGTACGGTTCTGACTGAGGTTGTATCATCATTTTCCGAGGGTCAAAATTGGCTTTTAAAAAAAATATTTGTGTCGTAAACACCCATCCACACCGCTCTCCCTGCCTACTCACCCATACACTCTCCGCAGACACCATGCCTTCTGCACACATCCTCTTCCCTCGCGCAGTGGTTGCACCCCAGCCTCAGTTTCAGCTCCACAGCCTCCTGCTCTTGCTCCGTTTCGCTTTATGTTTCACATGCCTCTCCCACCGCCATGATTAGTGTTGACCCCTAGGAGGCACATGAACGTGGGGCATTTTGCGTGGGTGAACGTGTTAGAGAGAGAGAGAGGGCTGTACATCCAAAGCAAAGCCTTTTTTGGGGGGTTTGATCACGGAAAAAAAAAACAAGTGTCAAAAACCCGCTTCCACTCACCACAACCAGTCGGTAATATTTGTCCCGTGAACAGGATGTGCCTTGGATAGCCAACACACAACATTCACAATTACATACGACGTTTGGCTGATAATTGCAATCAGCGTCATCAGGTATCTGGAGCCAGTTTGGAAAGAGAGGTTCCAAAAAGGGCTTTAATATGGATAAACATTTTTCACGAAAGTCTTTGCGTTAAAGGCCTGCACGTGGAATTGGAAAAGACCGATATTTGAATGATCTGGTCCAGACAAAAATGTACAGATTTTCTTGGACAGCTGTCTCAAAAATGCGGATGATCTTGGAAACAACCAGGCTCCCCCCTTCCCCACCCTGATCTGTTCACTCTGCTGAATAGCAACTTGCAAAAAAATAACTCGTGAATATTTATAGTTTAAAGAGTAGCTGAAATATAAATGTTTAAAGTCTTTCCGCGTGACCAAATTGTGAGTGGTGCGTGCCTATTTGTAAATGTATCCATGAACGTGAACAAACCAATTAAAATACAATGGGTCCCTTCTCACAAATGTTTTGGGTGAATACATGGCCATCAGCTTGGCCAATTTCCACGTTGCTGGTCCTTTCAAACGTTTCTGCATTATTTTTTTTTACTTGCAATAGTGTTGCGTGGCACGAAATACATTTTGTAATGAAAACAATAATGACAAGCGCAATTTGTCACTCAGTTACTAGGTGAGAGAGAGCGTATCAATGCCTATTAATTGTCACAACTCAAACATGAACACACGGTTTGACCTTTTGTGCACTCGCCACTCAAGTAGCATGCGTGCAGCGCTGCCCAGAGATTCAAGGAAGCCTGGAGCAGACTAACAAACTTGGGTTCATTTATTTTATTGGCAACAACAAACGGGTCAACTGCGTGGTCCCCTTTAGTGTGAGGAAAGTATATCAACTTGTCACCCCTCAGCATGTCCGTGGGTGAATGAGAGAGAGCAGGCTCCATAGTACGGACACGATGCTTATAGTTCCTGGAAGCAGTTAGTAGCAGCAGAAACGTCATTATACGTGTACATATTTGTAACGATGTAGGTTTTCACGAAGCATAATGATTGCTTTCCAAAGCCGCTCTTTCTAGATAGCTGTGTCGAGCCCTCTCCCTTCTCTCCTTCGCGTTGTTTCTCCTCCCACGTTAGAGGCATCGTCATGCGTTCTCAGGTTCTCTTGGCTATCCTGCAAGCACAGCTTTGGAAAACAATTATGTAAACATACATATCAACACCAAGGCTGAACGCTTTTGTGTCAGCTTAACATAGAGACAGCGATTGGATCACGCTCCATGCCTCTGAGTTCGTGCTCTTTGCAAATGAGCTGTGGCATTATACAATCTATGCATTATAATACATATCTTTTCATACTTTATGGGGCAGTTTATTCACCTGAGAACTCAGGAGACAAGCAGAGAATGGTTCACTGAAATGACAAAAGAAAAACAAAGCAAATTAAGTTCAGCGGTGAAGCAAGGAAAAATCTCGGCAAAAGCAACTGTTACCTGGGCAATCGAAAATGTTGCACAAACATAGAACAAAGCTGATTAATACATACCCCGTCACATAAGTCAGCTAGGTAGAGTATGTTCACACACACACACACCATTGTACAATTTAAAAATTAAGCTAATGAAACATTGAACAGACCGAGAATAGCGATTTGCTGACGTGAAAACAGATGACACAAGTCAAACGTGGTTAACGTTACATGTCAAACTTACATGCATATCAAACGAATTCACGTACATCTAAATAACTGTCACGAACACCGCAGGTGCGGGCAGCCGTGACTAATGCAGTGTGAGATATTTAGTGAGGTTGGCAGGGGTGAGCACGATTGGGTCTGGCTGTGCAGGCAAGAGGTACAGTTTCACCAACGATGAGAAGCAGTTGCGTTAAAACAGCATCAATTTAATAACCCCAGAGAACCGGCTTTCCAACTCGCGTCGTCGTCAAAACAGCACGCGTCATGGTTTCCAGCATGCTCTGTGGATAAATCACCTTTGAACCTTTACGTTTACAGTCTCGAGTTCACCTGCCACCGCACCATTGCCACAACTCGTACGCCCACGCAGTGTGAGTGTGTGCCATTGTATGATTGTGCCCGGAGTCTCTGTACATCTTGCACCAGTCCTCAGGCGTCCGTGTGTCTGAGTGTGCGTTTACACGACCTGGCTGGGTCTTGGCCCGGAGCTGTGACGTACGCAGCCACCCTCCTTTCACACCCTTTCCGCTGGTGGTGTAACATGGCCATAGTGGAAACTGCAGCCACTCACCCCCTTGCCTTGTTCATGTCTTCTCGTGCTGAGCCTCACAGCTCTCCTCGCCCCGTGTCTCTGGGACTGTCCCGGGGGGCTGCCGGCTTGGGTGACGCGTGGAGTCAGCCTCCACAGCTGCAGCCGTGTCGATCACCCTTGCAGTCGCTGCTGTGTGAAGGTGTTTTATTGTCCAGTGCCACTGACCCAAGACACACTTGGTCTACTTGATGCTGGTCACTGCCGTGTGCTTGAATGATGGTGCACTGTTAACCTGTGCCTGCTCATGAGCACTTGTTCATTCCTTTATTTGTTTCAACAATAATTTTATTTGTTATTTAATATTCTTCATTCATTTGTTGTCATTATTTTGTTTCGTTGATCTCCCATGATATTAGTGTTCAAATGCTGCTCTCTCCACAGCTCTGTGCAGCACGTAGCAGCCCTTGGGTGAAAGCCATTTTAGAAATGCAAATGTTATTATGATTATTTCTTTGGTCATCTCCCATGCCTCCACCCGTTTCACCTGGTTCATCTCAGCTCCCCCAGCAACAACCTCGATGAGCTCATGCCACGTGAGTAGGCGATGAGTCATTGTACATGCTCTCTAAATTAGCCTTTATACAAACAGCCACATCGGCATTATAATTGGTATTCATCTCACTGCTACGTACGCACTTTCCTTTTAAGCAACTTGAATCAGATTCATTGAGTGGCACTCCACCTTGGGGCTCACCGATGTCTTTCTCTTTATGCACAATCCTAGGTCTATGTGTGTGGCGTGCATTCCCTAATTCCACTTATGCATTTGTTCGGTCCTTCCTGTGAAATCTACCCGCAGCCGGTGTGTGTGTGTGTGTATGCTCAGTCCATCTAGAGAGTACATATGTGTTTATGCATTGTAAAAGTGTGCGCGCGTAAAAAATTGCCCAAATCCGTGACCATTTGTAAGGGGGGGAAAAAAAAAACTCTTGGCAAGAATAAACTCTTACCCGCCTTTCTAGTTCCATCAGTTGGGAAGCGAGTGAGTGGACTGTTGGGGCGACAAAGCAAATCGTGCTCCCAAATCAGTTAAAGCTGGTCTCCACTTCGTTGCGTGTGCCACCGCTGCAGCCCAGACTCTTCGTGTCAATCTTGCTGACCTCGATGCAGGCGGTGGTGGACTGGCCCCGACCGGCCTCGTACGAGGCCCAGCAGGGCATCCCGCGGGCCGCGAGGTGCAGCACGCACCTCCGCGGGCGGCTCGAGTTCCGCCGCTCCGTCCGCCAAGGGCACATCACCTCGCGGTACACCTCGCGGAACCGCGTGGACAGCAGGTTGTAGATGACGGGGTTGACCGCCGAGCTGAGGTAGAAGAAGACGCCCGAGATGACGTGCACGCACTCGAACATGTGGTGGCTGTCCTCTGTCCACTGGTGGACGAGGCTCCACACCAGGCGGTCGGTGTGGAACGGTGCCCAGCAGACGCCGAACACGACCACCAACACGCCTGAGGGGAAACAAAACAAAAACAAAACAATACAAAAACCCCCAAAGTCACGGGACGCCTGAGGATGCCTCCAACGTGGGATGCAAAACGTGGCGAACGAGAGAGGAGAAGCGATCAACATGGATGTCCTGAAAGTGTAGTTTTTGGAAGCAATCATCGCGCATCGAGCTGTGGAAACGTACATCAGAACAGCCCGAGAGTAGTTTTTAAAAACCACACATACACACACATCCACACCGAGGGAAAATGAAATAGTGTGTAACGAATAATGTCCGCGTGGGTTTTCGCCGGGTACTCCGGTTTCCTCCCACAGTCCAAAAGCATGCTCCTGGATAGGTTGATTGGCTCGCAGACTAAAATTGTCCCTCAATGCCCGGCGATGGACTGGCGTCTCGTCGTCGGGTGTATTCCTGCCTTACGCCCTGTGTTTCCGGGATAGGCTCCGGCTCACCGTGACCCTATATAGGATTAAGCGGTTTCAGACAATGAGATGAGATGAGAGAATAATGATGATTATAGTTCCACTATATTACCCAAAAAAAGGCTCTCGGCGTCTCAAGACTTTTTTTTTTGGGAAGGTATCGCTAATAGTTTGCAGTAGGGAGCGCGAGTCACATGCATAATTGCAAATGAGTACGGGGATATGAAAGTTATTTTTCAGCATTAAGATTTTTGGCCAATGTCAGCTGCGTTGCAATTTTGTTTTAGTTTATACATGTCCTGCCACCTCTTTCGATACGTCTGGCCAGAATAGACGAGGAGGAGGTGAATATGCTCTAAGGCGGCCATTCGCAACCGGTGGGTCGTGACCCATCAGTGGACCGCGGGTGCCACATATTGGTCCGTGGAGACCAGACACAAGTGAAGCCGCCTATGGAGGAGGTTCTATGGTGATTGGGCTGCCCGCACTAGTGCACAAACTCGTGTCCAGCACACACGTCCGCGCTGGCACCCAGCAGGACACGCACAACCGCGCCGTACTCAATCCACTGCTCGTCGCGTGAACACGCTCCACTTATAACAATAATATCTGCATTTCGAAAGGGCCTTTCACCCAAGGCTTACAAAGCGCTGCGCGGAGCTGTGCAGAAAGCGGGATGTTAACGAGACAATCAGAATAAGACAAAATAATTTCTGTGAATGGAATGAAAAACGTTAAATAACAAATCATATAACTGCTAAAAGAACAGAAATAAGGAAGGAGGAAGGGGTCCTGAGCACGCGCAGGTCCACAGCACAGCGTAATCAAAGCACACAGCAGTGAGATGCATGAACAGTCATCGCCACGGGACTTCAAAGCCTGACAGAACAAGTCAGTCCTGAGACGGGATATTAAAAATAACGATAATGGCGTCGAGCACGCCATTATCAGCACACTGTAAATAGATATCACGATACGTTTGTAGCTAAATAATCCAGAAACGCCTGATGATTCCTCCGAAGTGGAAGGCAAAACGTTGTACATCGCGAAAGAGGGAGAAGGAACACTGAAAACGGCTATCCTGAAAGAGCAGCTATGGAAAGCAATTCTGACTGCAATGGTTCTGGTAAAGCCAGATCTTCCCACACTGGAAAAGTCTTCTGCACGGCGTGTCTGCCCACGCTTAGCATAGATTATATATCTCATCTCATCTCATTATCTGAAACCGCTTGATCCTATATAGGGTCACGGTGAGCCGGAGCCTATCCCGGAAACACAGGGCGTAAGGCAGGAAT
>JAZEWT010000014.1:4943432-4965112 GCA_036362905.1 Mordacia mordax
GCAGAACACGGAGGCGACCCACAGGCACACGATCACCCGCTTGGCGTGAGACCTGGTGACGAGCCAGCGCGCCTTGAGCGGGTGCACCACGGCGATGTAGCGCTCGACGCACAGCGCCGTGACGTTGAGGATCGACGCGAAGCAGACCGTTTCGAAGAGCATTGTCTTGAAGTAGCAGCCGCCCTCGCCGAACGCGAACGGGTAGTTGCTCCACATCTCGTACAGTTCCAGCGGCATGCCCAGCGTGAGCACGAGCAGGTCCGACACGGCCAGGCTGTACAGGTAGAAGTTGGTGGGCGTTCGCATCGGTTTGTGCCTCGAGATGACGACGCACGTCAAGACGTTCCCCACGACACCCGTCACGAAGAGGAATAGGTAGACGATCACGATGGGACAGAAATAGGGCGACGTGCGCGGTCCAAGCAGCTTGGTGATGATTTCGCTTCTCGTCATGTAGAACTCGACGGGCAGACTGGAGTTTAACGTTTGGTTGTAGTCATTGTTGCAGAGGTCATCGTAAAGCACGCGGTAATGCGGGTCGGGGCTAAGGGTCAACGTTTGAATCTCCGAGCAATTATGGCTTAAAATTTCTTCGAGGATTGTCCATCCCATGTCTGGCTTGTACATTAAATACGCAATGCAATATATCATGCACTCGCAGTTTGCAAATAATCTTGGCTCGTCAACATGTAAGGTATAAATATATTTAGTGTTGATAAAAGCATGAATATCTAACGTAATGGAAAGGAAACTCAAGAGCCAGGTAGCTCATAATGATTGTAAAAAAATACGCATAAATATTTGATGACATCAAAATACTGATTACTGCAATGCATTCATATAATGTGTAACGTTCAATTGTTGGCTGCAAAACCTGGCGTGATACAAAATGCAGCACAAATTGTAATTTCTAAATCAAAGCGCGCTATTTGGCTGAATTATACTTGTAAAATTCCCCAATTTGATTCGGAGGCTAAACCAACTTTAACTTATGAATATGGTAATATTGTATTTGTTTCAGACAATAGCTGAGAGCTACATTTTATAAATGAGACGCTATTCATTACTTGTTGAACAAATCATTTGCATAACTAGCAAATAATTCCGTATTATCTAGCATGTGTATTCTATACCAAGCGACAGTTTAACGCGTCATATTTCTTAATGAAACTTGAAAAAATATATATATTAACATTTGACCGAGGCATACATATCTCGCAAATATACAGTTTATGATGTTACGCTTTTAATATTATAGTCATATTTTACTGTTTTACATCGTAGTCATATGAATTAAAATAAAACGTGGTTAAAAGTACTATTCAAAAAAATTAGCCGGCATTTAACCTTCATTTTTATAGACCCACATCAGAGCAATTTTAGTGTATAATTTTTGCAATCGTCAAAACATTAAAGACGTATAAAATATGTATAAAAATAAACGTGGGATTTTACCGTGTACCTTATATCACAGGGATAAGCAGCGCTTCGTCAAACCAACAATATAAATAGCCAACGGCAGAAGCTTCTCCCTTAATCTTGCCGAGCGTTAACACGCGAGCCATCGAATGTCATATCCTCTTGTCAATCGTACGCGGCGCGCGCGCGTCGGAATGACGGGGCGCCTTACTTTGCTGTCCGTGATATAGCGGGGGGGGTGGTGGGGGGGGGGCGCCACGTGACCCTGCCAGGGTGTTCACGGCATCTCACGAAGAGCGGGCGGGCTCAGCAAGCAAGCAACGGGGGGAGCACCCCCTCTCGACGTGGCTCTCGTTGCTTCAGACCATGTTCAAGGATGATGGGGTCGTGAACCCAGCGTGTGTTGCGCAGGTGGTTCAAATGCGCCGACTTAAAAACGCAAAATCACGACTTAAACAAAAAAACCCAGGCAGGTTAAGAGCCTTGCATTGTAGTAACGATGTATTGTCACGTCATTATGAGCCTTTCCAGTTATAATTGACACTAATATATTGATAAAGTAAAACCCCTGTTTAACGGACTTTTAACCGAATGTTCATATGACATTCTTATTAGACAGCCAGGATATGTTATGAACACCATTAACTAGCGTTGTGCGTGTATTTAAGAGCAGCAAAAAAACCCCACGACAATAAACATTACATATTTTCACTATTGTAATGAAGACCTCTTTCTTGAAAACACCGGACCGCATCCCTTGCTTCCCAAGTCCTTTGCATCGAGGAATCCGTTTCATCGAGCATTTCCTGTCTCTCCTTATTCACATTCAGGAAGCCACACTGAGTCCAAGACACATATTTCAGACGTGTCCATAGGCGTCTTTGTGTTGACGTTCAAATGTGTTCAGCCATTAGCTATGTGGATGGAAACCACGCAGGAGGCAAGACTTTAGCCCATGCAGATGGGACGGATGACGTTTGCCTGCACGTTGTCGAACCACCACACTCCACCCCATACGACACAAAACACTCGACCCGATACAAAAACACTCGACCCAATACCATAACACTCCGCCCCCCCCCCGCCCCCCCCAACGGCCGTCTCCCTGTGCAAGTCACGGCGCGGAATCTTCACGCTCGATGCGTGATCAATCAACTTCGGGGTAAATTATGCGTGGATGTCACCACCACGCGCAACATTGTAACGTAATGTCGTGTTTAAATTTGCGTTCGACCCTACGGTGGAATTCACGCAATCATGTGGCCCCTTATCTTCAAAAAGACCTATGTGTGGCTACGAGACAACAGCTCTCTGTAAGCCAAATTTCTACATGTTGTCTCATCTCATCTCATTATCTGAAACCGCTTAATCCTATATAGGGTCACGGTGAAGCCGGAGCCTATCCCGGAAACATAGGGCGTAAGGCAGGAATACACCCGACGACGGGACGCCAGTCCATCGCCGGGCATTGCGGGACAATTTTAGTCTGCGAGCCAATCAACCTATCCATGAGCATGCTTTTGGACTGTGGGAGGAAACCGGAGTACCCGGCGAAAACCCACGCGGACACGGGAAGAGCATGCAAACGCCACACAGAAAGGCACCCGAGCCGAGAGATTCGAACCCGGGACCTTCTTGCTGTGAGGCGTCAGCGCTAACCACTGGGCCACCGCGCCGCCCTGTTACGATTTTGACAACGTGTTATCAGCAGAGGCCTTGGAATGTTGTTTTGTATTCAAATATATATTTGATAAACAATTAATCTGAATGAACATAGAAAATATTAACCACCACATTCGCTAATTATAATCATTTATAAAAGTAATTTACGAGGCATAATGAAAGCAGCGAAAAATCAAAGAACAGAAGATGCATTGGAAAGGAAGCACTGTATTGAAATTATTCCTTAATTATATGAATCTCATAGCAGCCATACCTCTCATAGCACGATCATTAAAAAAAACACAATTATGTATGCTATGTAGAATGTTTTTGTTTCCCCAAAATACCAAGGGCAATGTTTGAAGGGTTGTGCATTCAGGCCAGATAGTTAGTGTCTCGGTACCAGCTTAATCCTGGGTCGTGGGGAGTTGGAGCCTATCCCGGCAGACATGGGGTGCAAGGCAGGGATATACCCACTATGGTACGCCAGTCCATCATCAGTCTGCAAGCCAATTAAACTATACAGCAGCATGTTTTTTGGACTGTGGGAGGAAACCGGAGTGCCCGGCGAAAACCTACGTGGACACAGGGAGAGAACATGCAAACTCCACACAGAAAGGCACCTGAGCCGAAATTCGAACCCGGGACCTTCTTGATGTGAGGCGACAGCGTTACCCACTGGGCCACCGTGCTGCCCAATAGTGAGGTTCCTTCTAGAGAATTCAATTCATACCGGCAACACCAGAGGTCAGAAGGGTAATGAATAACATAAAAATATCACGTCTGGGTCGTGAGGTTGTACAGTTATTTATGACCAGGACAAAGTCATAATCTCAGCTCTATGCTGCTCTGCATCATTCCAGGTGATGGCAAGGATTTTAGCCCAATATCTTTGGCTTTGCCCTCTCTCTTGATTTTATTTTAGCCCCATGTGTCATTATCACGGCTTAGACAAAAAATTCTGGTCACCTAGATAGTTACAGTCAGGAATTCTTTACATGTGGAATAAGCAAAGACGTCTCGTTATATATAGCAATTAGAGATCAACAATTATATGACGACCACCATACACCACCTTGAAACATGATTTGGTGCATGTGTGAAGTTTGTTATTAGGAAACCTATATAAATCTAAATGAGGAATTCAAATATGCATTGCAGCGAAACATAAATGTTGATGCGTGACGGATGTGAGATTAGAATGCGGAAATGTATCACGATCCTTAACAGCTGCTAAACATAAACAGCCTACGACTGGCAATCGCTAGATGTGATTAATAAACAATGGAATCATGTACACTCATGTAACGTTCGTGAAAAACACAGGAATACGTATCATTAGTTGAACGGTTCCTTCCAGGGGCGGCGCGGTGGCCCAGTGGGTAGCGCTGACGCCTCACAGCAAGGAGGTCCCGGGTTCGAATCTCTCGGCTCGGGTGCCTTTCCGTGTGGAGTTTGCATGCTCTCCCCGTGTCCGCGTGGGTTTTCGCCGGGTACTCCGGTTTCCTCCCACAGTCCAAAAGCATGCTCCTGGATAGGTTGATTGGCTCGCAGACTAAAATTGTCCCGCAATGCCCGGCGATGGACTGGCGTCCCGTCGTCGGGTGTATTCCTGCCTTACGCCCTGTGTTTCCGGGATAGGCTCCGGCTCACCGTGACCCTATATAGGATTAAGCGGTTTCAGATGAGATGCGGTTCCTTCCAGTTTGAACGAAGCCCGATCGACTGAAACGCGTTAATCGTTTGAATTTCCTTTGCATTACAGACCTGTTAACGAATGCAGAAGAGACTTCAACTTGAACTCTGGATGGGGGAAATACGCCGTATCATCATTCACAATTAGACACGTTTGTGGAAGGAGATTCTACAGAACTGCGTCACGAACATTTCCTTAAAATTATCCCTTAAAATGAAAACTACTGGTGCGGCACTCATTGGCGCTGCCGTAAACACATCCATAACACTTCCACATAAATTATGTTAAACAGCAACTCGAGTGACCACTGTGCACAGCACATTGATTAACAAGGTATCAGTGGATATAAATATTTGCTTTTGCTGTGCGTATACATTGTTTTCTGAGTAATATAACGACGTAAGGGAAATAGCTTAAAACTAATGGTCACTCCCTGCGACGCCAACACGAAGTAATCTATAATGAAGTCACTGCCTTAATACAGCATTACGATTCAGATGGTGGGCGGCGCGGTGGCCCAGTGGTTAGCGCTGTCGCCTCACAGCAAGAAGGTCCCGGGTTCGAATCTCTCGGCTCGGGTGCCTTTCTGTGTGGAGTTTGCATGCTCTCCCCGTGTCCGCGTAGGTTTTCGCCGGGCAATCCGGTTTCCTCCCACAGTCCAAAAGCATGCTCCTGGATAGGTTGATTGGCTCGCAGACTAAAATTGTCCCGCAATGCCCGGCGATGGACTGGCGTCCCGTCGTCGGGTGTATTCCTGCCTTACGCCCTGTGTTTTCGGGATAGGCTCCGGCTCACCGTGACCCTATATAGGGTTAAGCGGTTTCAGACAATGAGATGAGATGAGACAATAAACACCTGCCTAATTCGCTGCAGGAGAGCACACGCAGCACGGAACATTTGATATTGTGCCAAACGGCACCGTGCAAACAACCTGAACGCAGCATCAGAGGGATTCTTTCCCGACATATTCCTTTTTCCAAATTGGCACATTATTTCAAATGTCACGGACAAATGTATGTTTTCCATTCTAAATAAATTACTCAAATTATACACTGCATGACAATGCCTGAAGAGCTTTTCATTTCTTTCATCTCAGCTTTCCCATTAGATCTCTTTGCTTGTATGTAATAACAACGTCGAAAATTACTTTCAATTACCACGATGAACGCATTCCCTATTTTCAAATCGGATAATCAGATCGTGTTCTCAGCAAACACGCAACGTGTGATTGAATTAATCGAGGAACAGTATTCATAATTCCTTTTACAAAAGTATATCTTTACATTGTCGAAACATTAACGATCTCTACATTGTGGACCTTAACTGGTCTCAATAGCGAGCTTTTACTTTGCATTTTTTGAAGCTTTCGTGTGTGTATAATTCGCTGCACTATCGCATTATGAGCGTCTAACTTACTCGAAATACTCCTATTACACCCCACAGCGATCGCGAACCAGCCTTATAAAGACCAACAGCTCACTGTTCAATATTCAGACATCAACAGTGCTCAGAAAGTTGGCCGATTTGGAATTTTGAGAACTTCATAGAGGTTCAGTGCGGGAACATCAAACCCTGGCGAGACACCATGCGTGTTGAAGGCGTAAAAGTGAAACAGTTGCCCGTCTTGAGACTGCAGCGACAACGTGACATCGCCCGCGTGTAACACGCATGGGTAATCTCCCTTGAAGGTGACTCGGAAGATTCTATTCCGCACGTGGCTGAGCCACAGAGTTCTGTGACCGTCGGGGATCTCGTCGGTGCGCGGTCCGCGCTGCTCCGCGAAGAGGGCCCCGCCATCATCCGCTCGTATTTCGTAGAAAGTCACGTTCCCGTAAGTGTAGCAGCCGACGTAGGGCGTGGGGTCCGGAGGTGCGACGATCTGCGGCGGCGTGCGCCGCAGCGTCTCCTCGAGAGCCGGGATCAGCAGCTTGTACACCTCCTCCGTCAGATCGATCCCTCCAGGCCGTCCGCCCGACATGAGCACGACGTAGGAGAGCTTCAGCGCGGGCACCAGCGAGAGTGTGGCCGCGTAGCCGTCGACGTCGCCGTCCTTCCTCACCACGTCGTACCCGAACTGCTCGTCCAACTCCCACGGAGTGCCCGTCCGGCGGGCAAAGTAGCCCTCCTGGCATTCGTGCAATGGAGCCAGCATGGTCTGAACGGTGTCTTCACGAAGGAGGCCACCGCCGCCGACGCCGCTTCCGCCGTGCAGGCCGTGGAATAGCATGGCGAGTTTGGCCAGGTCCCTGGCGGTGGAGTACATTTGGCCCGCTGGCCGATACCAGCCCAGGTCGTAGAGGGGAGTGATTTGTCCGCCGCTGTAGAATCCAGGGCTGAGCTCGGAGAGTGCGGCAGGAGTGAAGTCAAAGCCAGTGTCCTCCATGCCCAGGATCTCCAGAACATAGTCCTCCACCCACGTCTGATAATCGCCCTCGGACGTGTGCTGAGCCAACGCGTACGCGATCAGCGAGAAGGCGAGGCTGCTATAGTGGCACCTGGGTGAATAACGCATAGCAACAAAGGCAATACCGCTGTCACAAAACTGTCGATCAGAGAATTGATATTTGGGGTTGGCGAACCATGATACGAGGTCACACATTTGTGTGACCTCGTATCATGTTTCGCTGACCTAACCCAAATGATTGAATTCATCGATAACATTGGTCACGAAAGCCTTGGAATTAATGTTCTTATGTTGTTGTTGTTGACATGCCATTCTCTCCACAGCTCAAAATGTTAACATAAATAGACAAAACAACGTTATTGTTGCTGATTTGCTGCTCTTATGTTGTTGCTATTGCTCACATGCCGTTCTCTCCACGGCTGTTTGCAGCGCTTTGTGACCCCCGAGTAAAAGGCGCTCTAGAAGCGCAATGATTATTATTAATAATGTGTTGCGTGCTAATATGCTGTAGAATAACCTCACTGGTGGTTTTCATGTGCTTTGGGAAACCTAAAACTGACGTTAAATTCATAACGCGACGGTAGATATGCATATAGGACATTGCGTTCGCAAATTAAATTAAACACCGAAAGCAGATAGACACTCATCAAGCCATGCTTAGACAACATTATTAGCAATATATTGAAAGTTAATATCTCTTCAAAATATGCATGTTGCCACTGCTCACTCTCTGATGCTGAGAATGATCTTGAAAAACAAAACTAATGACCCACCCAGTGAAAATGAGGTTGTTGTGAATATAAAGAGGCTCTCTGCTTTTACCTGACTCACAGAAAATTGCCTCGCTGAGATAATTGTGCCTATACATACACTGTAGAGCGTTATGGTTGCTATGATATTATTAACAACACGATACGCTATTGAATTTCATAATCCGACAGTTATTGCGATCACAATTATCCTTAAATTTGCAATTGCATTTCACGCTATGCATGCCTTGGTTCGGTGTGTGAATATACTCCTCGAACGAATCAAGCTGGGCGGCACGGTGGCCCAGCGGGTAGCGCTGTCGCCTCCTCACAGCAAGAAACGCCTGGGTTCGAATCTCGGCTCGGGTGCCTTTCTGTGTGGGAGTTTGCATGTTCACTCTCTGTGTCTGCGTTGGTTTTCGCTGGGCACTCCGGTTTCCTCCCACAGTCCAAAAAACATGCTGCTGCATAGGTTAATTGGCTTGCAGACTAAATTGCCCTCAGTGCCCGGTGATGGACTGGCGTCCCATCGTGGGTATATCCCTGCCTTGCGCCCTGTGTCTGCAGGGATAGGCTCCGGCTCACCGCGACCCTGCACAGGACTAAGCGGCTTCTGACAATGAGATGAAATCAGACAAATCAAGCTTATTCACTTATCTGCAGTTTACTCAACAAAGGGTTGCCGTACGTTTCACGGTCAATGCAACTTTACGTTCTGAAACATCAGAAAGCGCGTGTTACCAATGAACGCGACAGATAATTATATTACCTACGAACAAATATGACGTCAAACCGTGCGGGAAATGTTGATAGCGCTGTCTCCTCACAGCAACAGGGCCCTAGGTTCGATCCAAGGCTCGGGCGCCTCTCTGCGTGGTGTTTGTTACGTTCTGCCCGCTGTCTGCGTGGTGTTTTGCTGGGTACTCCGGTTTCCTCGCACAGTCTCAAGACATGTTGCCTCCTTTTAATTGTCCTGACTAAATTGCCCCTGTGCCCTGAGATGTTGCAACTTGCTTACCCCTCTCCGATGGACAACTGTTAAAAAGAGCTACGTAGCTCAATTGTTCCTTCCAGCTTCGATAATAATAATACTAGTTGTACTTCTAGAGCGCTTTTCACCCGAGGGTCACAAAGCGCTGCAAGGGATCTGGATCTCTGATAACTTGCAAGTACCAAGTGGGGAGCGGTGGCCCAGCGGTTAGCGCGCCGGAGTACAAACCGGGTGGCCTGAGTTCGAATCCCGCTCCCGGCTAATACCAGTGACGATTTTCTGAACCGGTCCTGGGCCTCCCCGAGGTCGACTCAGCCTCAAATGAGTTACTAGTGCAATGTGAAAATATTGCCACGAGGGAGACAAAGGCGGCCGGGCGTGGTGCGTGTGCCGTGTCGACCTTCATCGGTGCTCGCTAACGGCACTTGACCCCAGAGTCTGTTTGTCATCTTTTGCCTCAAGTCTCAAGAGATGAGATCAAGTATTGAGCGAACAAACAGTGTTCACTGACCGGGAATTTTAACAACTCAAACTCTCATATCATATCATTGTCTGAAACCACTTAGTCCTATACAGGGTCACGGTGAAGCCGGAGCCTATCCCGGCAGACACAGGGCGCAAGGCAAGGATATACCGACGATGAGACGCCAGTCCATCGCCGGGCACTGCGGGGCAATTTAGCCTGCGAGCCAATCAACCTATGCGGTAGCATGCTTTTTGGACTGTGGGAGGAAACCGGAGTCTCATCTCATTATCTGAAACCGCTTAATCCTATATAGGGTCACGGTGAGCCGGAGCCTATCCCGGAAACACAGGGCGTAAGGCAGGAATACACCCGACGACGGGACGCCAGTCCACCGCCGGGCATTGCGGGACAATTTTAGTCTGCGAGCCAATCAACCTATCCAGGAGCATGCTTTTGGACTGTGGGAGGAAACCGGAGTGCCCAGTGAAAACCCACGCGGACACGGGGAGAGCATGCAAACTCCACACAGAAAGGCACCCGAGCCGAGAGATTCGAACCCGGGACCTTCTTGCTGTGAGGCGACAGCGCTAACCACTGGGCCACCGTGCCGCCCACATTCAACACTCGACAACGGTGAAACATTTTTCACGAGGAAATGTTCACCGGAGTTGCTGCCATCAGCACGCGGCAGACCTTCATTCAGCACTGAATCCAACAGCGCTGATGAAAACGACAGGATGTGAATTACATTTTACCTTGAGCCAGGAGGCGCGACTAAAACATCGTCTTGCATAAGCGATAACGCCTCCTGCATATTGCCATTCCAGAGCAGATTAGTGCCTCGAAGTCTTCTGGGCAGTCCTAAACATAAAACAATAAAGCGATCGACGTATCTTTTCATTAAGCTCATATTTTGTTGTTGTTGCAATACACGGTAATGGTAAAAGTCAAACCGCGCAATGACTTGATCACATCACTGCTGGCAGAAGGTCCTCCACTCCGTGAAGTTCTTAAAAGCCCTTCCAGAGGGTATTTGGCCTACTCTTTCGTGCCTGCCAGACTTCTTGGAAGAGGTGTGAGCACTCGCGCTTTGCACCACCACACGTGACTCATCGATGCTAGAAGTTGTGGGTAATGAACGAGCCGTTGAATGACCTCATCTCATTGTCAGAAACCGCTTAGTCCTGTACAGGGGTTGCGGTGAACCGGAGCCTGTCCCGGCAGGCACAGGGCGCAAGGCAGGGACATACCCATGATGGGACGCCAGTCCATCAACGGACATTGAGGGCAAGTTAATCTGCAAGCCAATTAACCCATGCAACAGCATGTTTTTTGGACTGTGGGAGGAAACCGGAGTGCCCGGCGAAAACCCTCGCAGACACGGGGAGAACATGCAAACTCTACACAGAAAGGCGCCCGAACCGAGATTCGAACTGGGGACCTTCTTGCTGTGAGGCGACAGCGCTACCCACTGGGCCACCGTGCCACCCCGTTGAATCATGAAACAGGAATCTTAGCGGAAAGACGGCGATATCATGAAACTGAACGCTCTCAGCGTTGGAATAAAAAATACATCATGATGACTATGTTACTGCCAGTCACGCCAATATTCACACTTCAATATTGTCTCAGTAATGCCACCAAGCCACGTCGTACCGGAGAGATGGCTGGCCATCCTTCTGAGCGTCACGCCACTCGTTTTCAGTGCTTTATAGTCTTCATCAAGTGGCGACCTCTCCTCCGTGCTCTTCTCGGACAGGCTTCGAAAAGGGTTCTTTATGGCGAAGTTTTTTAGGTATTTGTGCAGCGGGTCATCCAGCGATCGCACGATGCCATCTTCCCAAAATTTGTAGAGCATGATCACTGGGAATATTGTCGATATGCTCCCGATCCTGATGTAAATGTGTGTGTGAGCGTCCGTGTGAGACGGGAGGGGGTGGAGAAGGTATATGTGGGCATGGGGAAGCACAATTAATAACGTGCTGTTATTCAGTACTTACATAATTTTATGGGTGGCACGGTGGCCCAGTGGGTAGCGCTGTCGCCTAACAAGCAAGAAGGTCCCGGCAGACGCAGGGCGCAAGGCAGGGATACACCCACGATGGGACGCCAGTCCATCACCGGGCGCTGCGGGCAATTTAGTCTGCAAGCCAATTAACCTGTGCAGCAGCATGGTTTTTTTGGACTGTGGGAGGAAACCGGAGTGCACGGCGAAAACCCACGCGGACACGGGGAGAGAACATGCAAACTCCACACAGAAAGGCACCCGAGCCGAGATTCGAACCCGGCACCTTCTTGCTGTGAGGCTACAGCGCTACCCACTGGGCCACCGTGCCACCCCTAAGAGTAATCATGTGTTTATGAAGTTTAGCGATGACTTTTGCCAGCTAAGATAAAGCGGTTGTCATGCAGCCATGGAATTGCTTTCTGAACACACCGGGAGTTGAAGGGACTCGATCGGAATTTCTGCAATGTGTACTGATGTATGTTTTCGCAGATCACTGTGTGATAATAATTGAGCCATCCGGATAGCCATGGCGAGCGTTCCTCCTCTCTCCTTCGCGACGTTTCGCCTTACACGTTGGAGGCATCTTCAGGCGCCTGTCTCCAAAGTGGGAGGCGAAACGTCGCGAAGGAGAGAGGGAGGGAGCCATCGACGCGGCTATCCCGAAAGAGCAGCTTTTGGAAGCAATCATCATGCATCGAGCCGTGAAAACCTACATCATTGCAAAATTGTTGTCCGATCAAAGAGTTCTATGAACCGAAACCCTTCCTGAGGTCAACTTGTTCAGTTGGAGGTTATTCGAAACGCTGTTTGTCTTAATAATAATAATAATTGCATTTATAGAGCACTTTTCACCCGAGGATCACAAAGTGCTGCACAGAGCTGCGGAGAGAACGGCACGTCAACAACAACGGCCTAATAATAACGTAGCTGCTAAACATAATTCATAAGTCATGAGCATATCCAAATTCGTAATGGTCATTTTTCAAAGTTGGTGGGCATATACATTCAGACTCCTGTCGTTGCGCTAAAATCTCAATCGTGGAAAAATAACCAAGCCAGAGTGTCTGACTGTACCTGTACATGGTGTAGATAGTTGGAAGTTCGTTCGTTCTCTCAGATTTATTGCGTTTCCCAAAGTTTCCAGTCCACAGGATGGTGTCGTTATAGAGCACTATGGCAGAGAGAGCTGGTCTGATGGCCTCATCCACCTGTGCCCTCAACAGCTGCTCCACCTACAGGTGATAACGAGACAACATACGATCACGGATATATTTGAGGTTGGGGGCGTGGGCGCTGCCAGCTAAAAATCAAATGACCTGGGTTTGATTCCTGCCTTGGGTGTCTGCGTGGAGTGTGTATGTTCTCCCCGTGTCTGTGTGTGTTTTTGCTGGATACTCCAGTTTCCTTCCACAGTCCAAATACATGCTGCCTTTACCAATTGCACCCGGTGCCCTGAGCTATCGTAGCTCGGGGCACCCCTACCTGCTGATCAGTTCTTAAAGAGAGCTACACAGCTCAACGGTTCCCTCCAGCTCGATATAACCAATTAACCTGTGCAACATGATTGAATGCCCCGTGTCATTCCACTGGTGAACCAAGGGCCACCCCACAGCTGTTGGTGTCCGCGTGCTGTTTGATAAGACTTCACCAGCGGTGTGGGCTGGTGAAGGTAGGCGTCAGAGCGAGGGGGGGGGGGCGACGCTTGTCTATCGAATTAGGTAATCGCTCCGGATGTCGTTTGCGGAAAGAGCTTCACAGAGCAAACACCGTGTGAGCCACTTGCACACTAACTTGTTCAAATGCAGCGTGGAGGAATGGCCCGGGCTGTTCCAGCGGCACAGGTTTGGGTGAGCGTGGGCACATTTTGATTTTGTCTTCAAGGCTGTGTTGTTCTACACACAGACACAAGCACAAACCCATTCATGAATTCGATACATTTGTTATTCCCAGCGTGAGGTGTACAACAAAAATGGAATTGGATTTTTTTTCTCACGCTTAGCTAAATGTGCCATGCACCGCTTGCGTGAAAGGGGCTTTAGAAATGTAAGCGTTTGTTATTGATGATTGCTTCCAAAAGCTGCTCTTTCGAGATGGATCCATCGCTCCCCCTTCTCTCCATCGCGACGTTTCGCCTCACAGGTTGGAGGCATCCTCAGACGCTGTGTGTGTTTGTGTGTCACGTATATGACTCCTATTTATATGTAGGTACTGTGTATATATTAAGTCCCTTCAACAGCGTTGCTTTCTTCCAGGAACAATGGAAGAAGGGCGGGGGTCCATTTGAAAGGGTTCCATTGTCTTGCTCGCATATTAGGATCATATTAACTTAATGCAATTCCATGCCACATCGCTAAGGAGAGGGGTGGAGCGATCGACGCGGTTATCCTGAGAGAGCAGCTTTTGCAAGTGACCATCATGCATCGAAACGTGAAAACCTACATCATTACTGTGTTTATTATTGTTAATTTGCATTTCGCCTTGGATCCATGCTCTTCTCTCTCTATCTCAGTGTAACATATGCACTGCTCAACATGCTCGTAAACAAGACTTCTGCTGTCACAGGACCTCCGGTGAAACGTCGAACAACAATGTACATGTTCTGCTTGCTTTTCAACACCGCGGTTTGCTAAAAATAAACTAATCCACTGGCATATCTTGCCCTCGTGACCATTTTAATTTACTTGCTTTTTCAAGTATGTGCAACAGGATTAATATAATACATATAATCAATCCACAAAGTTGACTTCTATTAGCCTTGGAAAATAATATCCTCGTGGCAAATTATTTCAAGAACTATGAAGACGTCAATTTAGAGACGTCTGCAGTGTACAGTATAACTGTAATCACCTAGACCAGGAACATTTCTGTTACATAGCTGGGGGAGATAAAGCATGTTTTAGATTCTATGAATACTAACCTTTCTCTTTTTTGGGGAGCATATACTGCCAGAGGAAACATCCCATCATGACAAGAGACAGGAGCATGAAGAATATCATTCCATAAACAGCTCCTCCTCCCACCATGGCGATTTACTGGAGCCAAAAGGCCAGTCGCTGAAAGAAAAAATGGAAAAATATACAAAAAATATTCTTTAAACAGTGCATTACGATGTAAATATTTTCCCCAAAGTCGATCTTTCGGTTTGGCCGTGTCGAGCATCCCACCTCTCGGCTTAGAGGCGGTTTTGCCTCCTACTTAGGAGGCATCCTCAAGTGTTCTGACACGCCGTCCTCTCCGCAGCTCGGTGCAGCGCTTTGTGACCCGCGGGTGAAAAGCGCTCTGGGAGTGTAATTATTGCTGATTGCTTCTAGAAGCTGCCCTCTCGGGACAGCCGCCTCGATGGCTCTCTCTCCTCTCCTCGCGACGTTTCGCCTCACACCTTAGAGGCATCCTCAGGCGCAGTCACGGCGCCTGAGGATGTCTCGCGAGGAGAGGAGAGAGGGAGCGATCGACGCGGCTGTCCCGAGAGAGCAGCTTTTCGGAGCAATCATCAATCTAGAGTTGCACAATATTTTACTACAGATGGATGAAGATTTGTAAGATTTCAGACGCATGGTCATGTTTTATTTACACCCACTGCTTTAATGGATGTCATTAGTGGCTGCAAATGCAAAAACATCCACTTGCACAACAGATATGGACGTGAATTGTATTTGTTTTAAACAAACACACCAGTCTACCCTACAGCGAATACATTCGCAGGAAGCAGTTTGCACATTCTTGTCCAGGACACGCCTCAAATGTAATATTTTTATTTATTGCAAAAGTATAAATATCAATGTTTTTTTTTAAGTGCCATTATAAACCTTACCTTGTTGGAATTGTCAGTGCATCTGTGGTCATTTCAGCTCCAAGAGTAACTGATTTGGACACAAACTGGGGGGAAATCCAACGCAAACTCATTTATATCTTTAAACGCCCCATCCGTAACAATATTTGGTCTAAGCCCGTGTGTAATCTGTCAAAGCTATTCTAAGCGCCTGACGTTTTGCCAGAGATTACACGCTCATTGGCATGCATACAAATACTGGAGTCTTGCTGAGGTCTCCATGGGTTGTTCAGGGTGTGAGCTAATAATTTACAGCCTTTGTGTGTTTAGTCGCATGTTCACGCATAAACATTGTAGGTTTATAGACAACGTATATGACAATACCCCGTTTGTGTCTGCGATATATTTGTATCTAGTGCTTAATTGTAGAAGTCATGATGGTTTCATTTAAATGGTTGGCATTCTCAAGTGAGATTGGATTGTGTGCAGCGTTTAACATCTTTAAAAGCCATAGAAATCACACATTGCACGATTAGAGTATCCTTCCTTGCCGCGCTTGATTAACTGCTCATTAAAACCAGTGCAATTATAAACGGGCTCTGCAGTTCCGCGACAGTGTGAGCGGTTCGCAATCATGTGTTTGCGAGTTTAAATCCCGATTGGCAGTTGATCATCCATCAGGGGTAGTTGAAACAAGTGCCACTTTGTACCGAAGCCCACAGTGCCTCTCTGATGGTTCTATTCATCTCCACCGTAGGCACATGGAATAACTGCCTGTGGCTCAAGGCTATAGATAGGATATGAGCACTGCACCAATTAGCATTTCATCAGGGAATCATTTTGACTTATTTTTCGTATATATAAAGATCCAGGAAGGTTTGTTACGTCTAAGGCCACAGCATTAGGTGATGTATTCTTTACAATAAAACTTGTTATTGTTATTACTGAAAACTAACGAAAACGGCATATTGTACATACTGTAGTTCAGCGCAAAACATTACCAATGTCTTGTCATCGGCATGCAGGATAATCTCACTGCTCTTAGACCATACACTCGCCAGTCGGTCATGGACTCAAGCTGTGTAGAAAAATAGCCCTCCGCTTTATGGCTTTTATAATAGACTGCATTAAAATGCCTTCAACAGCTTCGATATTTTAACGTGTAGATTGCTTAGTACGCAGTCTGCCTGAAACACTGCACACACACACACAGGACGCCTGGGGATGCCTCCAACGTCGGAGACGAAACGTCGTGGCGGAGGCAGCAGGAGCGCTTGGCATGGTTATGCCGAAAGAGCAGGTTTATGAAAGCAATCGTCCTGCATGGAGCCGTGAAAACCTACATCAGTACACTGCTTACAACAGTTAACATCTGGTTATTAATAGAGTATGCTCACTCCCTCATCTCGAGTTTGCAAGGGAATGGCGTTTTACTGATGTAATAACAAACATCTAACATGGACATAACTACTCTGACAAATCGGTATAATTGACGGTGATGCTGCAATAGTATAATGAGCCGGCTCCGGGCTGGTAATTTGAATAGCGGACACGGTTTATTATTTATATTCCCTGCCCCTGGCCATCTGGCGGTATAAAGTGCGGCACTGCACTTAATCTATCGGCCTGGTGGTGAGTGGTGGAGTGAAGTATAATTCCAGCAAGGCATGTTCTCCCGTCTCTTTCAAGACAACATCTGGCCATTGTGAAATATTAGGCCAAGTACCCTATAGAGCTGCCTTTTGCAGAGTTACTTCTGTCAGCAGTGGCATCAGCAAGACATTTCAGGACGCACCTTTACTTGTTCGGGCGTTGTCAATGTAAAACGTGGCTTTAGAATGCAAGTGAAATTGTGGGGGGTTTTTTAATCTTCTTCCATGTATAAGGGTTTTGTTTACGCCACACGTCTCAGAAAATCGCACTGTGACTTAACTGCGTGGATTAAATTGTGTCTATTAGTCCTTAACCACAATGATATTTCTAATAGCATTCATTGGTATGCGGGATAGTGTCTAATATCACTTGGCTGGGTTCCATAACATATAATAATAATAATACATTTTATTTAAGGCGCCTTTCTGGGCACTCAAGGACATATGTTTGGTGTTCATTGAATTGGGACGTATTTAAGCACGTTTAATTCATTTCTTGTCACTTCGCAACAATTCGTCTGGTGCCAACAGTGACTGTACCTTCTGTAAAAATACATTCTACCTTCTGCCTTTAAACAAACCTGACTTTTCGTGTTATGCTGCCCGGTTAGATTACGTTAATATGTGACATGCCATTTCATTATTTACCACTGTGTGACGGCTGTCTGATATCGTAAAGCTGCCCCGACTTACCAGCGCACATTGCCATTTGGAGGCGCGGCAGTTTCGTTACGTAAGAATTTCCAACAATTTGTAGAGCACATATCTAGATTCAATGTGACGTTTAATCAGTCGACAAAATGTGTTACATAAGCAAGTTGTGTAGACGTAAATATTGTTAGTGAATTAAACACGAAACAGATGTGTGGCGTTATGCTGCTGCAAATATAAGGCTGACCTTGGAGACAAATAATTAGATTTGCTCAACACTAGTCGTTAACCGAACTTTATTCCAAAAGCAAATTGTTTCTGCAATGTATGCAAGTCTGACTCCCTTTCTGCCCTCTTCTAGCACCAACCTAACCCTTATTCCACGCTGAAGGTAGCAAGCAGTGTTCTCTCCAGAAACTTTTGTCGACAGCGTCATGACGGCAGATGGACAAAGTGCTGTCCCACCTCTCATTAACCGATGCCACAGAATCTCGTGCCTTTCACAATTCAACCTTAAATCGTGGGAGTTACTCCGCGTTAGCCTACTGAGCCCTCTCGGAGAGGTAACGTGGTTAAGGGGATGTACTGACCTGCAGCCGGCAGGTGAGATCGGAGAGGTGACTTGCCAGCCAGTCTCTTATTTGCAGGAGCAGATTCCAATTGCCGCATAACCGTAGATCTCCGTCCTTTTTAGAAAATTAAAAGAGTATTAAATAACGCAACTCACGGTGCTGCGCGCACAGCACGCAGGTTGGTTATACGCCCAAGCACAGCTGCACAATTTGGTAACATGGCGAAAGGTGTCTGATAACCACAGCAGCCACAGGGCTTGCTTCCAAGCGAGAACATGGTGTGCAACTCAATGCACGTGGCCTACACTTCATTAGCACAAGAGCAACCTCCAAGCCCTTAATTCGTGAGATCCAAATGGTAATCTCCACAGATTATCAGGCTCCTTCTGTACGCAGCAGGTCATTAACAACGTGCGCGCGTGTGTAATATGTTCACACAGTACTCCCTTCATGGTTTGAGTCTCCTCGCAATACCTTGCAATCATTAACACACACTCTGGTATGAGTTTCTAGCAATTAAGGCAAGGGTTCTTCACCAGAAACGCGTTTTTATTACGAGCAATGAAGGGCTATTATCCCGCCTTACGCCCTCTGTCGGCCGGAATAGGCTACGCCACCATGCCCCCTTTCCCCACGACCCTGTATAGGATTAAGCGGGCATTGATAATGAATGAGGGCGGCACGGTGGCCCAGTGGTTAGCGCTGTCGCCTCACAGCAAGAAGGTCCCGGGTTCGAATCTCTCGGCTCGGGTGCTGCTTTCTGTGTGGAGTTTGGATGCTCTCCCCGTGTCCGCGTGGGTTTTCGCCGGGCACTCTGGTTTCATCCCACAGTCCAAAAAGCATGCTGCTACATAGGTTAATTGGCTCGCAGGCTAAATTGCCCCGCAGTGCCCGGCGATGGACTGGCGTCCCATCGTCGGTATATCCTTGCCTTGCGCCCTGTGTCTGCCGGGATAGGCTCCGGCTTCACCGTGACCCTGTATAGGACTAAGCGGTTTCAGACAATGAGATGAGATGAGATAATGAATGAATGCAACGTGTACATAGAATAGGATAAACAATAAAAAATATAATTACTCGCTTTTACCGCACTGAAAAGTAGAAAATAAATGTTTTGAACACAAAATCAATCTATTTATGGATATAAGAGTAGGAGGTTTTTTCTGGCGATTATGCAGGTGCTAGGAAACGCTAAAAACCTCCTACTCTTATGTATGTATACTGGCAATAAAAGAACCCATAGATTTGTCTTAATTGCACTTTGTGTTCACTGTATATCGTATTCAATGTACTTAACTTATTAAAATTAAAATTAACTGATTTGCATTCAAATGTAAACAAAGCAGCGTGATTAGGTACGTTCATAAGTGGCCTCGTTTAAACCCAGTTCAATTTTAAATTCCCAATAACCGTTATAAATAGTAATTTGAAAGGAGGATCGTTTCTATGGCGGGCCCAGGATCGGCTTTGCCATCGGTCTTCAAATATTTCACTTGATTACATTGTCATCCGAGTTATGTCTGCGTGTAAAATTTCAGCTCTTCAGCTTTTCCGAAATGCTTTAATTTTGTGCTCAAAGACTCTAACCATTACACACATCCCCCAATGCAAGTTACGTAAAAGCGGGTAATATGAAACAGTACAGTATCCGAGTTCTATCTAGAATACAGCAGCAACTACTACATTACTGGTGAGGATTTCTGGTGACAATTACAATACCTGTCTCTCACGTATCACGATCTTGTCGCCTGAACGAACGGTAACCCATGACGCATAAGCAGTCTATGAATAGAATGCATCGGAGGGGGTGTGTGCTCTGGCGATGGGTGATAAAATCAGCTTACGTGCGGATTCTGGGTGGATTAATAGATCATTGGGTCGTGATAGACGCTGAGAGCACGCGGAGGCTGTAATCCGAACTTCGGCTGATGATCATGACCATGGTCTGCAAGCCACCAAAATGTGGTGACAGCATTGTTTAACTTTACAGCCATGGTGTTTTGAGAGTGAGCTGCACACAAATCCTGAATACGGCTATTCTCCAGAACAGTGGGTAGCATCGGCGAGCTGTTCTTCAGACAACTCCCTACATGGCTGTGCAGTACAGGCACGGCCAGCGTACACTGATGTAACTCAACTGCACAAACAACAATATGCAGCAAAACATGGTTCACTACTTACTTGACATCTGGCATGCCAGTGAGCATCTGGCAATTTCTGCCAGCTGCTGCAGAGGACACACAACAACCAAGGTCTGCCCTCCGGCATCTCACGTCTACTCCAAGGCCTTCCCCTTGGTCACCGGAGATGATTTAGACCAGTCTCAGTAACCGGTCCTTCTCCATCCTGCACATTTGCGCCATAATAATACTGTTAATAATAATGTTAAGCATTTCTTCAGCGCCAGGCAGAGTCCGCAATACATTTAGTCTGGGTGGCAGGGTGGTAAAGCAATGACATCCACGCGTCACAGAAAGAAGGTCTTGCCCGATGTGGTTTGAGTCTGGCCTCGGATGCCTTTTCTGTGCAAAGTTTGTGTTAAATCCCCCCCCGCGTTCTGCACGAGTTTCCTCCCAAAGCGAAAAAGCATAATATATTGGAAGCAGTGTCTGGTGGGTTGGCGCCGGCTGACCGCGTGGCTGACTACACCCTCCCCTTCCTCCTCCTCCTCTTCCTCTGTGGTTTCCTCGCGCATCTGAGTTGTTCTCCGCATGAAGATCGTTCAAATTGAATACATTCTGTGCGCGTTACAAACCGTAAATGTATGTTATCCGCTTTATATCGTACAGATTAATAGGTGTTGGGTGGATTGGACCATCACGCAATATGTGCCTTAACATTTAAAATAACTCGGAGAGCTGGGATCGTTATGGCAATAGCTAATTATTATGCACTCGCTTTTATGCAAATGGTAACAGGATCTGCTCTAAATAAAGCATTTGATTGTTAAACATTCTTGATGTGGCCTTGGATTTGCATGGGTTCACGTTGCTTTACTACTAATTGCATGACTTCAACATATTGTTACAAGAAATATATTTACTCCGAGCAGGCAGAACCTGATTAATTAGCTTAATGAGCATGTATTCAATATGCCACGTACATCCTCCAGCGTATCAACGATTGTCACGTGCTTGTGTAACGGTCATGCAAATAAATGTCACGAGCTGCAAAACATTTCTCATTCCGGCGCTGCAAAAGACCATTGACCTAAATGCAAATGCATGTGAATTAAAATGTACATAAGCACATGCTTGCACGCAGAGGCAATAACATTCTTTTCTCGAATGCCTGTAATGTTGCTGCCAATTCTGACAGATCTGCAACGACTGCAGTGTTATAACTGCAATAGTTAGGGTCCGGGTTAGGGGTGAGCGGTGGCGACCCGAGTTGGAATCCGGCTCACGGCCAACACCAGTGACGCTTTTCTGAACCAATTCTGTGCCCCCTTTTGGTTGACTCGGCCTCAAATGAGTACTTAGTGTGGTGTGTAAATATCGCCACTATGGGAAACAACTGCGGTCGGGCGCGGTGCTTGCCACCCACCCCATCCTGTGCCACGTCGGCCTTAATAGGTGCTCGCTAACGGAGGAGGATCTTTACGTAGTTGTGTTTGTTTTAGTCACGATCCCTCCAGATGT
>JAZEWT010000014.1:4965139-4977724 GCA_036362905.1 Mordacia mordax
ATACACACACGCACACACACGGTGCCCTGCCTCTGCAGGGTCGACCAATGAATGAGATTCGTCTCACTGTGCACCCTCGTGGGCCTCACGCGTGCGAACGGGATGGAGGACTACCCCCGATGTCATGGACATCGAGGGTAGAAAGATTAAAGATCACCGACATAACCTCAACAGACAATAGGGTCAACTGCTATAGGCGAGCACCTAGAATTGCCAGCAGGACACACATGTGGGTGACCAGTACCACAAGCTCCCATACACGCCACTTTAGATTGCATTATGAGCTCAGGAATCGACTGTGACTTAGAAACTTTCCACTGAAGAGACGGAGCAATTAAATAACTTAAGCTGCAATGATACGTTGATCATTACATGGGTGAATTGTGAGAGGAGGTCTTCATCCAGCGGTGGATTATTTTGTCCAATCTTTGTTTAGTAGGACACCTTTGACCCTTGTGTGAAAGGTGCTTTTAGACATAAATTAGTACAAATATATTGAAAACGGATGACTCACTCTCGTATGCAGAGTGAGAGGGAAGGTCTTGCCCTCTGTCTGTGGAGAGAGGTGATACAGTCATCTCAGAGGTAGCTCTATGATATCAACATCAGCTGGCCATTCTCCAACACTTTGAACTGCTCCAGAGGAAATCGGCAAGGATATTTAATCTTGTAGCAGGAGACAGGTGGCACAATCGGGTAACGTTGACAAAATCGAAATTAATTTGTTGTGTTTAAATAAAAAAAACAATGATTTCTGAAAACAGTGATACATTTTAACGAGTAAATTATGAAGTCTCCCTAAAAAGTTTTGTCACGGGTTTGGGATAAAAAAATTCACGTGCAGTTGCTTTAATGTCCACAGTCACCCGGTTTTTACACAGGAAGTGTAGACCACATGGAAACTGCGTGGCTGTAGTCACTGCATTGGCTCAGGCGAGTTAACTATGGTGGAGACCAGGATTATTCGGCCAAGGGGGAATCTCTCGGCTCGGGTGCCTTTCTGTGTGGAGTCTGCATGTTCTCTCCCCGTGTCCGCGTGGGTTTTCGCCGGGCACTCCGGTTTCCTCCCACAGTCCAAAAAACATGCTGCTACATAGGTTAATTGGCTCGCAGACTAAATTGCCCCGCAGTGCCCGGCGATGGACTGGTGTCCCATCGTCGGTATATCCTTGCCTTGCGCCCTGTGTCTGCCGGGATAGGCTCCGGCTTCACCGCGACCCTGTACAGGACTAAGCGGTTTCAGACAATGAGATATCGAAGAATGATGAGATATGGCGACACCTTGGAAAGGCCTTCATCCAGCAGTGGATCGATAAGCGCTGATGATGATGGTGATGAATGCGACAAGCAATGCGATCAATGTAATAATAATGATTGCATTTATAGAGCGATTTTCACCCGAGGGTCGCAAAGCGCTGCACAGAGCTGCGGAGAGAACGGCGCGTCAACAACAACGGCACACACACACACACATCCGGATTTATCCTGGTTGCTTTAAAAGTGTTACTGATCGGAGTAAGATAAACAATGCCCTCTAGTGATGAAAGATTCAAAGCGTTTTCGGTACCAGCAGATCTGTTCAAATGTGTTCAGAGTTCATCTCAAGTATCATACGATATCGAAGGAAGTTAGTTATGTTAAACGTCATTCTTACTGGAATGCACATATAATAATAATAATAATTGCATTGATAGAGGGATTTTCACCCGAGGGTCATAAAGCAATGATAATAGCCTTGCAAAATGTTCTTGAACTTCGTGTGTGAATGTGGAGCTCGGGTGAATATTTTACTACGCAAAGCCTATTATAATTTTTTTTTTCATATTTATGAGAAATAAGTCAAAGCAATTTCATGCTGAAATAAGAGTTGAGGTGGTTATCTCCTGTTTACAGCCCTGAGAAGATTGGTTCCAATTCCATGTCCTATGCCAGGAATGGGTGGACTCAGAGCAGCGAAGATTGTCTTGCCCACAAAGTCGCACTGATACTATAAATCCCAGAGGGATGATGGGTTACTTATTAAATCTGGAAATATCTAACCAAATGTGAACAATGCAAGCCAATGTATTCAATGTGCCAATGTATCAGTTGCTTCCAATTTGTTTTAACATTCACACATTGCTGTGACAGGGCAGTCTCTATCAGCTGACAAGGATATATCACCCACAGAATTAAAATTCAGCAGCCTTAGGCAAATTCAGCAGGCATCTCCACTACTTTCACTATTCATTACATGCTACAGGAAATATATGCAATGGTCAATAACAAAGTGCACAGATATTTCCACATAATACAATCTGTTCTGGGCAGCGCGGTGGCCCAGTGGTTAGCGCTGACGCCTCACAGCAAGAAGGTCCCGGGTTCGAATCTCTCGGCTCGGGTGCCTTTCTGTGTGGAGTTTGCATGCTCTCCCCGTGTCTGCGTGGGTTTTCGCCGGGTACTCCGGTTTCCTCCCACAGTCCAAAAGCATGCTCCTGGATAGGTTGATTGGCTCGCAGGCTAAAATTGTCCCGCAATGCCCGGCGATGGACTGGCGTCCCGTCGTCGGGTGTATTCCTGCCTTTCGCCCTGTGTTTCCGGGATAGGCTCCGGCTCACCGTGACCCTATATAGGATTAAGCGGTTTCAGATAATGAGATGAGATGAGAGACAATCTGTTCTGGGCGGCACGGTGGCCCAGTAGGTAGCGCTGTCGCCTCACAGGATTAAGCGGGTATTGATAATGAACGAATGAGGATTATTTGCAATTATTTTCAAACGTTATCGTTATGGGTACTTTTTTGCCAGTATACAAATATAAAATTACAATAGGTTTTACCGTATCTGGCGATTATGCAGGTGTTAAGATCTTAACACCTGTGTTAACACCTTTATCGTGATCGTGAAAATGTCTTATTAAGCTTAAAACAAACCATTTTGGAATTCTGCATTGATAGTAATGCACGAGTCCAAATATGTATAAAAATAAAATGTATTATGAAGAAGGGCTATTGGCTAAAAGGTCATCTCTGTCAAGTCTTATTCATCAATAATATCTTCCTTCAGACAGTCATTCCTATGCCTATCAAGCATTATAAACAAACACGCGGTATTTAAAAACAGTATTGCCGCTGTGATGAAAATAGCCAAACCTGAGTTGAGGATGTAAATTAATGTATTCTAATATTTGAGTAGACTAAAGTTAGGAGTTTTTATTTAATTCTAGACGAAAATTGTTTTTATCACTGACCTCTGACCCCAGGGCTGGTAAGCACGTATCACAAAAAAAAAGAGGGCAGAAAATTGGAACCACCCTGTGGCATGGGTAAGGGTTTCATTATTCAAGGATGAATGAAGGCATATTCTGTCATTCCGATCTTCTTCACCGGATAACCCGAGTGATCGCTAGGGTCACTTCTTCAGAGATAGAATCTGGACGCTTGAGTTACCTATTAACTTAGACAATGCACATCAACAGCCTCAAAGTTAATGGTCAGCTGCGATTCATTCTAAAGGCACATTGACTGCATATTGTGATTTGCAAGACTGCAGTGGGCGAATTGGTGGCATCACATCCACACACATCCTGGTCTTACACATTCGCTTAATTTCCTTCCTCTTTTCCGTTTATGTCTACAGCCAAGACATGTTTGACGAGAACCCTCAAGTGACTACGCATTTGCATGTTAACCAATTGTCGAGATTGTGGCAACACTTTCTTTAACGTACGTTGGAAACAATGTATTTCACATGAATCTTGAATGCTTCAGTTTTGCAAACGTTTGGATTGTGACACTGCTAAATAAAGCCTACTCTTTTTCACGTACAATATGAAGTAGACTTCACGTTTTTTTATTACGACCAATTAATCCGTGTTATTAATATTAATAATAAGCACAATTAATAACACACGTGTATTCGTTCATCAGCGAATGAATTTGAAGAGATAACGATTCAGAGGCGCGAGAAAACGGCATAGAGACGCGGGGAAGGCATGTGTGCAGTGAGCAGGCGCCAACATTTACCAGACACTGCGTCCTGGACATTATGATCTCATCTCATCTCATTGTCTGAAACCGCTTAGTCCTATACAGGGTCACGGTGAGCCGGAGCCTATCCCGGCAGACACAGGGCGCAAGGCAAGGATATACCGACGATGGGACGCCAGTCCATCGCCGGGCACTGCGGGGCAATTTAGCCTGCGAGCCAATCAACCTATGTAGCAGCGTGTTTTTTGGACTGTGGGCGGAAACCGGAGTGCCCGGCGAAAACCCACGCGGACACGGGGAGAGCATGCAAACTCCACACAGAAAGGCGCTAACCACTGGGGGCCATCGTGCCGCCCTGTACATTATGATGTTAGCGGCCAATTCATTAGAAGACAAAATAATGTGTTTAAATTGTGGGAGGAAACTGGAGAAGCCGGAGGAAGCCTGCCCAACAGCAGTGGAACAGAACACAAAACAGAGCCCAGAAAGCAGCCCGTGGTGGGAATCGAACTGCCTTGGACCAGGGCCTTCTTTCCGCGAGGAGGGGGAGGAAGGGGAGCGGACGTTACCACAGCGCCAGCCTGACCCAGGAGATGTAGGGCGATTATTAGAGGGAGCCACCGCTGTGGGGCGCTGCTGCTTCACAAGCTGGGCTGCTCTGCGCCCGCCCGTTCTCTTGTCCGTGCTTCAAGTGGCGGCGCCACCAGCATTTTGAAGGGAAGATTTTAAATGGGGGCCGCACGGTGGCCCAGTGGGTAGCGCTGTCGCTTCACAGCAAGAAGGTCCCGGGTTCGAATCTCTCGGCTCGGGTGCCTTTCTGTGCGGAGTTTGCATGCTCTCCCCGTGTCCGCGTGGGTTTTCGCCGGGTACTCCGATTTCCTCCCACAGTCCAAAAGCATGCTCCTGGATAGGTTGATTGGCTCGCAGACTAAAATTGTCCCGCAATGCCCGGCGATGGACTGGCATCCCGTCGTCGGGTGTATTCCTGCCTTGCGCCCTGTGGTGCTGGGATAGGCTCCAGCTCACCGTGACCCTATATAGGATTAAGCGGTTTCAGACAATGAGATGAGATATTTGGATTAATGACTAGAAGATGAAGAGCTACATTACAATACTTCTTCATATTTTGTAGGTACTGAAATGGTTTAGTGCATTTACTTATTCAGCTTAGCCCGTTCATTGGAATTATTTAAGCATATACAAAAAGAGCTCGGTAAATGAACAATACCACAAAACGGGCACAGTGCCAAATGTTGGATTCGCCAAACAACTCCAAGATTTTCGACTAATTGGTCTCCACTAAATAATTTCGCTCATATCGAGTCGCCGTGTGGACCGATTGAGCGGTCAAGCTATTATCTCCCCGAGGTGTGCGAGAGAGTCTTCACTGCCAGTGTTCGGTGTCACACTGTGGTGTATCGTCCCTAAGGGAGTTCAAAATGCACTCAAGCTCAATCTGTGAATAACCCATTAGGTAAAGGAGTTGCATTTCCCTGAAACTGGACAAATTTAACAAGACGTCGTATTAGGCTATGAGTACCATTGCCAGTGTACATTTTTAAGCTTAAACAGCTCGACCTGAGCTACCAAGCATTGATATTGCGTTGTCCTCGGCTGACTGCCTTTTGGCAGCATCTGGCTAACACTGACAATCAGGCTCAAAAGAAAGCCATGTCTGGTGTAGGCCAATCAGAGTGAAGGACAATGCATACGTTGTCAATGCTTCCTCTATGCATATTTCGCCACAAGTATGTGTGACTTTTGCAAACCAGACACTGTGTGAAAGGTGTCTATTTGGTGTTTTAAGATCTTAACACCTGTATAATTGCCATAAATGGTAAAATCATTTTCTACTCTTTACAAGACATCGTTTTATTGCAGGTCAGGAAGAATGGCTCTCGGGCAGTAAAACCTCCATTTAACGAACTAATATGGACGAATGGTGTCCAAAAGTCCGTTAAATCCGAATGTACTTATTATGAGTACCATTTAAAAAATAATACACGTCTCTAAATAGAAGCAGTAAAAAAACTAAAATAAAAACATAGATATCCACTCGAGGTAGCGCTGTTATCTCATAACAAGAAGGTCCCGGGTTCAAATCTCGGCTCGGGTGCCTTTCCGTGTGAAATTTGCATATTCTCCCCATGTCCGCGTGGGTTTTCGCCGGGCACTCCGGTTTCCTCCCACAGTTATAAAAAAACATGCTGCTGCATAGGATAATTTGTTTGCAGACTAAATGGCCCGCAGTGCCCGGGATGGACTGGCGTCCCATCGTGGGTATATCCCTGCCTTGCGCCCTGTGTCTACCGGGATAGGCTCCGGCTCACCGCGACCCTGTACAGGACGAAGCGATTTCTGACAATGAGATGAGATGAGATTTTAATGATAGTAATTAATAATAATAATTATTAGTTATTATTTAGCAGACGCCCTTTAAAGGGGCGACTTTCATCATTACGTATTTCCCTTCAGGACAGCGTTGCCACCTCGGAGGACACAAACAAATTGGCTGCATTACGAGGGTAAACGTAACAAGAGGGCAACAGATCGAGCGTCAAATGTATAACTGACTGCTTTCCATAGCTGTTCTTCGTGGATAGCCGTGTCGAGCGCTCCTCCTCTGCCCTTCACAAAGTTTCGCCCCCCCTTCCCTCCCCCCCCCCTCCTTCCACCAAGCTGGAGGCATCCTCAGGGCGTACCGAGATTGATCGGTTGGAGCGCTACCCCGCAAGAACAGTTTTGAAAGGAACTCATCATGCGTCGAGCAGTGAAAACCTACATCTGTATATATATTCAGCAATAACTCAGGCTTTTAACGACTGATTCCTGGAAGTAAAAAAAATCCTAGTACAGGTGCTTGAAGAAAGAGGATGATCCTGGGGGGAGGGGGGGTTAAAAGAATACAGGACAAGTGGAAATTCTACTTTAGAATGTGTCTGGCGCCTGCTCTCTTATCGATCCAAAAACTCTGTTGCGGGGCCTCCAGCTGCGAGGCGAACACCACTACACCCGGCCGATTAAAAAAAAAATCTTACAAATAAATAAACCGCAACAAAAAAAAACCCACAACCGCCCCCCCCCTTCCCGTCCATGCTGTGAGTGATCTAAACGCACAGTTTTTCAGTGCCCGCACCCGCAGCTCAATTAGGCGACTGACAATAACCAGGTCCTTGACTTGTCCGGAGAGTAAACGCTCATCCCTGCTCGCATTTTTAGTGGCTATTTCACTGCATCTGTTCTCGTACAGGTCTTCGCAGACGTGTTGTTTTTTGTTTAAAAGAACCCACTGAAATGAAATGGCGAGCCGAGCGGTAGGGTTTGATGTGACGATTTAAACGACGACGTGTATGACTCGACATTTTGCGGTTGTTTATTTTTTTTTTAAAACCAGTAACTTCTCCGTCGTGGACATTGGCTTCCTCCCCCACTTTCCCCACGCTCCTTCCTTCCCCCCCTCAACTGCTCCTGTCCAGTGGTGGCCTCGGGACTCTGAGCCTTCGTCTCACTGCTGCCTTCTCTGACGCAGACTCCGTCTGCGTCTCCTCGGGCGTTCCTATGACTCTGACCCTTGACGCTTCATTGAATTTGCTTTCACAAGCGGCGTCGGTGACCCCTGTTCTCATCCTTATCTCTCTCACCTCATCTCATTGTCAGACACCGCTTAGTCCTGTACAGCGGTCGCGGTGAGCCGGAGCCTATCGCGGCAGATACATGGCGCAAGGCAAGGATATACCCACGATGGGACGCCAATCCATCACCGGGCACTGCGGGCAATTTAGTCTGCGAGCCAATTGACCTATGCAGCAGCATGTTTTTTGGACTGTGGGAAGAAACCGGAGTGCCCGGCGAAAACCCACGCGGACACGGGGAGAGAACTCGCAAACTCCACACAGAAAGGCACCCGAGCCGAGATGCGAACCCGGGTCCTTTTTGCTGTGAGGCGCCAGCGCTACCCACTGGGCTATCGTGCCGCCCTCTCTTCCTTGTGTATTCATTAATTCCTCGGCATATTTATTCAACTTACTCCTGCAATAGTTATTTGCACAAATGAGGGTTATAATTGCAGTGGGAAAACAAAAGCAAATAATGGGACTTGTAGTGAAATCCACGAAAACACCAATGATTCCAGCACAGAATGGGACTAAGAATGAATGATATTTTTTAGGGGCGGCGCGGTGGCCCAGTGGTTAGCGCTGTGGCCTCACAGCAAGAAGGTCCCGGGTTCGAATCTCTCGGCTCGGGTGCCTTTCTGTGTGGAGTTTGCATGCTCTCCCCATGTCCGCGTGGGTTTTCGCAGGGCACTCCGGTTTCCTCCCACAGTCCAAAAGCATGCTGCTACATAGGTTAATTGGCTCGCAGGTTTATTGTCCCGCAGTGCCCGGCGATGGACTGGCGTCCCATCGTCGGTATATCCTTGCCTTGCGCCCTGTGTCTGCCGGGATAGGCTCCGGCTTCACCGTGACCCTATATAGGATTAAGCGGTTTCAGATAATGAGATGAGATGAGATGAGGTTTCAGACAATGAGATGAGATGAGATATTTTTTAGCTCATCGTGTCCATATAAAATATTTATCGATACCCATTTCTAAATGACATTCTTCCCTTGCCACATACTTCATTGGTGTTTCCGACTCTATATGACAAGGTTCGTCAATGCAGGCTGCTAAAGACTGGAAGGAGACAAGGTTGACAGTCATGGCCAATTATTGTTAACCACGGGTTGCTGGGTTGAGAGGAGAGTGCGCCCATCACGCAGCACTCCGCCCAACAGCATCAATTGGTCGTGACAATTGGGGCCTCAGTACCGTCCTTGGAGCATATTAACACGGCACTGAGAACACATGAACTGATCGGCCATAAAGCACACTGAACGCGAGCTCCTGGGCGCGTATTAGATTGGCAGCCTCACATCTGCAAACCTGGACTTGGCTTGAACAGTTGGTCACTGGAGATCGTGTGCTACGCTGCACAATGTGCACGTTTGTGTGACACGGCAACACTAGCTTCCTTAGCCTTGTACGCCTACATCTCAGCCACATTCACGATTTACAGCAACTCTTGCTCTGACGCTTAATCCGATCGTTTCAGCAAGGCGCCTCATAAGCCAGATGGAAGCTTAGGCACATGCTGCTCATGGCCAATCTCCTCCTGGACGGCAAGGTAAAGTGGCATGATGAATAGAGCTGCTGCCCCACAGCAAGAAGCTTCTCGGTTTGATTCCGATATCGGGTACCTTTTGCTGTGCATTTTCTTCCCACGACCGCGTAGGTGTTCACACGGTACCCCTGTTTCTTCCCATAGTTCAAAACACATGCTGCCAAGATTAATTGTCCTGACTAAGTTGCCCCCAGTGCCCTGATATGTTGTAACTTGTTTCTCTCTCACTGCTGAACAACTGTTAAATGGAGATCGATAGCTCAGCTGTTGCATCCAGCTTAGATAAGCTGACAGTGCAAATAACCAACAACTTACGTATCCCTGCTTACTAAACGTGGGACGTCTTGTAGCCGGTGTAAGTGAAGGGAGGGATTGAGTAGGGTCCACGTTTTCCATGGAAATAACTCATCTCATCTCATTATCTGAAACCGCTTAATCCTATATAGGGTCACGGTGAAGCCGGAGCCTATCCCGGAAACATAGGGCGTAAGGCAGGAATACACCCGACGACGGGACGCCGGTCCATCGCCGGGCATTGCGGGACAATTTTAGTCATTATTCTTACTATTATTTAGCAGACGTCATTATCCAGGACGACTTACATCGCACGCACCAACACAAATCAAATAGACAAATAAACAGAAACATACATAATACCCGTAGATCGAAACAAATGTCAGACATGTAAATAATGGTTAAAGAGATGTGAATTCACGACTTCATTTTAACGTGCCATAACTATTTCAGTTGACTGAGGAACATAAACAGTTGACACCATGCCAGTGTGATCACATCACATAAAATCTTAAGGGCCCTGACGAGAATTGAAGAGAACGGTGGGGGGGGGGGCGGTTGTGTGCAAACTCTAACAACACTTTGAAGTGGATCTAACATCTAAGCAGAGGATTAGGTGATGCCCGCGTTGTGCTCATGGCATAGCTGTTGCACCACCGCGAGCAGACACTGGCTCTCTGATATCTCAGCCACAGATCTGTGAGATTAATTCGCTCGCTGCAGCAGCGGCTGTGGGCGCCCCCAGGATTCACGCGGCGGCGCTGGCTGCCGATGTTATCGCCGACGTGGATGCGTTGGCGAGCAAGACGATAATAAATTGTGTTTGGCAGCGACTTCGAGTCGACAGGAGCAGAGGCGTTACAGCCACCTTTACAAACCACACTTGGAGTGCTCTGCCCGCTGCTCGAGAGACGAAAACGATATTCATATCTGAACTGAACAAGAACGCAATGTACGTTTAAACAAAAAAAAATATAGGGCAATGATAAAGTGGTCTGCCATTCGCACGGGAGGCCGATGGTGCCTGGCGGTTTACAGCCCCCGGGACAGCCGTGGAAATTCCACTGTTCTATGGTGGGGGGGGGGCGAGTAGACAGCTATGCTTGAGAAATTCACACAAAGCGGTACCGGTGTAATTTACCTTGACACTCGAGTATAAGAGCGCAGTCACAATCATCTGATTGAGAGACACGCGCCCAACCACAGTCGCCGCACAATGGCAGTATATTAAGCAATGCAGATGTCGCTACCAATCAGATTATTGTTAAGCAAGAATGTTTCAAAACAACAGCTGAAAAAAATCGCAAGAAATATTAGTTTTGGTAATCTTCGGTAGACTAAGACGTAGGATCTTCAGTGATACTAGGGAGCGAACATGTCAAATCAACCAGGCCCTTTGCGCTCACCACCGCAAATACAATTTCTCCCGACAACCTTACAAAGTTTTATCACTTTGGGCAATAAAGTGCTCGGTCCCGTCATGTGGAGCATCTTATTGGAAGCCGTTTAAATAGTGTAAGTCTGTTATTACGCCGCATGCATTATTGAGTCTCGGATGAGTCTGCATAAATTACGGTATGATTAAAATATGCAGCTCTAATGGGCTTTTGCAGTCACGGTGTCCAAAAAGAAAAAAAATAAACGACATAGGCGGTGACCTGTGGCTGACCGTATTATTTTCCTTTTTTTAAATTAAATTATTTCGCCCAAATCTCACGGTGGCCCAGTGGGTAGCGCTGTCGCCTCACAGCAAGAAAGTCCCGGGTTCGAATCTCGGCTCGGGTGCCTTTCTCTGTGGAGTTTACATGTTCTCTCGCCGTGTCCGCGTGGGTTTTCGCCGGGCGCTCCGGTTTCTTCCCACAGTCCAAAAAACACGCTGCTGCATAGGTTAATTGGCTTGCAGACTAAATTGCCCTCAGTGCCCGGTGTTGGACTGGCGTTCCATCGTGGGTATATCCCTGCCTTGCGCCCTGTGTCGGCCGGGATAGCCTCTGGCTTACCTTGACCCTGTACTGACGTTCACGCACACACACACACTCCACCGAATTCCATTGTCAAGCATTCTGCGCAATAATCCGCAGGTAACAGTTGTCAAGCACTTATTAAGTTCGGCGGAGTGTGTGAGACGATGGTGAGAGATCCACATTTTACAGCCGAACATACCGAGGTGGAAGTCTGCGATACATTCCGGTATCAAGTCATTCGGTTAGTTGTGCAGTGCACACACATACACACGAATACATTGTTTATTTACCTTTTTTTTTTTAAACCATTAGCATGAACACATTCGCCAAAAAACTAAACAGCAGTGATTGCGACTGAAAATTCTTTGGCAAGCTATCAAGGAGATTGAATGCTTTAAGATTGGCAGGTTGGCAGTTTCGTCCGACATTGGGTGAACTAATTACTTAAGCTAAATTAATGGAGCGCGGCGTTTAATATAATTGGGCACCAACTGTTCAGACGATATCTTGCTGTGTGGAAGCCAGTGCAGTGTTGTTATTGATGTTGCGGGCTAGGTGGGCAGGGATGTTTAGGAAATTCAAGAATAATTCGCGCGTTAATATTATGCCGCCATCCCATTACAAAGACAAAAATCCCCCGTAGAGGCTTAACAGAATGTAGGGTCAAGTGCCGTTAGCGAACACCTATAAAGGTAGACACGGTACACGAGGAGATGAGTAACCAGCACCACGCTCGGCCGCCTTTGTCTCCCCAGTGGCAATGTTCACACATTGCACGAGGTGCTTATTTGAGACTGAGTCGACCTAGGGGTGGCCTACGACCCAGCGCTGAGTCACCACACACCCACTGCCCCATGATCCCCAGTGGCAGCAGCACGGAGCGATTATTGATTGAGTTGAATTTACGATAAAATTAATACAGATTTTAGGATTCAGTGTCGCAATGGATCGTGCATGGCATTGTTAACGTGGTACTCTGGGTTTGATTGCTGAGCATGGCACACGACCAGTGGGTCCGTCTCAACCGGGTCATGAGTTTCAGTTGTTAGCATTTGCTGTCAGGTGAGTGTCTGGGGTGTGTGTGGTGTCAGGTGAGCGTCTGGGGTGTGTGTGGTGTCAGGTGAGTGTCTGGGGTGTGTGTGGTGTCAGGTGAGTGTCTGGGGTGTGTGTGGTGTCAGGTGAGCGTCTGGGGGGTGTGT
>JAZEWT010000014.1:4986062-4998973 GCA_036362905.1 Mordacia mordax
GGGGGGGGGGGGGGGGGGGGGGTGGTGACGAGGGAGGCATGATGTGAACGCTGGATTCATTGTCCTGCACTGTAATTATGCAGCGTAATTAATTCGCTGCAGTGCAGAAAGTTCACGTTATTTTTACCAGCGCTTATTTGACATTTGTGTACCTCGTGCATTCTTGTCGGAATTAAGGCCACGTTCCCATTCAAAGGGGGAGAGCGGAACAACGCTGAATGCGCAGACTGCGGTGAACAGCTGAACGCAACACAACTTTCCTGGAGAACCACACGCCGAGGTAGGAGGCAGACAGAAGGTCGGCGAGTAGTCACAAGAAACACATCAAATTAAACGCGAAATCGTGACTTGGCCATATGCGCAGCCAACTTCACTTTTAATCAAACATTTCCTTTCATGGCCATTGTACGCCTCTTAATTCTGCAAGTTTCAATACAATGCGTGCTTTTTACGCAGCTTGATTTGCAATCGTGACCGGCACGATTTAATTTATTATATTCCTCCAAAGGTGAGCGAGGCGAGAAGGAAATGCCACGTCAAATTTCGGAAACGCGATTTCAAAAAAAATATATACATTCAGTAAATACATCTTGACCAGATTTCCACACATGCACATTTTCCTTGCTGCGCTGCAGTTCAAACCATCAGATCAAAATGTAACAGGCTCACTGTTGCCGATTCGGGCTAATGTTTCTTTCACGCGTGCACACATGTGCGTATACAAACATACGCACAACCAAAACGGACTGGGCGTACACATACAAGCCGCATGGACATTCCACTGAGAGGGCTTAACGTGTGCATTCATTGACAGGGCGGTTGCACGTACGCCACACACACACACACACACAAAAGCACAGGATTGTGAATGCAGACAAATGGTGGCTCCAGGTGGAATGCTGCCCAAATGATACAATTGAGGTTGAGAGCAAAGTACGTGGGTGGCACGGTGGCCCAGTGGGTAGCGCTGTCGCCTCACAGCAAGTTTGCATGTTCTCCCCGTGTCTGCGTGGGTTTTCGCCCACGCAGACACGCTGCTGCATAGGTTAATTGGCTTGCAGACTAAATTGCCCTCAGTGCCCGGTGATGGACTGGCGTCCCATCGTGCGTATATTCCTGCCTTGCGCCCTGTGTCTGACGGGATAGGCTCCGGCTCACCGTGACCCTGTACAAGACTGAGCGGTTTCTGACAATGAGATGAGATGAGCAAAGTGCATATGTGGCAAGTGGCGCCACATACTAATGGTGTGGACATAGCTGCCTGCGCAGACACCAATTTGAGGCAGGTGGCAAGCCAGTCATTTCCAACTCAGGTGGCCTGAGATCATGTGTTGTTGAGAGAGGTTGCCATTTCCCCTGAAAATGTTATCCCGATTGTGATATCGGCATTGTGTCATGAGAAAAAAAAACATCCATATCTTTACATAGCAGTCGAGTATGTTGTATTAAATAATGGGTCGTGACAGCAGATATCACAAAGCTACCTCTAACATGCCTTCAAAGTGAGTGCCACTCTGGTCCCTGCACAGTGCATGGAAGCACACTCCACATGTGTAATATTGCCCCATGGCAGTCTGGCAATACTTATTCTCGGAGCTAAAACTTGGTCGAATTAAGCGCAGAATCAAATTATATGTGATAAGTGCTTATTTTTAAAGTTCGCAGCAATACGTGAGCATGTATTTCTCAGTACAGATGGGTGAGTCGGGTGTATGTTGTACTCAACATATGGATTTATGGATTTATATTACACAGCATGAATAGGTTTATACTTCAATCTCGAATAGCATATATACGTACGCAGCTTTAGGTAAACGGCTTTATCGTAGCTTTATATAAAACACCACTGTACAAACTACGTGTCGGGAGATGTATTTGTATTATGTAATCCTTGAAAGTCTGACCATCGGTCGGCTTTTCCAGCAGGAGAGATTTTGGCCTGAGGGCCAACGCAGGTCGAGCTTGCAAGGTGGCACTGGAAGGTGCGCTAATAATATTATTTGTAAGCTTATTCTGAGAGGTGGCATTCATTTCCACAATCCCAAGTTAGTGTGTGTCTTTGTGCAAGTAATTGGCGACCAGGTTGACACCATCAACAAACTACTTTGGGCAACCTCGTTAAATCACAGGCAGCTGCCTGGAATCGAACCCAGCCCTTCCACGGTGGCAGCTCGGTGGCCTGACCCCTGAGTCACCCGGCCACCTCGTTAACACTAATTGTAACAGCTTCGATAATGATCTTGACAGCGTCGTCACACTAGCGTGACCCTGTGCTGTGTGCCAGTCATTAACGGTGCCCAGTACATACAACGTTAATAAAAGGGCCATTTAATACACTGCTTACAATTCACACGAATCCTTAGCTTCAGTAAAAAAATAGCTGCCGGCGTAGATTAACATCAAAGTGATTAAGAATGACAATTTTAATTGTTTTGGCTGGATGACTCTCTCCTTTTTTTAATTGCAATCGCGAATTTATTAATTATTTATTCATTATCAATACCCGCTTAATCCTGTACAGGGTTGTGGGGGGGGAAGGGGGGTGGGGCGGAGCCTACCCCGGCCGACAGAGGGCGCAAGGTGGGGAGATACCCAGGATGTGACGCCAGTACATCGCGGGGCCACACTTTTAAGCGCAATTTATTCTGCGGGCCGATTAATCTAGGCAGCAACGTGCCTCTCGACGGTGGCAGGAAACCGGAGTACCCGCGAAAACCCACGCGGACACGGGGAGAGAGAGAGAGAGAGAACTCGCAAACTCCACACGGAAAGGCACCCCAGCTGGGGAATCGAACCCGAGACCGTCTTGCTGTGAGGCGACAGCGCTACCCCGTGCTGCACCACCACGCCCGATTGACTTTTATAAACCCAGTGGGGTGAAATCCTGCCCCAAAGCAATGCTCTGACAAAACCTTCAACCTTAGTGGAACAGGCGCCGAGATAACAAGCACCTATCCACGTGGTGTCCAGGAGGCTTCACTTGTGGGCTTTCCATTTTCACGTAATGTGCTACAGTGCGCAACATTGCCGCTTCAGAGCAGGAAGTTACTGGGTTCCATGCTCGGCTCGTGAGTGTCTCTCTTCTTGCAGAGTCTGCGTGTTCACTCTCCCCACGTCTGCGTGGGTTTTAGTCAGGTACTCCGGTTTCCTCCGACAGTACAAAGACATGCTTCCCTAGGTAAACTGTCCTGACAAAATTTCCCACGATGTTTTGAGATATTGGGAACTTGCTTACCCCTCCCCGCTGCAATACTGCTCAACGGTTTCTTCGAGCTTAAGTAAAAAAATAAACCGACTGACTGACTGCATCAGTCAAAGGTCAGTTGATCTCTGGCTGAACAATCCCGCAACCCAAACCCTAATCCCCATTTGTAACTGCTGATGGAGAAAGTGCCACGCTATAAACGGCATGTGACTTACGTCTGACACCATTAATCACACGACTCGATGTGTTGCCGCTAAGTGAAATGATCACCTGCTGCTGCCTGACCTGTGTGAAACCCTGAAATTAATTTAAGCCGCTGTGAAACTTCATAATAAAACGGTGCTAATCACCACAATGTCATTCCAGCAGCGGCGGGCGGAGTGGTTTGCGAGCCGCGACTGTCAACACGGAGATCCCAGTTGTGCATTCGGTCTAAGAAAGCGAAATAAACCAGTGGCTAATGATATCAGAACCGGTCCTGACTTCGCCGGTACACGCTCACCAGTAGTGAGGTATGGTCAAACATCTCCCACGGACGCACGAGCAGTCTTATAACCACTAGCATCGGGAAAATGCAGGGGGAATGGTAGAATGGCGAGGGGAGGGTGGTATTGGCTGAGCGGGGGCTTGTCATTGAATTTTGCCTGGGTCCTCTGAATCACTGAGATCGCCGAGGCATGGACATCACCGTGTCGACAGTCTGTCACCCACTGGTGGATGGGGAACGACTCGACTTCATGAATAAGTTATAATCATAACAATACAATCTGTAACGAACACGCTATGTCTGGTCACAGATAGAGAAGTGCGAGGAGACTGCAGAGAGAGGAGGGGGAAGTCATCTAAGGGGATCAGCCGGCGCCAACCCGCCAGACACTGCTTCCAATATATTCTGATTGGCTAATTAATTGGCTAATTAAAGAGTATTTTACCATGATCATGGTATACCATGCCATGGTAGTTGGGCCACATGTTGTGTTCACTGTTTAGAAAAAACAAACTCCTGCTTAGCAACATTTCACAGTTTCATAGTGTACTCAATGAATGATACCGTGTAAAGACTATCGACATGTTTTATCTAAAGACATTATGCTGTAAAGTTACAAAATAAGCTTCTTGAGAGGTAGGTGTCAGGGGAGACGAGATGATGGCTATACTCAAGTCAGAACGTCTTGAAGGAGAGTGCAGACCCCACGACAGAACTGGCTGAACGGGAGCAACCATTTCAGAAAGCAAAATAAACTTAGACATAAGCCAATAAAGATTAACATCCTGAGCAGGGACTTGCACAGTGGGAAGCAGTTCGTAGTACAGACAATAAGGAGGTGAGGGTGGGTGGTGCGACAGCAGCAGCAGCAGTGGGGAATCAGATTGAGATTGGCGAGTGGGGCGGCACGGTGGCCCAGTGCGTAGCGCTGTCGCCTCACAGCAAGAAGGTCCCGGGTCCTAATCTCGGCTCGGGTGCCTTTCTGTGTGGAGTTTTGCATGTTCTCTCTCCGTGTCCGCGTGCGTTTTCGCCGGGCACTCCGGTTTCCTCCCACAGTCCAAAAAAACATGCTGCTGCATAGGTTAATTGGCTTGCAGGCTGAATTGCCCGCAGTGCCCGGTGATGGACAGGCGTCCAATCGTGTGTATATCCCTGCCTTGCGCCTTGTGTCTGCCGGGATAGGCTCCAGCTCACCGCGACCCTGTACAGGATTAAAGACTGTGTTAAACAGAACGCTGGGTTTTCGAAAATAGAATGAGTGGAAATAAGAGGCAAGGTAGCCTACAGTAGATCCCTGAAGAAATGTCTCTTTCTGTAAAAGAAAACCTCACCACACTGTCTCAGTATGGTTAATGATGGTTAATGGTATAGGGCCGGTTGGCATGGACTTGTGAATTAGAACGGAGAGTGGAACGTTGTGAGCTGTTATTAGAGCAGTGGGGGGCATGCGGCAAGGTTTATACAATTCAGATGATTCAGAAGCTCGATGCCTAACGGTTGTTTTTCACTCCATTACCCTTAACGCATCCATATGGCTGGGCTACAGATAAATTACGTGGTAATTAATCATGATATTTCGAGTAGCAGTTTTGTGCAGTGGGCAGGAGTCTCCTTGAGCCTGTGATGGGTCCAGGGCAGGGCCGAGCAGAAATGGTAGGAGAGGGTAAATTGCCCTGAGCGGAACACAAAGGAGGGCCCCACAGACAGCGGACCTGTATTTTTGTTCTTAATAAATAAGGGGGGGTCACACAGTGCATTCTGTCCCGGATCTCCAAGATCCTCTAACCCACCCTAACTTTTTTTACACGTTAACCCTTTGAAGTCTTACAAAGCAGAACGACCACCAAAGCTCATTTTCTCCGGGATTAATTTGCAACCATAATTTAGCGATGGAGCCTTTTTTTTTCACTATTCCATGCCAAAGACACGGGGTACTCAGTCTTCGGAGACAGCAGCCACCCATTTTAGAGTCCTTAAATTATTAATCAAAGGTAAACACTGGCAGATTGAACAAGACTGCACTAAGTGGGCTCAGCAGTGCGTGCGTGAAACGCGGAAGGCGAGGGAGTTGACGTAGATGAAGTTGTTGGTATTAAAGAAAAATATTCCATATTCATGCGTGCAGAATTTTTGCACATCTAATTTCAGCGGCCAAAATCTTACGTAATGTAAACTATAAACGCGCAACAAAAAGCATAGATGCGCTTTAGTTTAGTCTGCGTGTTGCATTTAAATAAAACCTATTGTTCTATTTAATTTGGTATGCTGTTCAATTTAACTGCATATTAAACCACGAAGAGACCTCTGCCGCAAATTTCGGATGCGATGCAATCCCGTGTGCGAGCTACGCATGAGAAACAGAGGAATGAGGGCATTACGTTGGCTGCACCGTTCAAAAGACAAGACCAAAATTCACAGTTTAATTTTAATTGTGGCTAGACTGAAATATGTGGATCTCAGAAGAAGAACGCTTTGAAATCGCGTCCTTCATTATAATTTTTGTCAGTCTATTTGGAAAGGCTGGGATTAGCGTTTTGATAATATATATACAGTTAATGTATCAGGAGACGGTCATAATCATCATGCAGAGCAAGGATGAGACTTTTTTTGGAAAAAGGCCTCCCTACACGTTGACCATAACTCGCAGTCAAGCTATGCATTGCCACGGACACCCACAGAAGAGATGAAAAAAACCCACCTCCTCTCACAATACAGAACACATCCCGTTAATTAGCAAAGCGAAACAAGGACCGGAATAAATAAGTGAGGGCATTTTCATTTACAGCTCGCGGATGTGGCTCAGTCCACGGCTTGCTTGGGTCTTATCCGAGTCTCAGCTGCTCTGAAGCCAACTGTGTTCCTGCGTTGTTTCGTAATCTACAGGTAAGAGTGGAGAGGTACAATTGCCAGCAGAAGGGGGCCTACGAGTGCTCGACAACCTCTCTAGAGGAGATTTGGCTGACAATTTCAAGTTGATAGTACGAACACATGGCCTACTCTTGCATTTCTGTGAATAGGCGGGCGTTTCCACACTTTACCCCACTATGTGTGATCTGTCGATGAACTGTGGCGTACATTATGTCTGCTGCTAGATGGGGTGAGGCTTGAGGATTTAGGAAGCCGGGCCATTGCTTAAATTGCCCCACTGGAGATCGATGGGAACTGGCGACCCATGGATTGAAAATCCAATCTGCCGTATTGATGAACGAGGGAAGCAAAACGTCGCGCAGCAGACAGGGGGGGACGCTATCCCAAAAGATCAGCTGTTGAGCGAATTTCCCAGTCCAAAATGATAACCGTTACTCCTCTCGCGCCCACGCCACTGCACCATGTTACACTCTATACAATGTGGCAATGCAGTGGATTCGTGTGCAAAACCAAAGCATGAACAATGTTAAGCTTTACCATACCAGTAATTACTGCGTATATATAAAACTAATTTCATTGTAAAACCTGAATTTGATTTACATCAATGACGATGGGAGGGGATGGGTTAGAAGTTTCTAAATCGTCAATAACACCACGATAAATTGAATGCTTTAAGTACACACAAATGCTTTTTAACAAGGATCGCCTTTACACGTGTTTTCACGGCAAATACTGAGATTCATAATTGATATTGAGTTGTACACGTGGCAACGAATGTGTTGCCTCTGTCGGGCCCTTGTTGTAGCTCAGGAATCTCGCATCTAGAGCAGGAGAACTGCCAGTCAGGTTGTATGTAAGCTGAAAGGAAACGTGGTGCTATGTAACTCTTTCTAACAGTTGTCCAGCAGGTAGGAGTAAGCAGGTCACAACATCTCAGGGCACTAGGGGCATTTTATTCAGAGCAATTAATCTAGGCAAAATGTCTTTGGGCTGTAGGAAGAAACCATTGTACCCGGTGAAAACGCACGTGGGCACGGGGAGAGAACACGCAAATTCCGCACCGAAAGGCACCCAAGCCGGGAATCGAACCCGGACCCTTCTTGCTGTGAGACGGCCGCGCTATCCACTGCGCCACCGTGCCATGCAGTATTCGTGGCGCATGGCACAAATTTGATGAAATCATTACATGACCTACCGAAAAAAACGAGACCTCTGTGTTCGGGGTGAGAGTGGCCACACCAAATGGCCAGTCTGTTTACACACAGAAGACGAAAAGAGAAGCGCGCACTGAAGGTGGTCGGCATCAGCAAGGGGCGTCAGCGCGTAATCATCTTCCGCTCCGATATCCCCACAGCTGGGCGGGAAGGCGTCTGTTTAAACACCGGCCGCAATGCGCACGCACCCCGTGAAGCGCGCACCGACACGGGACTGTTCTCCCTTTGGCAAACGTCAGCGCGACGGTGACGGGCGCAGGCGACGCGGATAGAGGCTGCGGCGCGGAATCGATCGTGAATAAGACGCGAGGCCGAGCGGGTTTTTCAATGGGCTCGTGCGCCACACGCCAGCAGCACCGCCACACGCCAGCAGCCCCCCCACACGCCAGCAGCACCGCCACACCACGAAGCGGGAGCTGTAAGGCGCTGGCAATTGATGAGATGACATCGCGGTGTGATCTGTTGATGAACGTGCGGACATGTTAATCTTATTGCAGACGAAACGTCGACCGCATCTGCGCGTAATCGGGCGAGGCATGTGTCAGGTCTCCGATAATTTCCTGGCTGCGCACTGGTTGACAGCCGTTGTGACGTCTCGACCACCGCACGAGACGGCGTGCAGAGCATTTTGTGTCCATGCCAGCTAAGTTCATATTTTTACTTCATTTATCGTGCTGAGCGTGCCGCGTGACATCTCTGCACAGATGTCGCTGTTCTCTCGACTCAAAGCTTATCCCATCATCTCCATCTAGCGGGCAGCACTCACCTGGTTTAGGCTGCCACAGACCGCCATAAAGGCTGGTTGATGTGATCTGTTGACGTAACAGATACAATTCGCCAGGCAATGAATGTCCCACCCATAGCCCGCAGCTAACATCGCGAAAACTGACACAGCAAGTCATATATAAACACATATGCCATTGGGGTTTGTATCAGAAAAGCTTCGTTTAATAGTAATAATAATGATCTCGTGTTTGCCACATGTTGGTGCTGTTGTGTTGTCTGCAAAAAATGGGTTCTAAATATAATGAAGATAATGTATTTAATTTCAGCGCCGTTCATAGGTCGTATCTCAATGCCGCGCATGACATTATTCAAACAAAAATGGGGACAATCTCTCAAAGAGGACCTCGTGAACAAGGCTGCTAAGTGCTAAATCGCATAACAATGTTGACCAGGTCCAACCGTCAACTATTCAAACTACACCAGAACACTAGGCCACTAGCCGCGACCTCAGAAATTTTACGACTAATTATTAGCAACCGCTTTGCACTGAATGCAATGTTTTAGCCTTGCTTTAAAATAGATTCATATTTCTACACTGAGTGCCATCCCTGAAACGTCCTCTGTGATTTGTAACTTCCTCTGTAATTTTCCACCACCGCCAAGCTCAGTTTGAGCTGGTCAACCGTGAATAATAGCTTCATACGTCCTCGGTTTCATCCGGCTTAAGCCGAATGTCTATGTCTAACGACCAGTTAACCTCAACTAATGGACATCTGTTTGCTTTCGCATGTTTAAGGTTATGTTGGGTTTTTTTTCAAGCGTGGATGCAATTTCCCACAAATCCTGCAGGTGTCAGCAAGTAATCATAACATGGTGCAGAAGAGCAAATGAATTATTCAGTGACCAATGCCACTTACTATTCAACAGAACATTGCTCTACCATCTCAAATGCTCGGTACTGAAGGAGATTTTTATATAAAATGTTGATGGAATGCGCATCAAAAACGGTCGTAATTTGAGCGTAGTATTTATGAGAGTCACATCTGTTGCTGAGTAAATGGAAAAGAGTGTTACTCGTGATTTGAGAAATAATATGTGTAAAACACGCCGATGATCTAAGCACCCAAAATACGTCTGAACTTATCAGATCTCACAAGCAGATGAAAGTTGAGATTGGCGAGTGCTTGTATGGAAGTGTAGTGTTTTTTAGGTAGCCCTAAATGGCAAGTTGTATCCAACATTTATACGCACCGATTTACTCTGTAAATTATGGTTTAAATGTGAAGTCCTCATCATTAGTGTTGGTGAAACATCATACTAAACCACCACGGACTCCTGCAAAATTCATACACCATGAGCTCTTTATACATTATAAATGTGAAGTTGTATTATTGTTAGTAATATTACGGTATTATTGAGGTTGAGTGGCGGCACAATGGTTGGTACAATTCACTGTAAACTCAATTTCTCGATGCACGGATGATCGTTGTCACGGCTCAATGCATGGCAACTGCTTTCCGAAGCTGCTTTTTTTTCAGGATAGCCGTGTCGAGCGCTCCCCCTACGCCCCCTCCCCTCTCCTCCGCGACGTTTCGCCTCTCACCTTGGAGGCATCCCCCCGTTATCGCGAGAGAACAGCTTTCGAAAGCAATGATCCGTTGCTCTGGTTCCAATTCCTAGCCGAGGGCTCCTCTTGACAATGTTTGAACTCATCTCATCTTCTTTTCAGAACCGCTGAATCCTGCACAGGGTCGCGGTGAGCCGGAGCCCATCCCAGCAGACACAGGGCGCAAGGCAGGGATATAACCACGATAGGACGCCAGTCCATCACCGGGCACTGAGGATAATTTAGGCTGCAAGCCAATTAACCCATGCAGCAGCATGTTTTTTTGGACAGTGGGGGGAAACCGGAGTTCCCCGCGAAAACCCGTGCGGACACAGGGAGAGAACATGCCAACTCCACACAGAAAGGCACCCGAGCCGAGATTCGAACCCGGGGCCTTCTTGCTGTGAGGAGGCGACAACGCTACCCACTGGGCCACCGTGCCGCCCAATGTTTGAACTGTTCCTTTGAATTTGGCTAAATGTCTGAGCGCGTGCCGGTAATGAGCCCACTCCGATGTTTGCAATGAACATGACGTGGCGGTAGAGCTAGCATCTACCTACCTCTCCCAGCGCTCATCCTGGCACAAGCCCATGAGTACTTACATCAGTTTAGATTTCAGGCGGCTGAACGTGCAGTTTCTCAAAGAGTTAAGGAACTAAATATGCGAGGATGACGTCACACCCAAAGGGTGATGGACAAATAAGAAATTAGACCAGCACCAGGGCCATCAAAATCTCAGCCCACATTACATCCTGTACAGGGTCGCCGTGAGCCGGAGCTTATCCCGGCAGACCCAGGGCACCGGGGGCCATTTAGTCAGCAGGCCAAATAACATAGGCAACACGCATTTGGATAAACTCGCATGGGCACGAGGAAAACGTGCTCACCCCACTAAGAAAGACACCTAAGCAGGGGAATTGAACCCGGGTGCTTCATTCTATGGGGCGGGAGGCAATGTCCGCTCCACCGCCGCGCCACGCGGCCCCTTCACAGTCGCTGACGTTAACTCGGAGTAAACCGAGTGAACGGACAGGACCCAGGGGAGAGGCGAACGTCCAGTGACTCCGGGCTGACACCGAGCGCCTCGGAGGAGGGCAGACGGCGGACGTGAAGCGACATCGCGCCCGTTCACAGGGGCACTGCAGGGCACGGGCAGCTGGGGAGAGGGGGCAGCACGGAGGGCGACGTTGGCAGGCCTGTCGTGTCGGGCGTCGAGCTTCTCTCGTGCCGTGCCGCTCGGAGACGCGACGGAACGGCGCCGCGGACTGACGCACAGAGCAGCCGGAGTTCTGCCTTTCCTTGTCAATGCCGTTACATTTTACGACAGAGTTGCAACAAAATGTTGGCTCGTGCTCAGCAAATGACGGAATCACAGGCAGCGCGGTGAGTAGAGCTGTCGTCTCAGAAGCATTAAGGGCCCGAGATTCGATTCCCAGCTCGGGTGCCTTTCTGTGTTGAGTTCTCACGTTCTCCCCCGTGTCTGCGTGAGTTTTCTCTGGATACTCCGGTTTCCTCCCACGGTCCAAAGACATGTTGCCTAGGTTAATTGTCCTGACTCAATTGCCCCCCCGGTTTTCAGAAATGTGTGACTTGCTTACCCCGTCGTGCTGGACAACTGTTAAAAAGAGCTACATAGACCTTCCAGCTTAAGTAACAAAAACTGGACAGCTGAGTGTCTTGTGGTGTGGAGTTGACGAAATAAAAGGCCTTCTCAATTGAAGTCTACACTTGATAAGTCCTATGTATTTTTCAAAATATATGAAAGCTGTAACTTAATGTGGAAAAGCATTTTTTTATATATATTTCTGTAAACCTATTGTATTTTCTATACATTAAATATTTATCTGACAACGTAAAGTGTGGCCAAGCGCAGTGTTAGTTAAAAGTACAATAACCCTACAATAATAATCGTGGGAGATCGTTCATGAGTGACCCGAGATGAAATGAGGTCGAGATCAATGTTCTTTGGTTTCTTGGGTAAGCCCCGTGTAATTTGTGCCCGCATAATCGCCGGTGTTTGACCCCAGAAACAGAGAACCGCTGATCGTAAGTTTGAAAAGATGTTAAAACACATAAAAAGGAAGAAAAAAATGTACGAAACACTTCTTTTGTTTAAATAACCAACTAAAGCCATAAAACTATGCCTGTGGACCAGGCGTAAAGAAGGGCGATATCTCAAAAGTACATGATTAAAAGTGTGGGATTAAAATATTTGGATTAAATTTTATGCAAGATTTAAAAGGACAAAATGAATACAACAAAAGTGAACAAAAACTTTTAAGTGAAGATTTCAGTTTTACTTAAACATTTGTACCAGAGAGCCCAGGTAGGTGGTAATCATTTGACAAAGCAACTGGAGATCATATATGTATATATATATATATAACAGTTTAGAGCAAGGATAATAATCGTATATTTAAAAATACAGCCGCAGAAAAGGACGGATCATGTAATTTAGAACGGAAGATGCTTGAATAGAGAATTATACATTTCCACAAAAGGCGGTTGGACTATATCTAAATATGTATTAAGCTGTCACAGCATGCCACGGACTCGAGAAATTACATGCATTTTCAAAACTCTCGACAATCCAATCCCTATCCATGTAATTTAGAAGCAAGCATTATGCTAACTTAATCTTCGCTGTGTATTTCTTCTGCTTTACGAGTTGGCGTGCACGGTGCCACCTGTGATTGAAGTCACGGGCGATCTCTTGCCAAGGCCGTTCCTTCGCGATGTTTCGTCACCGACGGCCGCCTCCAAACGTGGGAGGCGAAACGTCGCAGACGAGAGACGCGGGAGGAA
>JAZEWT010000014.1:4999012-5016043 GCA_036362905.1 Mordacia mordax
GGGGGGGGGGAGGCAGCGCTCGATACGGCTATCCCGAAAGAAGCGCTTTGGAGGCAATCGTCGCGCATCTGGCCGTGAAAATCTACATCAGTGTGTTGAAGCTACTCTTTAGTCCCGCTTGACGATCCAATATCGTGCCCAGCCGACACGCGCTGCGGTAAATCAGGCTCCTTGACGTTTGCACCAGAGACACGTTTTCAGGTGCGCATGTCAAACTTTATCCACGAAAATAGTGGCGTGAAATACATTGCATGTGTGTTTCTGCGGGCTATCTTTAATCTTTAATCAACAGTCGAGACACACAATTGCGTGGAATATATTCCGTGTTTTTTCGCTGCGTGTGTGTATGGCAGTCTCACACAATGCTTGGTTGTAATAAAGCTATATTCGATGGAGACGATTAAAGCGAATATCGGATTATTCACGTTTCTAGTGTGATACTCGGGTACGGTAATGTACGCGCAACTATATTTTTAATGGCATTTTAGCAAAAAAAAATTTCCGTATTTTATGGAAATTGCTATCTACTTTCTACAGATGATAAGTTCGTTTACACGCTCTTTCAATGCGACAATCGGCTTGCTGTAATAACCGTGACGATGTGAATCACATCTACAATGCCGACTTCTGTAGTTAATTTCTGTAAACATCATTCCATTATTTGGCAAAAATTTAAAATAATTCTCCACACTCGTGCATCGTGAATAACAACTTATTTCTGCGCGATGCATCAAAACGCAATTAAACGAATTAATCGGCCACTAATTAGCAGATGTAATGGAATGAACAGATATGAATTGCATGATCGAAAAATAATCACAGCTTGTCACGCATTAATGCGTCTTAAAATCCCCATGAAATTAGCGGCTGACGTAAAAAACTGGAATTGTTTAACTGGACAACTTTGCATGTAAAAAAAATGGCCCAATGCAGCACACTTTCCAAGGATTGGTAACGCTTCGCTGCTCAACTGGGAAGCTTTTCCTACAAGGGTCACTAACTGCTATCGCATATAAATTGCAGGGGCAACTCTACCAGGGCCCAATTAAAATTGAGTACAAAATGTAAGCGGCTCAACAAAGCAGGGGCGATATTTGCGGAGTGAATGTTACAGGGAGCTGACATTACTGCATGTTCATTTATTCATTATCAATACCCGCTTAATCCTGTACGGGGTCATGAGGGGGCAGAGAGCCTATCCTGGCTGACAGAGGACGCAAGGCAGGGGAGAAATACCCAGGATGTAACACCAGTACATCGCAGGGCACATTTTTTTGGGGCAATTTACTCAACAGGTCAATTAACCTCGGCAGCAGCGTGTCTTTGGACGGCGGAAGGAAACCGGAGTACCCGGTGAAAACCCACGCTGGCACGGGGAGAGAGAACACGCAAACTCCACACGTAAAGGCACCCGAGACGGCGATTCGAACCCGTGCCCTCCTTGCTCTGAGGCTAGTGCGCTGGCCACCGCGCCACCGTGCCGACTGAGAGGCCTATATACTTCATTTTTAAATACCCTTGATAATATATATAATTTAAGTGTTATGGTAAATATCAGAGCAGCAGTATTTAATTAGTAACGCTGCCATGGTGTAACAGTTAGCACGCCAGACAAGCCAGAGGTCGCCAGTTCAGTCTCCCAGCTCGGCAGCTGAAACAACGTGGCTTCTATGCTCCAAGCGCTATGAATTCGTAGACCCACAGTTAATCGACCGGCAGGTCGTGCGTGATGGTGGGTGGCGTAAAGTGTGGGTGCACTAACGCCTTCCAAGCTGTGCGTGCGCCCAGCGTGAGAGAGCAATAACAAAAAAGAGCAGGCGAAAATATTCTCGACACGGAACTGCAAGTAATGGCTGGTGGTGTGTAAGGTGGGTGGTTGGGGTGGGACGGGGAGAGGCCACGGTGAGAAGTCGATTTGGAGAGCCAACGCTTCCCTCAAGTCTGTGAGTTTTTTATTTAAGCTGGATGTGTTGAGCTACGTGGCGCTTTTTAACGGTTGTCCGGCGAGGAGCGGGTAAGCAAGTGCCGGCATCTCGGGTCTCCGGGGGGAAATCGAGCCATAGCGCTTTACCCAGCAGCATGTCTTTGGGCCGTGGGAGGAAACTAGAGTACCCAGCAAAAAATCCACGCAGACGTGGGTGAGAAAATGCAAAGCTCCGCAGAGACAGGCGGCAACCGAGCCGAGAATCGAACTGGGTCCTTTCTTGGTGTGAGGTGGCAAAGCTGCTCACTGTGCCCCCCGTGCCCTCTCTGTCAGTCACATTGGAAGAGGTAGGAGTACCTACTTTAAATATGCCGGACACTTTTACACTAATTTTTTCACTGATACTAACCACTGCGCGGTGGCGCAGTGGTTAGCGCTGACGCCTCACAGCAAGAAGGTCCCGGGTTCGAGTCTCTCGGCTCCAGTGCCTTTCTGTGTGGAGTTTGCATGCTCTCCCCGTGTCCGCGTGGGTTTTCGCCGGGTACTCCGGTTTCCTCCCACAGTCCAAAAGCATGCTCCTGGATAGGTTGATTGGCTCGCAGACTAAAATTGTCCCGCAATGCCCGGCGATGGACCGGCGTCCCGTCGTCGGGTGTATTCCTGCCTTACGCCCTATGTGTCCGGGATAGGCTCCGGCTTCACCGTGACCCTATATAGGATTAAGCGGTTTCAGATAATGAGATGAGATAAAAGCAAAGTGGTTAAATGTCAAACACCTTTTTCACAAAGCTGGATGTGTTCGTGTTCTCTGTCGTAGCATTCATCAGCGATAGCTATGTGCACACACGTGTTACCATCAGTTAAAGGGCACGGACCCTTTACATGTCTGTTGTTGAGAACAATTTCGCTCAAGTGCCCGAATGTCAAGTGCTTTCATTGAAGTCGAGGCATTTGGGATAATTGTCCAACCGCTGTTTTTGGGAAAATGGGGAAATGAAGTGGCTGGAAGTTTTGACAATCATCATGCATCGAGCCGTGAAAAATCTACATCATTACGAATGAGCAAATCGTCTGACGTGAAGAGCATCTAACACAAAGGGTGTTAGTACTTAGGTCTTCACAGTTGCGCTGCGTGGCTGAAACAATTCAGTTCAGTTACTGAAGGAGCACCGCGAGTGAAAGGAACGTCATCGTGCAGAACAGCTCACAGCACAACGGCAAAATACACAGGAGAGCTCTTCGGCTCAATGTTGTGAGCAAGCAACGCAAGAGGCTGGCACGGAACATGCGGGGGCAATGTGCTGCTGGCAACAAGCCCATCCACCTTTGTCTCCCCAGTGCCGATGTTTCAGTAATACATCGCCTTCAAGTTTAAAGTTGAATTGAACCCCGGGGTCTTAACCAGGACCAGCTCAGTTATCACTTTTTGGCGATGACAGCCTGTGCCAGGAATCCAATTCGCGTAGCCGCGTTCATTGTGAAGTGTGCTAACCACCGTGCTATTGCTCCACAAAGACAAAGAACCCCCAGGTAGCTCTTGAGAAGACTGGAGTGCTGTTAGCAATGTGTACCTCTTCCGCACATGCAAATAATGCACGCACAATCATTCATTCATTGTAAATACCCGCTTAATCCTGTACAGGGTCATGGTGGGGGGGATCAGAGCCAATCCCGGCTGACAGAGGGCACAAGGCTGGGTAATACCCAGGATGTGACTCCATTACATTGCAGGGCACATTTTTTTGGGGCAATTTACTCAACAGGTCAATTAACCTAGGCAGAAGCGTGTATTCGGACGGTGGGAGGAAACAGGATTACCAGACAATAACCCACCCTGGCACGGGGAAAAACATGTAAACTTCACACAGATTGACACCCGAGCCGGGAATAGAACCCGTATATTCTTTTGCTCTGAGGCGACAGCGATACTCGCACATCGATGCTTATTTCACTTATAAATAGTCTGGTTTTAAACAGAAACATTTCAAGTTGGCTGGCAACATTTTAATGATTGAATGTCACTGAAGGTCATACTAAAAAACGCAAAGTGCAATTGCTGGCGGTGGTTTTACGTGACAGCTTTCAACTCCACGTGTCCTAACTGACTGACTGATTGTCATGATCACGGATTTCGACTAACTGTGTTCACGTGCGCCCACTGCATACACAAACAGATGCACACCCGAGGCAGATTGGGCATACACACACAAGCCGCATTGACATTCCACCAAGAGGGCTTGACCAATGCGTAGCTGGACTGGGTGAATGCATACACGCACAAGCCGCATGACATTCCACCAAGAGGGCTTAACCAATGCGTAGCTGGACTGGGTGAAGGCATACGCAAATAAAAGCCGCATTGACATTCCACCAAGAACGCTTAACCAATGCGTAACTGGACTGGGTGAATGCATTGAACGCACAAAGACAAAAGACATAGAATTATGCATAAAGACAGATGGTGGCCCCAGGCAGGGTGCCGCCCAAGTGACACATTGAGGGTTGTTGGAGAGTGAAATGCATACGTGGCAAGCGGCGCCACATAATAATAGTGCGGGCATAGCTGCCTGCGTAAAAATCAATGCAAGAAGGGTGGAAAGTCAATAATTGCCAAGTCACGTCGTGTCAGATCATTGGTTTGTTGATGAGAGAGGGTGAGGTGCCACCAGTTTAAACCGGTGGAGGCACGTGAGATGAGATCATGTTTTGACACACAAACGTGGGATAACGAGTTGTTGGGTGACAGCACATTGGCGGTTAAACTCAACTCATATCTGAAACCGCTTAATCCTATATAGGGTCACGGTGAGCCGGAGCCTATCCTGGAAACACAGGGCGTAAGGCAGGAATACACCCGACGACGGGACGCCAGTCCATCGCCGGGCAATGCGGGACAATTTTAGTCTGTGAGCCAATCAACCTATCCAGGAGCATGCTTTTGGACTGTGGGAGGAAACCGGAGTACCCGGCGAAAACCCACGCGGACACGGGGAGAGCATGCAAACTCCACACAGAAAGGCACTCGAGCCGAGAGATTCGAACCCGGGACCTTCTTGCTGTGAGGCGTCAGCGCTACTAACCACTGGGCCACCGCGCCGCCCAGCGGTTAAACTATAGACTGTAAACATTAAGGGCGGCGCGGTGGCCCAGTGGGTAGCGCTGTCGCCTCACAGCAAGAAGGTCCCGGGTTCGAATCTGTGCTCGGGTGCCTTTCTGTGTGGAGTTTGCATGCTCTCCATGTGTCTGCGTGGGTTTTTGCCGGGCACTCCGGTTTCCTCCCACAGCCCAAAAAACATGCTGCTGCATAGGCTAATTGGCTTGCAGACTAAATTGCCTGCAGTGCCCGGTGATGGACTGGCGTTCCATCGTGGATATATCCCTGCCTTGCGCCCTGTGTCTACCGGGAGAGGCTCCGGCTCACCGCGACCCTGTTCAGGACTAAGCGGTTTCTGATAATGAGATGAGAAGCTTCACAGGAGGTTAATTTATCGATCAGACAGTACGCGGAAAGCGACGGAGCGTATTATTTTGACAATGATTCGAGATGTGAAACCGGTTCACTGGGGGTTATTAAATTGACACTGTTAACGCAGCTGCTTCACGTCAATGGTTGATTCTCGCGCGGTGAACTTGTGCCGCTTCCCTGCACAGCCGGCCCCAATCGAGCTCCCGAGGCGAGTTCACCCCTTGCGATCTCACCAAACCTCTCCCTCTCCCACTACATTGGTCACTCCTGCTCACACCCGCGGGTGGCCATGACAGTCATCCATGCACTCATTTGTTGCGACAGTTTTCTTGCACTGTCCAATCAGCCAAACTGTGAAGATTAAGATAATTTTTACTTTAGAAAAGTACGTATATTGATTTTTTTTTAAACCCTCGAAAGCAACAGCGCAGACTCTGTGGGTGTCATTGGTGTCTGCATGCCGCCAGCATATTTAGCTGCAGAAGCTAAAAAAACCCGCTAACGTTGCCATCAGCAACCATGATCAATCCACTGCTAGATGAATACCTCTTGAAGCCGCTGTCAAATCTTACGACCAAATAATGCAGCAATCCATTCAGCACCTACAGCTAAAACGATTCAATCGCTCCAACTCATTAGTGGTCATGATCTCGGTTTTATTCCAGACTAAATTTAGAACAGAAATCCAGATAATTTTTAATTTGCATCCGTATTTTCCTTCCTTCAAAATAGAAACGTAAATTAATATAATCTGATCTACCGTTGTATGATGTCTCTGTGATATTTTAGTAGAGTATCTATGAATGGATCAGCTTGTATATTTGCATAGTTAATCTTTTCATTCATGTGCCATCTGGATGTTAGAAATCCCTACATACTCTGTGTATTCCAAGAAGAGGAAGATCACAGCATCTGCAAAGAAGCTCTATTACAAGTTTATTTGTCAAGGAATAGAATGCACTTCTCCCTGAGCTGTAAGCTTTGATCAAATCATTTAGTTACTGGAATAGAAACGGGAACAAAAGGTCTCAATAATCATCTGTCGCTATTCTCCATTTCACACCGAGCAGAGAAAAGTTTCAGAAAGTTAGCATTCGCCATTGATCCAGCATGGCAGCAATGCATATTTTCTTGCTTAACCATTTATACAATATCTACAAATAAATACAGAAAAAACTCAATTTAACAGACTAATGGGGGGAGGGGGGAGTGTAACCGGAATTTCGTTACATCCAGATGTTCATACGATGATCTTATATACAAAGTAATAACGGCGTCTTATAACCTCTATTTTATTACCAGAGTGCAATGCATGCATCTCTTATCAGCAATAAAAAAAGCACCCATATATGATTCCCATTACTTCCAATACAGACCAATGTCAGAAGCAGTAGAAAGCGTCCATTACAAAAGAAGGTCCGTTGTATAGACGTCGTAAATTCGCGGTCCCACCGTACGTGTAGGCACATTTCTGCGCCTCATTATTTGACCTTAGGCTGAGAATTTAAACAGATGTCATCACGGCAAGAGCCATCACTGACGCCATTGACGTTACCTCGCCAGTGCGTCTCACATTCTGACAGATTCCCAGCATGGTGGCACGTTGGTGGCACAGTGCGTTGGCCCGGCCACCTCACAGCAAGGACGTCTCGGGTACGAATCCCTGCCTCAGGCGCATCTGTGTGCGGAGTTGGCGTGTTTTCCCCTTGTCGGCGTGAGTTTTTGCGGGGTATTCCGATTTCCTTCCACAGTCCAGAGACACGCTGCTTAGGTATTTCTCCCGACTAAATTGCCTCCCCCCGGGGTGTTGAGATATTACAACTTGCTTAACCCCACCCCACTGGACAACTGTTGAAAAGAGCTATTTATCTCAACAGTTCTTTCCAGCTGAAATATAAACTCACTGACAGATCTCGAAGCTGCTGCGCACGGACATCATCTGTCTCTGCACTGTTTTGCACGTTGCTCTATTTTATATTTGTGTACTGCACGAAAGACTCGTACATGGGTACAAACCGTATTCTCCACATGAGAGCGTTAACGATATAATTACTGGACATTTCATGCTACCGTGAAATGATCCATGCCGACTCAACCCTTGGCAATTTGTCTTGTGCCCCCTTAATGCAAAGGAAGCAGATCGTCCCGCATTGTTATGAACCACCGCAGGGCACGGTGGTTACACCACACGGAGAGTAGGGGAAATATGCATATGTGTAGAAAAAAGACTTAATACCAAATTTAGCAATTCTCCTTTTCGAATGTTGTCTGAGTTTGATAAATGTATAGTTAATGCCAACTTCTACTTTGTATATAATTGGGAAGTAATGTAGCAGTGTAAAACTATAGACATGCTAACAATGCATTGAACAATTGAGCCAATAAAATAATAGTTGCTTGGTATGAACATTTTTCTGATGATTTGCTATGCTATGGAGTGATACATTTTACATTGGTACGTATTATAAATGTATGATATCAAACTCTGGTGTTCTATCTCTACAGACTTGGGTTCTAAAATAAATATTAGGCACGGAAATGTGCAGTACCAAAGTATATAGTTTATTTTCAGGTACCTCGTGTTCATAACTTAATATTTTACATCTGATTGTAGGCAAAATGTGATTTTATGAATGTGTTTCATACATATTTTGTAAATTCTCTTTATATTTTAATAATTATTTAACAATAAAAATGATTCAATGCAGTCGTTAACATTACCTGACATTACATTGAAAAAATTACGTATGTTGTTAATTATATACACACAATTGCATAAAACATTAAACATAATATGTTAATTATAAACAGTATTAATTTTTAACAACCTATCATAAGAATTGTATCAGCTATATTCTCTCCTTTGTGTCCACTTGATGACATTTATTCTGTTTATATATTACACCATCGATCTAGCCCGTTATAGTTTACCTCTTCTAGAAAGCTACTTATATATGTACACACAACAATAATAGCACTCAGTTAAGTATTGTATATCATTTTTGAACCTTAACTATAATACCACAAGCAACAACAACGTAATTATCAGTCACTCAAAAATCTCAAACCATTTAATAATAAACCCAATGCCATATGCATATTCTCATCTACCACCGAACATTAATGTCGTACAAGTTTTTTAAGAATTCAGCAATTCTCCGTTTGCATCTAACAGAAATAGGATAAACATTATTTTTTTTAATAACCCGCTTTTACCGCACTCCAAAGTAGAAAATACATTTTTGTGAACACAAAATCAATCTATCTCGGGATACAGACTCAAAGCAGGTGGCCAACAACCCGATGAGCTCACACCACATGAGTTGGGCATTTATTGACTTTCTACCCCCCTTTAAATTGGTGTTTGTGCGGGCAGCTATGCCCGCACTATTACAGTATGTGTTGCTGTTTGCCGTCTACGCACTTCGCTAGCTGACGAACACAATTGTGTCCATCGGTCAGCTCTCCACCTGGGGCCCACTATATGTCCTTGCGCACAATCCTATGTCAATTGCCTTTGCGTATGTGGCGTACGTGCAGTCACCCAGTCCATTTGTGCAGTTAAGTCCTTTCTGTGCAATGTCACTGCGGCGTGTGTAGGTACCTCATTTCCATTTCGGGTGTCCGTATGTTTTGTGTTTGTCAAATAGTGCCCACGTCGCATCTCATCTCATTGTCTGAAACCGCTTTGTCCTATACACGGTGAAGCCGGAGCCTATCCCGGCAGACACAGGGCGTAAGGCAAGGATATACCGACGATGGGACGCCAGTCCATCGCCGGGCACTGCGGGGCAATTTAGCCTGCGAGCCAATTAACCTATGTAGCAGCATGCTTTTTGGACTGTGGGAGGAAACCGGAGTGCCCGGCGAAAACCCACGCGGACACGGGGAGAGCATGCAAACTCCACACAGAAAGGCACCCGAGCCGAGAGATTCGAACCCGGGACCTTCTTGCTGTGAGGCGACAGCGCTACTCACTGGGCCACCGCGCCGCCCTAGTGCCCACGTGTTAAAACTAAATATATATATCCCGAATGCGTGACCGTCAGCTGCTCTCTACGTCTCTCCTATGTGTTCTCGGGTCACGCCGGATGTCGCTCGACGGAATATCCAATGCGAGGCTCCCAGGGCAATATCGGAGCTGCGACGCAGCCCCTGGACAGCCGAAGCAAGACAGCTATTGTGCCTCCCTCCTTTTAGCAGGAAGCCGCTAGCTTCTTCCCCGGCATTCCGTGCGACCAGAGCTCCCCGTCACTCATCACGAGCTCCATTAATCTGCCGAGGAAGCCGTTGCTTGGTCTTGGTGCCGAGATGATCTGCAGGGGCTGGTTCCATCCCTACCCNNNNCCCCCCCCCCCCCCCCCCCCCCCGGGATGTGTCAGTGCATCAGCCTCACGCTGTCTCGGCCTTAACGATCGTGCTGTGATGCAGAGAGGCTCCCACGGTGCACTGCGTGCGCGCATTCAGGTTCGTGGATCGGGCACATGGCCACTTTCCCAACCCTGATAGCGATGGAGAAAGCGCGATGTGCCAAATGTATTTCCGATACAGTGTTTGGGAGTCGCATCTCATCTCATTGTCAGAAACCGCTTAGTCCTGTACAGGGTCGCGGCGAGCTGGAGCTGGTCCCGGCAGACACAGGGCGCAAGGCAGGAATATACCCACGATGGCACGCCAGTCCATCACCGGGCACTGCGGGCAATTTAGTCTGCGAGCCAATTAACCTATGCAACAGCATGTTTTTTGGACTGTGGGAGGAAACCGGAGTACCCGGCAAAAACCCACGCGGACACGGGGAGAGAACATGCAAACTCCCATACAGAAAGGCGCCCGAGCCGAGATTCGAACCCGGGTCCTTCTTGCTGTGAGGAGGCGACAGCACTACCCACTGGGCCACTGTGCGTTTGGGAGTGTTCCGGCTCACAATCAAGATTAGTGTATACATACGGCAGACAAGTAGTTCCTTTCCCCATCATCATTATTGTGATGTTTGCATTGTTTGCCTTCACACGAACTATAACTTTCAGTTGAAGTCTGATGTTTGTTTGGGGTCACCGATGTTAATTTGATTCAATTCGCAACTCAACACGCTTCAAATTGTAGCTCTCAGTGTCAGTGGTGCTAACAAACTTTGGTTTAAAGTGTCTGCGATTTATATAATTATCAAAAAGGTATCAAGGGGTGGGGGGAGGGGCATTCTTCATGTGAAAGTGACAGATGCCCCATTGATGACATTTTAAAAACAAATATGCATTTTGCGCCTCGCCAACAATGGGCTTCATGCTGCAGTGGAGAATCTTTAACGTATGTTTATAATTTACATTTTCAAAATCTCAGAAGCAGCATTCACTGCTGATACAACAAAAGTCGATGGAAACACAACTCCCGGTGGATTTTTTGGTCAGATGAAAGAAGTTTACAGAACGATCCACCCTTTGTGGTCGCACAAAATCACTTCTATTTTTTTTACTTCCAAATACGAATTCCAATGTCACACATCACAGTATCGGTGGAAACAATTTATTCTGGGAAATCACGGTGGAATTACACAATATATATATTTTTTTTACATCTGATGGGAATATGAAATGAAAAGCAAACGTTACTCATTTGCCCTGTACACATTTTTCAACGAATGCGCCACCACCAGCTGTGACGTACGGATTAGAAATGCTTGGGAACGGACAAAGAAAACGGAGAGAAAAGAGCCACAAATGAACACGGACGTACGCGCGTGCTTTGAATTGCACCGAGAGACCGAACGAGTGGCTGCTAAATTGGTGAACAAAAGAAAATCAGAGACATTACCTGTTTACAGAGAGTTATTGGGTTTCTTCGGGACAGATCGCAGTAGGGGACGATGGCCAAAGGATGAGAGTGGTTGGTGGAATTGCAGCCAAGCTATTAAAAAGGCCGGAGAGGGAGATGACGTGAAGACGAGGCAACGAGATGAGTTCATGTACAGGAGTAATAACGTGGCTTTGCTGGAACGTGAGGAGAGACCTTCAAGCAACAGTGGATAGGCCAAGGCTGGCGATGATGAAGATGAACATATAGAAAACCTTGAAAGATGCTTTCATTTCAAACACCTTGATAATCTTGAACAATGTCATTGTAACTGTGAGCCAGTATATCAAGTGTTTGGCTCGAAAGGTAGCGAATTCTTCTGGGACAGCTGCAATCACTTATTTCATGAACTTGTTTCTGAAACCCCATGGGTCTACGCTTCAAAGACTCGTTTTAGCTACAGCCAACCCTTGAAACAGAAGCTTATTGTATATCGTCTCACTACTTGAAGGGTGCAATGTTCATAACTTTGTGCTTGCTTTTTGTATCTACCGATCCGGTACTGAAAATTAGGAAAAAATTATAATTTCACACTTCCATTGCTTGTGCACTTAACCTAACAATTCCTAACTCTTTGTAAACATGGACCACGATGGAAAAATATGTGCTTTTGAAAAGTGAAGAAAATTATAAAGCATGGGGAACAAACCACAGCATGATTTTCCAATCAATTATCAGTCTCCTGGAACGCAACTTTAAGTGTTAGGTGGTTTTTACAATTCATAAGTTTGATAATCCTCCAATCCATTCTCATCACGACTGACTGACTTTCTTCTAATTCTGACCTCTACTGCTAAGGTCATTATTTCCGTGAACTTCGTGCCTCGACATCTGCACCCATATGAGGAATTTATTCTCCCTCTCGTCCATGCTGTGTTTCATCACCACATAGTACATCTGCACAGTCGCTAGAAGCCTATGAAAAAGACCCGCGTGGCTTATGGTGTCCTGCTTGTCGAAATAAATAAAATCTACATCTATCTAAATTAGTAACAACTGATCTTTCTATTCCTCCTTCTTAACAAAAACTGCTATACTTTAGAACTTCCTCCCGTCGTATATTTTCCTACGGTTCTATGAATTTAGTCCATTTTATAAAAGCAAGTAAATTATTTCCTGCTATTCTCTCATTCACACTCTCTTTGGCTGGGTCTGTGCCGAGCAAATTACATTGTGGCTCCTTTATCACCATATACAAAGAAGCTGTTACATAATTCAGCAACGTACTTACCCTACCGAATTTCCCCCGCCGATGTTTCAAGCCCTCTTTTTTTCAATTCACTGCTGCATTGAAGCATTGATCCCTATACCGTTTCAGTCATGGATTTTTTTTTTTTAAACCATACTTCACCATGCTGGCCAGTGTGACAGAAAGACAGAAAAGACGTTGAACCACAAACAATGAATGAGAATAAAGCTCAGCCAAACCTGGAGGCCAGTTATTGAAGTCGGCAGTGCACAGCTATAGAGCTCTGATATGCGGACATCAGAAGAGAATCACCAAGTATTTGAAGAACTGGGCAGGCTTTCATTGGGTGAGTCACAGGCGAAATTGGATTGGGTGAATGTGATTCCTGTGTGCGAGCGAGACAATGGAACACTTTTCAAATGGACCCCGACCTTCGTCCATTGTTCCTGGAATAAAGCAACGCTGTAGAAGAGACCTAACACATATATAGTAGGGCGGCGCGGTGGCCCAGTGGTTAGCGCTGTCGCCTCACAGCAAGAAGGTCCCGGGTTCGAATCTCTCGGCTCGGGTGCCTTTCTGTGTGGAGTTTGCATGCTCTCCCCGTGTCCGCGTGGGTTTTCGCCGGGCACTCCGGTTTCCTCCCACAGTCCAAAAAGCATGCTGCTACATAGGTTAATTGGCTCGCAGGCTAAATTGCACCGCAGTGCCCGGCGATGGACTGGCGTCCCATCGTCGGTATACCCTTGCCTTGCGCCCTGTGTCTGTCGGGATAGGCTCCGGCTTCACCGTGACCCTGTATAGGACTAAGCGGTTTCAGACAATGAGATGAGATGAAACATATATAGTACCTACATATAAATAGGAGTCACACACAACACACATACACACAGTGCCTGAAGTTGCCTCTAATGTGTGAGATGAAACGTCATGATGGAGAGGGAGAGCGATCGACGCGGCTGTCCCGAGAGAGCAGCTGTTCGCATTTAGTTCTATTGTGAGACGCGCCAAGTCAACGTGACCCAGACACAATTTCATTTCTCTTCTCCTTAACATCCCGTTCGCCTCTGAGAAACCTGCGTGGATCGGAAGACGTGAATAATACCGAAGATATTTGCATTACCAGAGCGTTTTGCACCTGAGAGTCACAAAGCTCTACACAGAGCTGTGCAGAGAACTGCATTTCAACAACATCAGAATTGATCAATTAAGTAAGATAATGACTATACATCAATCAAGGACATACAATAACAGGGGACTGTATGACGATGGGGCGATGTTGGATTGGTCGATTGAGCATGGGCAAACGGATGTTGAGAGACAGATAAGAGACGGAGCACGGGGTGCTGGAGACAGCGGCCCAAAAGAGATCCAGACCATGATGGAGAGACGAAGAGAGAGCGTTAGAGAGAGCGTTCTGCTGTGCGTTTCGCACCGGAGACCGCTGTGGGGCAGAATGCGGCACAAACAGCACAATGCTGGTGGATGAACAACAGCAGCGCACACAGCTTGCAGTACGCAGGGACAGTCGGTGACCGCCGCGCGCACGCAGGTAGGTAGCAGCGGACAAAGCGCACAGCCTGCACAACGGCCTTCCAGTGACCCAGCGACAGCAGCGCGTTCAGACAATAGCGCCACGAGGCCACCCATGGACAGCCTTGCTGACGGTGACGCCCCGATGGCAGTGGCATGACCGCGGCTGCGCGTGTCGAATGCATCTGTTTCCGCCAGTTCTGTGAGGCCTTCCATCCCACCAGCAGCACTCTTCAACCATCGCTAAGTCATGCATATATGAGCGCACGCTTGCACATGCAACCATGCATTGCTCTGTAAACATACCAGTATTCGATTTCCGTAACAGTCATCGGATATATTGTCTCGCGTAACATAAAATAACGCCGTATGGCATACTACTATACCTTTCTTATCGCACAGACTAAATGAGTGACTGTTACATATTGTTTGTCATATTAATGGGGTTATTAAGTTGATACTGATTGTTCAAATGTGAACGCCTCTAGGCCTGATTATTTGTGTGGTTGTGTAGCACCTTGCCTCTTATCGCGATCTGCCATTCAGTCTTCACTGTGTGGGCATTCCACCTTGTGCATCTCCCTGAAACAGCGATCCAAATAATTGTTGCAAGTTACTTCCCCTAAATCCACGGAGTTTGTGACAAAGTCTATCAATTAGGGATATTCAATGGAACTTAGTGTATTGACTCGAGTCAACACCTGATTGCTGCTGAAACTCATAAGCCAGCCAAACGTATTGCTCAAAGTGCAGCACCAACCAACCAAATGTATTTGTGCAAATTTTCTGCTTTTAACTAATTTTTCTGCTGTGCCTGCGTGAATGGATATTCTATAGAAATTTAGCACTGCCCAGCACATTCACTTTCAAATCATGAAAAAATTGGCCAATTATTCATTCGTAAGTATGGGATTTTTGCTGGATCATCCTGAGTAAAAAGATTCTCGAGACACAGTGAAATATTCCGGGATACATAAAGGGCATCACCATATTATTATTATAAGTCCTAGAAAAAAGTTGTTTTTTGAATGAGCAATATTCAGAATAAGCACAATGTTCCAAATAAGCAAATAATATATAAAATCTACCTATAAACACTCATTAAATAATCAATAAGGAATGCAGCTTAATTGTCTAATTTTACAGTAAGAATTTAATCTGCACATGTCCAGAAATATTTTGTAATTGTGTCAAATAGATTTACTTTGTTTCATTACAATTCTCAAAGCAATGTCTTTGGTTGAGATGTTGCAATATAGTACAGCACACGATGTTCGACCTTTCCTCCCATTTCCGAGAGACCCTATACTTTATATATGCAGCATGAAATATTTCTGAGACACCGATATATTAAATTTGACGATGAGAAAGTGTTCGCCTGTGTGCCTACACACTTACACGTGTGCACGATTTTAACAACCGTGACATATCCCAATAACAATGTTATATTTAAAGACCTCGCTTTAAATAATAAATACTGCATCCTCCAATGGCAAATCACAATACCCATTAATGGCTAATCACCCGCAAGGCACTTAAGAAAAAAACCCTTACGGGGCCACATGGTAAGATCCAAGCACTCAATATCCGGGTCGTCATCACTGCCAATAACGTCAAGGTCCAAACCTGAACTTATCTGTGACAACCCGGGGCGGCGGGGTGTTTTCAAAAGTAGGGCATTTCCCTTTGAGACAAAGCTTGGCGAGGCTCAAGACTCAACATGGGTCCGCATCCCTTTGCAGTTTTAAAGCGGCGGCGGCGGCGGCACCACAAAGTGCGGCGGCATCCCCTCGCGAGTGAATTTCCGCGCACGCGTCGCTTGCCGCTCGACTGCGCGGGGGCTCCGCGGGGGCTTCGCGGCGTTCACTGCCTCGTTTCCGTGTCGCGGGCGGCACGGCCGCCCAGCGGGTAGCGCCGTCGTCTCACAGCGAGAAGGGCCCCGGTTCGAGTCTCGGCTCGGGTGCTTTTCTGTGTGTGGGAGTTTGCGAGTTCTCTCCCCGTGTCCGCGTGGGTTTTCGCCGGGCACTCCGGTTTCCCCCCACAGTCCAACAAAAACGCGCTGCTGCGTAGGTTAATTGGCTCGCAGACTAAAAAATTGTCCCGCAATGCCCGGCGATGGACTGGCGTCCCGTCGTCGGGTGTATTCCTGCCTTACGCCCTGTGTTTCCGGGATAGGCTCCGGCTCACCGTGACCCTATATAGGATTAAGCGGTTTCAGACAATGAGATGAGATGAGACTAAATTGCCCGCAGTGACTGGCGATGGACTGGCGTTCCATCGAGGGTATATTCCTGCCTTGCGCCCTGTGTCTGCCGGGATAGGCTCCGGCTCACCGCGACCCTGCACAGGACTAAGCGGTGTCTGACAGTAAGATGGGATGAGGTTTCCGTGTCGCTCCGAGGGAGCGGTGGATCGGCGGTTAGCGCGCTGCGCTACGTACCCCAAGTCACCCGAGTTCGATTCCCGCTCGAGCGGCCGATTCCGGTGATGAATTTCGGAACCAATTCAAATGCGCACAAATCGCCGCTAGGGAGACAAAGGCGGCCGGGTGTGGTGCTGGCCACCCTTCTCCTTGTGTGCCGTGCTTACCTTCAATGCCATCGGTGCTGCTGCCTGACAGCATTTGACCCTACGCTCTGTTAAGACTAAATTGGGGGTATTTGCCTTTTGTCGTTGCATTAAATTCACGAGCAGCTTGGCTCATTCTGGCTTTAGATGCTCGGCCAAGCGATACCGACGACGTGCGGGTCCTCAGCGAATTCGCCAGCTGGGACCGCGACGCCTCGTACAAGGACCTTCGTCGTTTTGTTTTTGTTTGGGTTTATGTACAACATTTCATTCAACGTAACGGGACAATCTTGATGGGAAGAGCTGTTGAACATCACGCCGAACAGCGCGCGATGTGATCCAAAACTAAAAAAACAGACGTTTACAGTACGACTGTGGAAGCCATCATAGTGGCATTGATCTCATCTCATTGTCAGACACCGCTTAGTACTGATCGGGGTCGCGGTGAGCCGGAGCCTATCCCGGCAGACACAGGGCGCAAGGCAAGGATATACCGACGATGGGACG
>JAZEWT010000014.1:5065264-5077630 GCA_036362905.1 Mordacia mordax
TTCTTGCTGTGAGGCGACAGCGCTAACCACTGGGCCACCGTGCCGCCCAACGCAGGAATTAAGCATCGTTAATCTGTTTGAGCAGATGCTTGCGTATCCCGTGAGCCCAGACCATACAGGTCACTTGTCGGTATCACCCAAAGTGGCATAATTTTTTTTTATTAACTTACCTTCATGGCTAACACCATTGAATATTGGGATAACCATGTTTAAAAGCACACCACTCGAGTGACTGAATACTTAAATCGGGACTAATTACACTAGTTGTTTTTTTTTCTAATCAAGGCCATCTCACGCCCATCAACTAAAGCCCCAAAGTGCCAAGAGCGCAGGCAACAGACAGCGCTGTTGAAGTTGTGATAATAATTCATACAATTCATAACGTACATAGATTCAATTTTGAAGGCATTCATTGGACGAAAGAACAGCTCACAGGCAATAAAAAATCACAGAGGAGGAGGGGGGTGTCAGCCACGAGGTCAGTCGGTGCAAACCCGCAAGACACTGCTTCCTATATATTATGATCTTATCAGCCAGTTAAATTAACGAGTCGTTTTTTTGTCGTTTGGGAGGAAACCCTAGAACCCGGAGGAAAGACACGTAGAACAAGTGGGAAAGTACACCAACGCCACACAAGGTTATTATTACGGGAGGTTTGGAGAAGAAGAAAAAACCACACACAATGATGGGAGGGAAATTCAAAGTAGAGCAGTGCAAGGAGACGAGCAGCAATAGAATTGTTCTGACCTGCGGTGCTACGGTTGAACGTGGTAGGGATGAGGACAGAGAGTCGGGAGGACGATTCGGCAAAGATCGTGGGGACGGTAACCACGGTGGCAAGCCAGGCGTGTGCACGGAGATGGGAAGTTCTGCTCACGGGTGAGCTAATTACTGGAGTGAATCAGTGACCGTACAGTGAGGGTAGGAAATTGTAGTTTGATAATCCAACATGGGTATTATGCCTTTGTGTTAGCCACCAATCTGCAGCAAAAAATGTTTTCTCTTCTAGAGCAATTGTATTCAGGGAAAAAAAGAGATTTTTTTTTTTTAAAGCCAGAAAATTGAAAATAATAGAGTTGGCCAGAATAGCAGGCCTGATGAGTGTGTGAGTGTGGAGTATTGGAAACGAGCCTGGTGGAAATACATTTTATTTCTTGAGTCAGAGATTTTGAACGATCTTTTTTTTGCTCGGATACGTAACCAACTGAAAACGTTTCAAAGCACTGCAACCACCTCTCGCAGTTCGCTATGAAAGGCGATGTTTTCTGACAGCTAATAACACGAAAGTGTGCAGAGCAGTGGGAGAGTGGCCCGCAACAAACTCCTGAAAAGCAACATTGTATGGCACGGGTGGCAAGCTAAGCGCCCGCGTATTTTGTAATCCCACGTTGACGTCTCAGATATAAACAAGGTTTGGCAACTGCCTCGTTCTCCTTGCACTATTTACTGCCACAGTCGTCACATAAATCCTGCAATTTTACCCAATGAAAACCACATTCTGACGCGAACGGTGGGGTACACGTGCGGGGCACTGTATAAAAGGAGACGGTAGAAGAAAGAATGGTATTGTCCACATGAGCGAGTAATCTAATGATGCTCTGGATTTAAACAACGATCCATCATCCTGCCTTCTGCTCAAGTAGGGGGCACCGACGTTTTAGAACTGTGGCAAATTTCCCAAATCTGGCCCCAGCCCTCGTAGCCGTACGTTTCGTGCGCATTTACGTGCGATTGTGAATCAAAAAAGATTACGCTCTACTAAAAGGATCACGTGATGATTTGTTTTGATAATATTTCCAAAGTAGATTTTCCATAGGGATGCGAATGGATGGAAAAAAAAAAAGCAATTTTTGAGAAAAAATGGATTTCGGGGCAAGCAGAGTAACCAATGGGTCACTCAGTTGCCTCATATATATATAATACAAGATGCCATGGCCTGGAGCGCAAACCAAAAGGTGCCTTCACAGTTGACGCCGGCAGCGGAGATCTGCGCTGACACCCTCGTGATAGCTGCCATACTAAATATTGCACATCATTTTAAGGGAAAGTAATTCATGCACACTAGAAAGACTACAATGTTTAATCTCAATCTTATAATTCATCACGCACGCTCACACGCACACTAAGTGAATTATTTGCTTCAAGTCCCCATTAGACCAGGCCTACAGCAAGGGTGAGAGACGAGAGACAGTCCGCTGAGGAGTGAACACTGGGAGAGGGCAAAAGAAACGGACGAAAGCAGCAGAAGTGATGGTCACGATGACGTGACAGTGTCGCAGTGCTAAGACCACAGCGGGACAGCAGCGACCATGGAAAGGCGAGGAATATAAACAATGCAGGAGGCCTCTTTCAACAGTGGGAAGATATGGCCGCCGACAGCAGCAGCACGGTCAACTGAACGATAATTTACAAATAGAAGATTACAACAGGTTTTACCGTATCGTGTTAAGATCTTAACACCTGCATAATCGCCTGGCAATAATCGCCTGGCAATAATCGCCTGGCAATTATGCAGGTGTTAAGATCTTAACACCTGCATAATCGCCAGATACGGTATAACCTGTTGTAATCTTATATATGTATACTGGCAAAAAAGTACCCATAGCGATAATTTACAAGATCAGTGGAACTCTTACACAATTAAATCGTGCAGCACGAGGCGACATTCTGGAAAACAAAGTGCGTGAGAAAAGGCAGCGGTAATGCATTCGACTTTGAATTGACTTTGTGCGTGTATTAGAATAAGGTCATACAAAAGAGCCTGATTGTAAAAATGAATGTTGTGATTCTCGCGATTCATATAACAACGAGTCATTGCCCATCCACATATCTCAGCTGCTGTATTTGGGTCTGAGCCAATAATATCATTTGGATGAGTGTCAAGGGATACATGGGATCCGGACCATTGAAGTCATTATTTAATGACCTGGATCTACGCCTGCGAAGGCGAACTGTAAATCAAAGCCAATAGTGTGAATTCATATTTGCACACGTGTGGCCATATATCTGTCTGTGTCTTGCCAGTGGGTGCTCAACAGCAGTTCTCACCTCTTTGGCACACGCATATAATTGGGCATTCGTTGTGTTTTCGTGTCGCGGGGAGCTGTGGTGTAGTGGTCAGCGCGTTGCGCTACGAACCCTAGTGACCCGAGCTCGATTTCCGCTCACGGCCAATACGGGTAATGATTTTCTGAACTGGTCCCGAACCTCCCCTAGGGTGACTCGGCTGCAAATGAGTACCTGGTGCAATGTGTAAACGTCGCCACGAGGGAGATGAAGGCGGCCACACATCCCCTCGTGCACTACACGCGCCGCTCGCGAACAGCACTTGACCCTACGGTCCATTAGGGCTATGCGGGGGACCTTTGTCACTTTGCACATACGTGTCAGCGTATCGGGAAGGTTGCGGCGGAGTATCACGCTCCTCTATAAACTCAATGGCAGGCGATCGTGCTGGTAAGTGATAACTGGACCCGATTTCGTGGATCGCCCGTGTTATCTCGGTCAAACATCGCCACCTGGTTGGATACACAAACAGCTGTGTGGAAAATAAAGATGTTACGTGTGGTGCCGACTGCATCGTGCTCAAGTGTGAGTCGCGACAACCTTCAGAGCTGATTTCTACCACCGCTTGCGCGAACCGTTTGATTCCGGCTAAACAGAGATCCGTGTCAAAGTCATTATTAGCATTAGCCGCGGTTAACGTCAATGCTGAGTGCCATCTGAAGTGGTGGTGTGGCCTGCACGGTCACTAAACCGCACACACCAGTGTGGTGCTTCAAGCTGGTCCAACAGTCTCCACGAACGCCTTGACACGAGATCAACCTCCAGCCATCGGTGGATTGAGTAAAGCATGTTACGCATCATCAGCTGTCACGAGTGATGATACGGTAATGCACAATGCGTTGACGCATCCGCATGCGTTGCGTGTACGGAACACAACGGTAGAAAGTGATGGTAATGCTCGCAATAATTAAACAGATGGGAACAAAGCAACAAATGAGTGCCTCGTGTTTAAAGAGCAGCAGATGTTGGTGCAGATGGAAGGAACGGATTTTGTTTAAGATCGAGGGACCGACGCAATATGAGTGAAACTCACGGATGAATACGACTAACATCACCTTCATAAGTATTTACAAGGTGCGTGGAATGAACAGCTCATTATATTCAAAAAGGGCGGCGCGGTGGCCCAGTGGTTAGCGCTGTCGCCTCACAGCAAGAAGGTCCCGGGTTCGAATCTCTCGGCTCGGGTGCCTTTCTGTGTGGAGTTTGTATGTTCTCCCGGTGTCCGCGTGGGTTTTCGCCGGGCACTCCGGTTTCCTCCCACAGTCCAAAAAGCATGCTGCTACATAGGTTAATTGGCTCGCAGGCTAAATTGCCCCGCAGTGCCCGGCGATGGACTGGCGTCCCATCGTCGGTATATCCTTGCCTTGCGCCCTGTGTCTGCCGGGATAGGCTCCGGCTCACCGTGACCCTGTTTAGGACTAAGCGGTTTCAGATAATGAGATGAGATGAGATCTCTCAGCTCTGCCCTTGCTTTGTCCAATTACCATCATGGTGCGCCTTTGCAAATGGGATCCTGTGTATTCGTTCGTTTTTTGATACACCTTTATTAAACTTCACGTAGTATATATTTATATGTTTTGTTTAAAAAAAAAGATCTCTCATTATCGCCGGTCAGAGACAAGCTACAGAGCTGAAATATTGCAGGTTGACTTTTCAAGGTGTGCAGTGTGAGAGTGTATTACTGGGCATCTGGATCAGGATCGTCCGGAGCCGAGAGTAGGTTCAGTCATCTTCTCATCTCATCTCATTGTCAGAAACTGCATAGTCCTGTACAGGATCGCGGTGAGCCGGAGCCTATCCTGGCAGACGCAGGGTGGAAGGCAGGGATATACCCACGATGAGAAGCCAGTCCATCACCGGGCATTGCGGGGCAATGTAGGCTGCGAGCCAATGAACCTATGCAGCAGCATGTGTTTTGGACTTTGGGAGGAAACCGGAGTGTCCGGCGAAAACCCACGCGGACACGGGGAGAACATGCAAATTCCACACAGGCACCCGAGCCGAAATTCGAACCCAGGACCTTCTTGCTGTGAGGCGACAACGCTACCCACTGCGCCACCGAGCCGCCCGTTTCAGTACCTTTTCCAGACCAAACGATGTAGCGCCTTGACATTCGGTATTTGCAGATTAAAGTACATACTGAAAAAAAAGCTTTCTTTATTCAACCACAAAATTGTTATTGTTTGTGCTCATTTGGTAACAAATTTCCCACTGTGGGCCTGAGAGTTGGCAGTCTTAATAGCTGGTCAAACCGTTCGTTAAAACTGCTCCGCTCCAGAAAACAAAACAAAAGCGAGTCTTCCTTAATATTTTCTGAGAGCGCGTGTCCACAGCCTGCGTGACGGCACGGCTACACAATGCCCGAGAATTGTCGCGCCGTGACACCACGATGCCAGCCCACAGCCGAGGACTGTGAGGACGCTGTGTGCGAACCATGACCCTCCGCGGATGATGCGCGGACGCGCCAGGGAACGGCCACGTCAATCAAGGCTGCGAATCAGATGCAATGGAAAATAATGGGATGAAATTTCAACGCGAACCAGCGTGTAGCGCAAGGGGCCATGCAGATTGGACCCGGGGAATAGTATATGAACGGCACGGAAAAGAAATTTGTATTTTTTAAAAAGTACGAACTGCACTATATTTCTGCTAAACAGAAAATTGTGGGAGCAATACTCATCTCCACCAGTTGTCTTTTTTCTCCTGGTGATGTGGAAGTTGTCAAAGTAAAAGCCCTGCTGGACAGTGGATCGTCACTCCAGTGAGCTGTCGAGAGCTTGGGTGGCAGTGGTGACGGTGGCACAGTGGCGACATCACAGAAAGAAAATCCTGCTCGAGGCGGTTCGATCCCCATCCCTGCGCATTTCCGTGCGTTGGGTTTTACGTATTGTCCCCGCTACTCTGCGTGGGTTTCCTCCGAGTTCTCCGGTTTCCTCCCACAAGCGAAACACACTCATTGACAGATCGGCCGCAACGCTGTAATGTACAGGAAGCAGTGTCTGGCGGGTTGGCGCTGGCCGACTCCCCCCAACCCCCTCTATGATTTCTTCGTCACTGCTCGGTATGACTAGGCGCGGAACAACCGCGGCGCGTTGTAAATAATATTATTTATTATTATTAATAAATCGGTCCAAGATCGCACGCTGGCCAGACAACGATGTCTCGTAGGACCCACGTTTCATCCGTACCACACGGAACCTTGCAATTGACCGTGGTGAACAGAGGCGGTGGGGTGGCTAGGATTCAATAAACCAGCGCCAGTGTTTCAACAGCCCCGCTGGGAGATCGAAGCGGTGGATTTCAGATCACAAGGCCGGTTTTCTAACAATTACGCCAAAGCCGAAAAATCGCGTGGGTGAAAGCCAGGTTATGCATGGGGCGGTCAATGTTCACCTCTGCCAAAAAATGTTTTGTTATATTATTAATTGTAAAGGCATGCTTGGTCGATTTCATCCCCTCATTTGCAAACTGTACATAATCCAGAGGTCGCCGGTTCGATTTCCTCTGCTGGCAGAGCATCTGAATCAATGAGCGAGTTTCTCGAATTACCATGGCTCTATCACGCGGCGGAATAATTGTGCAAATCGCAATGAGTCACAATGAGTCGACGGTGTGTGTGGCGTAAAATGCAAGATATTCTGTGGTTTTCACTCTTTCATGCCTGCTGGCCAGCGTGACAGAGTGCGCCGAACACCCCATGAATCGAGAGGTTCTCCAGCGCTCCATCTCGTGACCGCTGTTACATCAGCAGTGGAGCGAGCGGTACATTACAGGGAACACACTCTACTCTTTACTGTACACGAATAGAAGGTGCCACACACGTACTGGTCGGGTTGTCATTTGAAATGTTTCAAACAATAATTCATCCATGCCTTTGATCCTACTTTCGCCTGACCTCAATTCCCCAATTTGCTCCCCCGTCTCATCCCCCTGTTGCGTGAGACACCACTTTTCGCCACGACCCCACATCAATCTCCAGAGCGGCAGAGAGCGCCTCTCCTTCTCTCCCGCTGCGTGGATCCCACAATCTCGGGTAACCTTCCTCATCACGAAAGGACTTCTGACTCTTCCCAAGTGGTCACATTGTGAGCGAGGACTGATGGCTGCCGTAATGCGATTTATCGACTGTTAAAGATCCATTTGCTCTGTTTATTTTAATTGCGGTGCAATTCATTCATTTGCGTTACAGGGAGAGTCACAGCAGTAAACGCAGTGCAGAATGAACCTGACAAGGCGGCGTGATTGTTGGCCAGAGATCACACCGCACCGAGATATGTGAACTCGTCCTGGCACGTGGTTTCATCAGTGCACACTGACCCACTGTGATAACGTATGGTCAAACACACCACGTGGCCAGAACAGTGGTGGAGATGCACCAAGGGCTGTGGATGATAAATTCATTAAATTATTTTTTCCCACACATCTGTGCGCACACGTCTTTTGGTCCTTACAAGAGTCCGACTGGTGTTGACAAGTTTACAGAACTTGGTAGATGTTTAGAGATGCGGTTGAAGGACTGGACATGTCATAAATCGCACACTCTCATAATGTTCACACACGGATGTGATTTTTTTTGTTAAAATAAAGCAAATTTCAGAACGATAACGAAAAATTATGTTTCAATGTCTAGATCACGTGTTTAATTAACACGGTGTGTGTGGGCTTATGCACTGATTGGATTAAAATGCCAAAGCGCAGGCATTGTTGCTCCTGTGTCCCCCTAATTTCGTTCTGTAATTGGATAACATTTGTGGCTCGTAAAACTCAAATCGTCTAAGAAGGAACACCTCATTAAAATTAATATAGCACAGATACAATATTTTCTCCACGCCTTCTAATACAAAGTATGATGCACTTCCGGACTATATATCTTCCAAAAGGCACAAGGCTTAAAGGAGTAAATAATTCACAAGGAATTAGCTGCTGCAACCAAGCTCAGCAGCTTTGTTTGCAAACATGTTATTACAGCAAATCGATATTCACCCCCCTTACTTATTGAGACAATTATTATTCGTTCCGTGCAGTTGTTTTCTTTACTCGAATGTCACTCCGAGATGAGCAGGGCTGTGACCATCAAAGCATCTGTAAACCGATGAATGTATATACATTTATATATATATATTACAACATAACACCTGGTATGATACATGACTATTAAATACTCAGGACCAAACAGCTATACACAGTTAACGCATTAAATTCTGGATAGGATAGTCTTTGACCGCTGTATAATGATTCTGGCTCATTGGTCTTAAATAATGCACACCACGGAGCGTGTGTAGCTTGATTTGCCACATTATTCTAATAGATCCCCCGAGTTGAAATGGGACATCACGTCCAAGACCTCTTTCCTAATTATATTGGCAACTTTAACAAGGTCTTTCAAGGCCTGTGCAATAATAAAGGGAATCCACGCTGGCTGCTGGAAACACGCTCACTTGCTTTATCACGTAGGACTTTACGGAACAATTGTTTGACTTTGTGAAACAAATTACCGGTGCAAATCAGACCGCTTTAAATCGTTTGCTGAAATATGCAAAACGCTCATTAAAAAAGAACGAGTCACACATACCGACACAAGAACCTGGCAAAAAATGTCTTAAGACTCGTGCGCTGTGCTGGTCTTTATAGGTGCTTGCTAACAGCACTTGATCCTACTGTGTGTTAAGGCTATGCAGGGGATCTTTGTCTCTGTATATATATGCAGTGATTGTATGTGTGCGCCCTTGCACGTTTAAGTGATCCCCGCTGTGGCGATAGACACTATATGACCGCACAATGTAGGCAAATCATCACATTAACTGCCTCGAGTCGCGCATATTGTCTGCACGTCTGCGGCCGAATTGCACACATGTGAACACGCTGTAGGCAGCTAAATGATCAGTGTACAGCTGGAACAACAATGGAGACAGAGCAAAATGTGAATTGTTACGTGCTAAATCATATGAGCAATGAATCGCAATAAATCATTCGTTGTGCTTTTAAACTATCTTTTTTCATCGCGTCTGAGTACGTGAAGACTTTTGACCGTTGTTAAAACATTTCATGGATGAAACTAAAATATTTAGCAATATATTCAAGAGTACAGTATTACATTTATTTCGTATATAAATGAATAAACACAAAATATAAAATACCCACGGGGATACGCAACCAGAATTCACCAGGCATTATGAAACGATTTCCCATATGTCTTGTTAAAAAATCATGAAAAATGTGTTTTGTCTTCGTCGATAGCCCCACAAGAAAAGGGTAGAGACTTAAATCATTTATTGTAATGCTTCATACATCTCAAACGCACTGCTTACAACGGTGTTTTCAAAAGTAAAACAGCTTTTACCGAAGCTGACAACGTGACGAGATCTTGGAACACAGGTTCCATTGTACGTAAACCTCGCCTCCATCCGATATTTAACTTGAAAACATCACACAGTATATGTGTCTCTCGGAAGAGAACCCTGCAATTATCCCACAAATGTTTAGTCTCTTTATTTCTTTGGCAGACTACCACTGCGTACATATTACCGTATGTAAATCATCCAGAAATAGTTAAATATGACGCGTGCTTTTTTTCTCACGTGAGTAAACACAGTCGACATTTAACCCAGAGCCTGCACTAGCATGTGCCGGTGGTAGATATCCCGAATTTACACTCCAGTTTTCAGTAAATCCTGCAAGTCTATGTGATTGACTTCAAACGTTTCTTGCCAAAGCATTGTAAAATTAATGCTTGTTTACGATTACAGTTTATCCTAAGGCATCCGCTGATGTGCTTTGACATCTCCTACAAACGGCTGTTCCAAATTGTGGCCGTTTTTGGCAACATTAGTGTTTTAGAGACCGGCTAAGACAGTCGTTGAGGCATTTTCCTTGCCAAAGGAAGGAAGACATTCCCTTGAAGCACTGCCTCGAGAGAGAGACAACTGACCTCAATTGGGGCCTAACCATACAGGTCTTCTTTTTGTAATGAATTGTATTTGAAATATTCATTAAAGGGCGGCACGGTGGCCCAGTGAGTAGCGCTGTCACCTTACAGCAAGAAGTGCCCGGGTTCGAATCTCGGCTCGGGTACCTTTCTGTGTGGCGTTCGCATGTTCTCTCCCCGTGTCCGCGTGTGTATTCTCTGGGCACTCCGATTTCCACCCACAGTCTGAAAAACATGCTGCCGCAGAAGTTAATTGGCTTGCAGACTAAATTGCCCGCAGTGCCCGGTGATGGACTGGCGTCCCATCGTGGGTATATCCCTGCCTTGCACCCTGTGTCTGCCGGGATAGGCTCCGGCTCACTGCGACCCTGCAGAGGACTAAGTGGTTACTGAAAATTAAATGAGATGAGATCTTTTCATAAGAACTAATAACAGAAAGCAATGAGTGATGACAAAAACAAATGTCTTCAAACATCCACAGCTGTAAGGGCGTTTGTTATTGAGAACTTTCGACACCCTTCTCGAGAAGCTTTGGCCTATTCTTCCACGTAGCCGATCAACTCTGCGGGAAAATCAGTTACATTGCTGGGTAGAGGGAGAAATGCCCAGGTAAGACTGGTCCACAATTTTAACTGCATATTGGAAAATTTTTATTTCCAATATACTGCGCAAGTAAAGTCCTCAGGTAGATATATATTTAAGTGAGCATAACGATCAGGTTTTATCAAGGTGCATTTGCACTTTACAAGTATTATTAACCATTTCACACTGTGAATTCCACAATTACAATCACATTGACCAAAGTTAAGTGCTGTACTGACTAACGTTTAATGGAATACACAAAGTGCCCTTCTACAATCTTGCTAAATAAGCTTTAATATGCAATTTTTGGCAATGGTCCGAGTGTTGTTTATGAAAACTTCGACCCATTTTTGAAAAAAAATACAAGAAAGAGCATTTGCACCCCAGTAGTCCTCAATTGTCTCATCTCATTGTCAGAAACCGCTTAGTCCTGTACAGGGTCGCGGTGAGCCGGAGCCTATCCCGGCAGACACAGGGCGCAAGGCAGGGATATACCCACGATGGGACACCAGTCCATCACCGGGCACTGCAGGCAATTTAGTCTACAAGCCAATTAGCCTCTGCAGCGGTATGTTTTTAAGACTGTGGGAGGAAACCGAAGTGCCCGGCGAAAACCCACGCGAACACGGGGAGAGAACATGCAAACTCCACACAGAAAGGCACCCGAGACGAGATTCGAACCCGGGCCCTTCTTGCTCTGAGGCGCCAGCGCTACCCACTGGGCCACCGTGCCGCCAGTCTTCAATTGTCCTCCAGTATTTCTTGTTAGTTTTTGGTTTCCTTTTAAAAAAAAAATACATCTTTTCAATGTTTCAAAGAGACATGCAATGCCACTCTCAATTTACGCGCGGCCATTAAGGCAAGGCAATAAAGTTGTACATGTCCCATCGGAAAGTCAAACTAGCATGACAGAATACCTAAAGATAGAGTGTTTGCCTGTCTGAAAAGAAAACACACTATTGATTGTTTGGTACTGTTTTCCTTTGAAAAGCATTGATTGAAAGCAATATTGTAAAATAAATAAATATACAGCATTGGCGAAATGGGGCTCTTTATGTATATAAAAGTCGACCTTGGCCTGTTTACTTGCTCTAGGTGCAGTATTATGATTGTATATAATAAGACACCCATTACATTAATCTCATTACTGACGAGCTGATGATATCCACATTAAAACTGTTTGCACCCACCGTAAAATTATTTGAGACAACCCTTACTAATTTCTCCAATTCTAAAATATCACATCCTGAATTTTTCTCATTTTAAACGGACCCATTCTCTGATGAAACTAATGCAAAGGTCACATGCATTACATGCAAAGCTATTCATTTGTTTATTTTAGTAATAGCTCTTCTGTTTGCATTGGCATTCGTGAAAAGCGTAGAAGCTTTGTACGCGCTCCGTAAGCAGCCAAATATGACCCTGTTTAATGTTCCAGCAGCTAAAGTACACTAATACTGAAACTGACAATGTACATTTCATAATTAGTGAACCGCATCAGCCATGGTCAATCCACTGCTTGATGACGGCTTGTTACCGCTGCACCACCATGAGTGCAAGGTGTACGTGCAGCGCTAATGTCTGCGCTTCACCAAAATAAACTCCTGCCCGAGGAGTGCCCGGCGAAAACCTACGCAGACACGGGGAGAGAACTCGCAAACTCCACACAGAAAGGCACCCGAGCCGAGATTCGAACCCGGGACCTTCTTGCTGTGAGGAGACGACAGCGCTAACCACTGGGCCACCCTGTGGCCCATCACTTTTAATATAACGTCGTATTTTCCAAGCGCCAC
>JAZEWT010000014.1:5098778-5109018 GCA_036362905.1 Mordacia mordax
AGGCTCCGGCTTCACCGTGACCCTGTATAGGATTAAGCGGTTTCAGACAATGAGATGAGAGATGAGACAATGACATGCGCGCCAAGGTAGACACTAACATATGTAGTAAATACATCAGATAAGATGCAATCATCATTGGCAGCAGAGATGGGGCCTGGACTTATACAAGTACATGAAGTTCATGGCACTGATGGCTCAGGGGAGAAGTTAGTGATTTAAATTTACATCCCAAAAGTTTGATATATTATAACATTGCATTTTTATCACACAGCCATGCCATAAAAATAGTGAATTGTATTTGGGGATTCCAATTCTCTGCTTGGATGTCGTTGGTTACGGTGTGCTATTTGACACATTCCATCGATGGCGGGTGGTTTGACGGCAAACTTTTGAAGCCAACGTGTTATAAACACGTATGGGTTTTTAGTCTGCGCCCACAATCGTCCGTGACATTGGAAAAGAACTTCAAAATGTCAGAAAATAGGTGAAAAACGGCACCGTCGTGGACTGTTACACCGATGAATTATGTTAAAGTCGAATTGTTAAGTTCGTGCGTGCATTGCGTGCATATCTGCACAGAAAACTGAACTCTTGCAAGACGCGATTAGTGCCTCCGTGGACTCGTACCACTTTAGTATTACGGTATGCACCTGCATAAAACTACTTAACTACAGCTAGGATTACCACAAAAGCCAAAATCTTGGATACATGCCATAGTCACATGGCTGCATGGTGTCTCATCTCATTGCGAGAAACCGCTTAGTCCTGTACAGGGTCGTGGTGAGCCGGAGCCTATCCCGGCAGGCATAGGGCACAAGGCAGGGTTATACCCACGATGGGACGCCAATCCATCACCTGGCACTGCGGGCAATGTAGTTGTAAGCCAATTAAGCTATGCGGCAGCGTGTTTTTTGGACTGTGGGAGGAAACCGGAGTGCCCGGCGAAAACCCCCACGGACACGGGGAGAGAACTCGCAAACTCCCACACAGAAAGGCACCCGAGCCGAGATTCGAACCCGGGACCTTCTTGCTGTGAGGAGGCGACAGCGCTTCCCACTGGGCCACAGTTACATGGCTTCATGATGTGCAACAGAAAATTATGAAACAGCAAATATGACAAGGTGATGAGAAATTTGAAAAGTAAAGTTAATTGCCATCAACTTACTCGAGCAGAACTGATTTAATTAAAGTTTTACTCAAACTTTACCATTATTTTCAGGACGGAGCAAAGAATGCCAACTCCGTCAGACAGGTCACCTGCGATTTTTAAAAAAACCCAAGAGACTTGCGCTGTGGAATGAGAATCGACCAGATATTTGCGTCCCAGAATGAGAGACATTTTCGTGAAAGTTCACATGAGTAATGCCATGCACATAAGCGACCAAACTGCCATGTAATCAAAGAAATACAGAACTCAGAGACTCAATGTTTCACGTGTTCATGCCAATAAATGTCATGAGAATCTACAATATCGTGTGCTGGGTATTGTTGTGATGTAATTGTTGGCACATGTGGTGGGTTAAAGTGTGGGTACTTCCAACTATTGTAGGAAGTCTTCCCAGTGTGGAAGAGTAGACCAAACATCGCTTCAAGTGGCTCTCTAGAGCTCCCTCTGTTGAACCGTTTATTGTCGCAGAAATTTCGCATTCAGAGTTTGCAAGCTCACTGGATAATTTCTACTGTAATAATACACATATAGCTATTAATCTTCCCCCAGCAGTGGCATGACAAAGTAATTGCAGCGCTGCACCTTTACCTTTGACTGTGACGTGCACTTTTAAGATAAAAAGAATCTGATTATTAAACGCATTTGACCATACTAAACTATTGCTCCTGAAGAAAACAAATATGTCGCCGCAGCATCTGGGATAATAACATTATGCAAACGAAGACATTTACAGGGATTAGCAACAAGGAATGAATTTGTTGGCACGTTAAAGTATAGAGACATCCAGTACAGATGTGCCAACCATATTTGTGTTGTAATCCATCACCATCTGTCAGCCCAATCCTCTCACAGCGATCCCCAATTTCATTTAGATATATGGGCCGATAGAAGGTTGGCTGGACAAGTGGTGCACCGTTGCAGCAAAGGCCCTTCAATTGCACTGACAAGACTGGGTGATGATTATATATGTAATATAAGAGAATGTAATGCGATGTGTACAATTATACAATAAAAATGTTCCTTTCCATGACTGTGACTTCTTTGTAAGCAACAGATAAATAAAAGCACCTTGATGCATCATTTAGCAAATGTTCGGCTTTCAAAATCACAGGCACCGCCTTTGAGAGTCTGCGACATCTATGTTCTCGGCAAGCTTATCAAATTTGAGCTGAGTTCTTGAAATAATGCATATGTAATTTAATCATGTATGACTGAATGGATTTAAACACCAGCATTGACGCTATTGAATGTCTTCATGAGAAATGCATGTCTTACACAACAGATCATCACAGCCACTATTGAGAATCCTCAGGTAGGTACGAGCAATGTATTTGTGAACAGAATGACACTTTGGGTAAATACTAGCGAGGCAGTTTAAACTTTGCACGTGTAAAAATGTGAAATAAATTCAGAGGCACACCATAAAACCAGGTACAAGTCTGCTAGCTGGAAAATCTGCAGCTGTGCCGTACCACAAGGGTTATGACCACCACAGAGCCCTCTGTCCAGCAGTGGAACAAACATTGCTCATTAATCAATGGAAGTGTCTTCTGAAAGCAGTTGACAGGACAATAAACTTGAGATGTGCTCTAACATTATTACCCCACCAACAGACCGTTTAAGCTTTCACAAGGTTTTGGCACACACTTGGAAATAGTCAATGACCCACAAGACTTTGGGGAAATAATCTTTACGCAGCTATCGGGAATGAATTGTCTTACCCCCATCTCACCTCTAACCCCTGCCCACCCCATCCCTTGTGGCCGTGGCACACAGCCTCCTAGCGGCTTGATTTATTGAGGTGAACCATCGGAATAGAGTCTGGTCAAAGTGTACGTGTGTTTGTCCAGGAATTTGGTTTGAGTGCCTTTTCCACACACACACATATATATATAATCACTAGGTGTTACACCTGACAGAACAACCGTGCCCACTTCAGCAAGTTGTATTTATGAATCACACAGTAAGCCACCAGAAGATTGGAACGCTTCTCGTAGCCACGGTTACGAGGAGGACCAATATCAGAGATTCTCTCACCCGTGCGGTGTGCTCCTGTTACCCGGGGAAGAAAAAAAAGTTGCGGATGATTGTGCACAACATGATGAATATGATGCTCAACTTCTCTTTTCTGTGAAGTCAATGCAGACATTGGGAAGATATTGCATAAAAACAGGGCTGGCTAAACAAACAAACAAGAGAGATAGGAAGAATATGAACATGTATAGAAAGCTCACAGATTCTACAGCTCCCATAGGTAATAGGAGCCGTGAGTAATATGGCGACAGACAAGAGAAGGTCTCCTCTACGACACGTATGGCACATTTTTTTAAATCCATACAAATAACCACTATACGTTGAAACAGCTCTAACAGCATTCCCATGATCACATTAAGTCCAGTGGAAGAAATCTATTGACCATGGATGTGTATTGAAACCTGAAAACAATCTCGGTTTAGTTGCAATTAACGCTTTTAATATGAGTTGTCTGATGCTCAGTGCTGTTGAACAAAATAGGCACAATAATTTCAAAATTGTCTATTATATCAAAATATATTTGTCCTGAAACATACATGGTGGTGGGCTTTTGCGGTGTGCTTTTTCATGGTGACTGATAAGAATGCAATCCATAACCATCAATAATACGCAACCGTCATCCAAAACATGTAAACGTGCAGAAATAGTGGCGGGGCAACGCCGAAATAGATTAAAAAACCCAACTAAAAAGGGACACAGAGATGGACACCGAGAGACTGTGGTCTCCAGGGATCGTCCAGCCCATGTGGTTAAGGTAAAGGTAGATCCAAAAGCACGGTGTGTTATAAATACATAAAGCAAAGCAGAGACGATGCAAGGGCGCTTACCGATGCGATCTCTACATCTTGGAATACACACACTCGCTGGCAGTATTGGGGCAATAAACAAAAAACATTAAGGGGCGACCCATCCTGTCTCTCTCATTCCTCGCAAATTTGCCATCTCGCCATGCGTTAACCCGATACGGCACCACAATGAAGGGCAGGTCGACAAAGAGTGACCTGGCAGGTGCTGGTGACCCACAACTATTTAATAATAATATTTAATGACGTTTGCATTTATAGAGCGCTCTTCAACCCCAGCGTCACAAAGCGCTGCACAGAGCTGCAGAGAGAACGGCGTGTCAACAACAACGACATAAGAACGGAAAAATCAGCAATAAGAACGTATTTTTGGTTCATGTAGATATGCGTCATTGCAGAACAACGCGTATTTGGTTTTACTTAATATGCACGGGCTGGATGCGGTTATGATCTTAAACAAAACATACTGGATGTTGAACAGATCAACATTTCCGTAATAATACAAAGGCTGGCACGTGTTCAGCAGCATGGCTTTTAGTCGCTGGGGATCGTGTGAAAAAAAATCATCTCATCTGATTGTCAGAAACCGCTTAGTCCTGTACAGGGTCGCGGTGAGCCAGAGCCTATCCCGGCAGACACAGAGCAGAATACAGATATATACCTACGATGGGCGCCAGTCTATCACTGGGCACTGAGGGCTATTTAGTCTGCGAGCCAATTAACCTATGCAGCGGCATGTTTTTTGGACTGTGGGAGGAAACCGGAGTGCCCGGCGAAAACCCACGCGGACACCGGGAGAACACGCAAACTCCACACAGAAAGGCACCCGAGCCGAGATTCGAACCCGGGACCTTCTTGCTGTGAGGCAACAGCGCTACCCACTGGGCCACCGTGCCGCCCGTGTGAGAGATTTGTTCATAGTTTTTGATTACAATATATTGAAGCAGAAAAAAAAAACCTTCCAGTTTTATTTTCAATATTGTTTTTCTTTAAGGCAGGCTTCTCATGATGCACAACGCTTTGTTGTCTGTTCTCAGCGTTAAGCTGACGGGAGAAAAACCAGGTAGCCAGAGAGGTGTTTGCTATTATAGACAAAAAAACACATCCAGTGAGCTTGCAAGTTCTGGATGCGTGATTCTTACTGACCAACGCAACAGCATATAAAATCACAAGGTAGATAAATGAACTTAACAGCATCAGAATTGTGAAAAAAGTAAAAACTAACCATGATCATAAATTAAACAGGAACGCACAAAATTGCACAACCTAAAAATAATTCCAATATATTAACAAGAGACAAAGTAGGGGGCCCAGTGGGTAGCGCTGTCGCCTCACAGCAAGAAGGTCCCGGGTTCGAATCTCGACTCGGGTGCCTTTCTGTGTGGAGTTTGTACGTTCTCTCCCCGTGTCCGCGTGGGTTTTCGCCGGGCACTCCGGTTTCCTCCCACAGTCCAAAAAACATGCTACTGCATAGGTTAATTGGCTTGCAGACTAAATTGCCCGTAGTGCCCGGTGATGGACTGGCGTCCCATCGTAGGTATATCCATGTCTTGCACCCTCTGTCTGCCGGGATAGGCTCCGGCTCACCGTGACCCTGTAGAGAACTAAGCGATTTCTGACAATGAGTCATTGAGAGTAAACCAAAGAACTGTGCTTGGTTAAGCAACTCCTTCATCTCATTACCAACACAGGAGCAATCAATCTTCGTGTCAGAGCGAGAACGCCAAACTAATTATCTAAATAATTCCCAAGAGCGGCAGCTGATACCGCAGCCAAGAGGGATGATAAGGGATGCTCTGGCGATCAGTGGGAGTGAGGCGCTGAAGAGGAACTCAGTGTTTCTTTAAAATGCAATTAGAGCGGCTTAAGAGTGGGCAAGATCTAAACACAGTGGCCGCTGCCAGCCTGACAGACAGATGTTTATTATTATTACAGCAGAGAGGACCCAATGAGCTTGCACTCTCCAGAAGCGGGATTCCTACTTAATTCTAAGGGCAGTGGAACCTTTAAAATAGCATCGCCCGGCGTAAACAAAAAAACGTCCCTTGTGTTTTTGCTTATCACCACTGCCTATCAACTAAGATTAGAACTACTTCGTGGGTTTCCACGCTGTGCTGTCACCGTCCTACGTAGGGTTTCGGGTGCTGTCCCGCGTGCTGTGCGGCACGATGTCCAACGTTTAGCGCCGCGTACTTCTTCAAGATCGGAAACGTTTAGACATCACCCCCAAAAATCAATCGCTTGACAGCCAAAACGAACAACGCAGAGCTACAACGTAGATTAGCTTCGTGACCGAAAACGTGTGTTTGTGCGATGATACTGCGGTTCGCTCGAAACAAACGCGTATGAACATATCAACAATGTACATTCTGAGAAGTTCAAAGAGCAGAGAATTGTGTGAGACCGTTGTCACCAACGTCCTGTAGGATAAGGTACATAGAAGAATAACCGTGGTCATAAAATAAACAGTAACGTGCAAGATTGCACAATTAAATAAGCTCACCGCACCAATGTGTACAGTGATGAAACAGAAACCATAATCAGAGAGAAAACGGTGACAACTCAAGCATCAAAATGGAAATAAGAGGTGGCACTCCGGTTTTCTCCCACGGTCCAAAAAACATGCTGCTGCATAGGTTAATTGGCTTGCAGACTACATTGCCCGCAGTGCCCGGTGATGGACTGGCGCCCCATCGTGGGTGTATCCCCTGCCTTGCGCCCTGTGTCTGCCGGGATAGGCCCCGGCTCACCGCGACCCTGTGCAGGACTAAGCGGTTTCTGACAATCAGATGAGATGAAAATAAATTACAAACCACAAATAATTTAAGAACAAATCTAACCCTGTAAGTATGACGTACTTTTTTTTCTGTACATTTTAGCTGCATTACACGATTTTAAATGACCCTGTATAGGCGTATTAATTTGTGAAGGTGACTGGCCACATTTTACAAATTATATATTTTTCAACGGGACGTCTGAAAAATGTTCCAGATAATTTTGGAGAATTCAAGCGTTGAAACAACAACAGTTTTTCAAATTACAAGCTTGTCACTCACGCAAATACTTTCCACATTTAGTAAGTGCTGCGCTGTGCATGTTTAATAATTATTAAAAATAAGAAATGTACATATGTAAATAGCAACACATTGCATACGACTGCACGTGTGCTGAACACGCAAAATCAGTCGTGACAAACCGGTGGACCGCATTCCATTAAACGAGAATGCGGTTTTGTTTTAACACAGATTTCCCCAAACAATAACTTGGAACCTTAAGGAGCCAGAGGGGGGGGAGAATCATATTTGACCCTCATCCATAGTTGGCAGCATCTCAATGATAAAACATAACCTTTTTGCCGAGTTATTACGAATGCACATTCAATAAATGTACAGTCGCGGTGCTTTATTACGAACAACACCCGCCGAACACGGTCAGATATTGCACCGTAACCCACTGTGATGGCGAAGCGTAGTCAGTTGCGTCAATTCAGAGAAGCTCAATTCTGATTGATAATCCATCACCGCGCTTCAATCAAGAGCGGACGATATTGCAGCTGCTCCTAAATTATTCACGTTATCCTTTATTATTGTCTTACTTATTTATGGAAAACATCGCCGCAAAATGTCAATGTAAATCGATCACCGCCCAAGCCAGGTGTATGTCCAAGGCATTTAGCGAAGGAGGTTTGGGGACACGCTGAGTCGTAATCGGTGTGTTCAGCTGTAATTTGTGTAAATAAACGATGCCATACCGTGTACACCTCCGCATTTTCTGCTCATGATATCCCGATGCGCAACCACTGCGTGTAAGACACATTGTATTTGTATTACTGTTATCCGATACGTTAGCCCAAACCGTACAATAATATGTGGTCAATCCACTGCTGGATGAGGGGGTTCCCAACACCGTGTGGCTCATCTGGGTTATGTCTTCTTACCGATCACAATTCACTTCCAAGCTGTCGTAGCACGATTTTAACTGCGTGTGTGTGTGTATCTATGCTGTGATGGGCCCTGCGGTCATCGCGTTGCGCTACAAACCCGGCGACCCGAGTTCGAATCCCGCTCACGGCCAACACCGGTGACGCTTTTCCGAAACGGTCCTGGGCCTCCCCAAGGTCAACTCGGCCTCAAACGAGTAACAAGTGCAATGTGACAATATTGCCACGAGGGAGACAAAGGCGGCCGGGCGTGGTGCTGATTACCCACCCCTTTGTGTGCCGTGTCGACCTTCATAGGTGCTCGCTAAACGCACTTGACCCTACCGTCTGTTGAGGTTTGCCGGGGTATCTTTGTCTTGTTTGCTGTGCTGAGTTAGGGTGGACCGTGCTCGGCGCTACAAATCCTTCCGAGTCGTGTTCGATGCTCACTCAGGTCGGCTCGGCCTTAAAGGAGTACCGGTGCCGTACGCAACCATCATCATGGGGGATAAACCGGCGGATTGGCGAGGTGTTGGCCACCCACCCCATCACTGTGAGTACCCACTCAGTCCTGTACAGGGTCGCAGAGTAGGCGGAGCCTATCCCCACAGACACAGGGCGCAAGGCGGGGCTATACCCACGATGTGACACCAGTAGATCAATTTGAATGCGCATTGCAAGCATTATAATATTTCCAATGTTTTGGCACTGGCGCACTGGTTTCGAGCTGGCTACCTGTTAGAGTAAAACAGTAAGAAACAAACGGGCTACCTGTTAGAGTAAAACAGTAAGAAAGCAACAGCTATGCAAATACGTAAACAAACACGGGCCTCATTTATTATCGAGAACGATTGAGGTGGCAATTAGACCGCACGTCGCGCTCGAACGCAGCATCGCGTTGCCGGTCAGTCGAGTAATGAGAGTCGAAACACACGCGCACCGCGCTGTGAACACCGACGATCATTATATCTCGACGAGGCTTGGCCGTACATCAGGCTGGGGATGGAGGAGCAAAAAAAGGGCCCCCAGGTAAAAAGGATCCCCAGCGCTTGACAGCGTCTATTTCTGTACTCGGTGCGATTCGAGGAGCTCGCAGTTCATCAGCCCATTGCTGTACTCCGGTTACTGCGCACCACTGTAAATGAGCGAGTTAATGATCCAAAATATGTATTTATTGTTATTTGTTTTACCACGAGTATGTCCGCAGCACCGCGCTGAATATCTGTGCGCCCTTCGACACGGCTAACGCACACACGTTACGTGCGCATAAAAACTCGCCACTCGTTACGGCGGAATGTCTCATCTCATTGTCAGAAACCACTTAGTCCTGCACAGGGTCGCGGAGAACCGGAGCCTATCTCGGCAGATACAGAGCACAAGGCAGGGATACACCCACGATGGGACGCCAGTACATCATCGGGCACTGTGGGAAATTTAGTCTGCGAGCCAATTAAGCTATGCGGCAGCGTGTTTTTTTGGACTGTGGGAGGAAACCGGAGTGCCCGGCGAAAATCCACGCGGACACGGGGAGAGAACATGCAAACTCCACACAGAAAGGCAACCGATCCGAGATTCGAACCCGGGAACTTCTTGCTGTGAGGCGACAGCGCTACCCGCTGGGCCACCGCGCCGCGCACGGCACAGTGTGTTTGAAGGACATCACCACGGTATACTTGCGGAGTCTGCTGCATTCAATAGCGATCGGGTGCAACCGTGAAAAGTTACCCTGTGTTTTGAATGTTATTTCCAATGCACGTTCCGCAATATAATTAACGTCAATTAACGGCTAGATATTCTGTAACAGAGTAGTCACGGCTTAGGCTCCGCTGCAGGAATCACCAGCAGTGCTTGGTGAATCGTTACATCGCAAATGTGGAGAGGCCTTCATCCAGCAGTGGACTGACCATGATAAGGACAACATGCGTGTATACCGATGTAGGTTTTCATGGCTCGCTGTATGAGAATTGCTCTCGAAAGCTATTCTTTCGGAACAGCCGCATCGCGTGTTCCTTCTCTCCCTTTCGTCGATATTTTGACCCCCACGCTGGCGGCATCGTCCGCCGTTCTGAACGCCTCCAATTTCGCTGGGCGACCCATCACGAAGGAGAGAGAAGGAACACTCGACACGACACTCCCGACAGGGCACCAATCTACACTGGAACGGACGCGCGTGCGGCAGCGTTGATTGACAGCAGTTGCGTGAGCGCTGAGCCCCAAGGCTGGAGCGCCTGTGAAGATGTGTGTTTGTGTGTCTGTGTGTTCCGTGATTCGGCGCATGAATTTATGCACAAAGGCGAAAACTGGTCTCCCGTAGTT
>JAZEWT010000014.1:5157863-5168094 GCA_036362905.1 Mordacia mordax
CAATCAACCTATCCAGGAGTATGCTTTTGGACTGTGGGAGGAAACCGGAGTACCCGGAGAAAACCCACGCGGACACGGGGAGAGCATGCAAACTCCACACAGCCCCCCACACAAACTATAAAAAAAAACTGTGAAGTTAATTTTACAGGCCGATTGGATGCAAACCGTGTGGCAACATGATTTATGGAGACACGTGAACCAATGCATCATTATTCTTATTAATAGTACTTCGTGCAATTATGATGATCTGTGTTGTTGAATATACAGTATAGAGCAGGTTCATTTTTGAAAGCTATGCATATGATGAATACATATACATAAACATCCCTGCTTCATCAATCATACACCAAGTAAGGAATAAAATACAGGAAATATTTTCTCTCACAGAGACAAAAATACGTTATATAGCCAAATGGCCGTTCACAAAAAATAGACAAAACAACTGCCTATATGATGCTAATTAATAACTACATCTTACACAATGGGCGGCACGGTGGCCCAGTGGGTAGCGCTGTCGCCTCACAACAAGCTTCCCTGGTTCGCATCTCGGCTCGGGTGCCCTTCTGTGTGGAGTTTGCATGTTCTCTCTCCACGTCCGCGTAGGTTTTCGCCGGGCACTCCGGTTTCCTCCCACAGTCCAAAGAAACATCCTGCCAAATAGATTGATTGGCTTGCAGACTAAATTGCCCGCAATGCCTGGTGATGGACTGGCGTCCCATCGTGGGTATATCTAGGCTGCGGCTCACAGACATGACTAAGCAGCTTCTGACAATAAGATGAGATGGCATCTTATATAATTTTAAAATAATGCCGAGGATCAATGTACGATATCACCCCACTTCTCTGGAGGAACATTTTAAACGAGCAAGCTTATCCAATAATTGGGCTTTGGCCACAACACTGCAGCTCTGAGAGAAGGGCGCCAGAGTACAGTCACCTTGACCCCCATCTTGACACTGGTTTGGGATTAGTGAAATTCACGCCATAACACCGGCACTGTTTGCCACGACCAGCTTGGCCCAAGATACTGGGCGGCAGGGAAGAAGCTCACGTCAGAGACGGTTTGACTTCCACCTCAGACGCCTTTCTGTGTGGCCTTTGCGTGTACTGCCTCCTTTTCTGGGTGGATTTCCTCTGGGCTCTCCGATTTCCTCCCACGACTCAAAAAAGACTCATTAGTAATTGGCCAATAGCATCGTAAAAATACAGCGAGACTGCGTCTCGCTAAATCTCAGATCGCCTGAGGATGCCTCGAAAGTGCGAGGTGAAACATTGCTAAGGAGAAAGGAGCGGTGCTTGATATGGCTATCACGAAATAGAGCTTTGGAAAGCAATTGTCAATTGTTTCAATTGCCATGCTCGAAGATCAAATCAAATTGTCGATCTCTGTATTCAAAGTCCTGAGCATGGCCATTACACTGCCCCCCCCATATAGTTACATACCAAGAACAATCACGATGACAGCTGATGATCTATGATGAGATTGGACTGAAATGCAATTTTGATGCAATATTGCACACTTCCATAATGCAGAAATTATTAGACTCAAGTAAATTAAACATTTACTCAGAGATAATGCAAAACACCACCAACAAAATTTGAATTTGGGTTAATTTAAAGAGCTAAGGAAGAATGTGTTTTTTAATGATACATCATTTTATTTTAGCATGGTGTAATAATTGATAATACGAGTGACAGGTTATTACCCGCCACTCGCGTATTACCATAATATAAATTTTGGCAAGCAAATTTGTGGTTGTAAAAAAATGATGTACTTCCGTTGCAAAACCTGACTCGTTCCAAGTGTAAAATCATTGTTCCTGTGAAGATAAAGATTGTGAATATGATGCATATCATGCTTAACAAACGAAAGTGCACGCATTTGGTTTCAAACAATAATTACTGACAAGTAAGCACAGCCAAGCAAATCAAGAGTCGAGGCTTCAAACATCGAACAGCTTAAAGAGTTTCGCATTATTCTTAACCATACATATTCTGCATTCCCTGTGATATGAAAAAGAATACAGGCTAGCATGACAGGTGTCCTATAAAGGGACTTCGTGTTGCTGAATGCATGGTACGCTGACTGATGTGGTTTAATCAGAACGTACATCTTCGGGTGATCAGCCATGGGGGCAATGCACCTTCTCAGTCCTAGTGTGAATCCTGCCTTCATGGGTAGCGTAAAGTAAGAACCTCGCTAGTTGAACGTCTGGTGTATAGCCGTTTTAGATCTAAAGGTCCGGCGTGCCAGCTACATGCACAACGTTTAATTTGAACAAAATCCAACGCCATTAGCTCATTTGAACATAGTTTTAATATGTGTGTTTTGAAACCCAATAATAGCGCACGTGGAATCTTTAAGATTCGTTTGATATGAAACCTACATCATTACATGAAATATGTGTTTCGTTTTAATGAGGCTCACTGTGCTAAATGATTAACTTACCAAAAAAAGTTTGTTCATAAAAACATAGTTCAAGCATGCAATGAACGTGTGAAACAGATTAACAAAATGTGGTTTAATTATTTTCAATATTTTTTGTTTTCAAAAGAATATTCGTGACAGAAAAAAAATGATCTTCTGCCGTATTATTTTATTGCTTATATGTAAAATAACGAGAATCTCGTTTGAGAATTGCTTCGCAAAGCTGTTCTTTCGGGATAGCCGTGACAAAACGTCCCAAAGGAGAGAGGAGCAACGCTCGACACAGCTCTCCCGAAAGATTATCTTTGGAAACCAATTCTCATCCGCCGAGCCGTGAAAACGGACATTGATGCCATCCAGCTTCTCTCCAAAAAGAAATGAAATGTAAATATACAAATATGATAATATCCTAGGGCGGCGCGGTGGCCCAGTGGTTAGCGCTGACGCCTCACAGCAAGAAGGTCCCGGGTTCGAATCTCTCGGCTCGGGTGCCTTTCTGTGTGAAGTTTGCATGCTCTCCCCGTGTCCACGTGGGTTTTCGCCGGGTACTCCGGTTTCCTCCCACAGTCAAAAAGCATGCTCCTGGATAGGTTGATTGGCTCGCAGACTAAAATTGTCCCGCAATGCCCGGCGATGGACTGGCGTCCCGTCGTCGGGTCTATTCCTGCCTTACGCCCTGTGTTTCCGGGATAGGCTCCGGCTCACCGTGACCCTATATAGGATTAAGCGGTTTCAGATAATGAGATGAGAGATAATGAGATGAGATGAGATAATATCCTAAAAAAAAAGAAAGTTGCAGTAAAGATTACGTTGACAGTCAGTGAGTGTTTTTTTTTATTCCTGTGTAAAATATCTATTGCAATAGCATTGATAATCAACGGACGAGAAATCGGAAACATTGTAAAGTATACAACTTGCGTAAAACACTGCCAATCGTAAGTTTTAGCAGGGGCACCTGAAAAAAAAACGCACCGAATTTTCAAAAAAATCATCTCTTTTTTTCCTTCTTCACGAACCGAACCATAACTAGCCGTGTGTGACAATGCCATTAATTATTTCCGTAGCGCTGAGGAGGAAAACTCATTACTTTAAGTGCTTGGTCTTGGAACCACCGCATCACGGGGATGGCTTATGGCCGAGCAGATGAGATTTGTATTCGTTTTTTTTTCTTTCTTCATCCAAAAATGAAAGGGTTTAACGTGAAAATAAAGTTCATTGTTGGCCTGGCAAATGTTTCCCTTGGATTTTAATCGAAACAAACGTGTGCAGTGTGTGTTTTTTTATCGTTTTTCACAGGGTTTTTTTTTACAGTTTACTCCAACAATGAATAAAAGCTCTGGATATTCAGTGAGTGCTTGACGCAGTCTGTTTGCATGGCTCATCAGCACCTGCAGATATCTGAAATTTGATTGAACTCTATTTCAACAACACTCATTCGTCTTATTTCAGTCACAGCTTGAAAATTTTGTTTTAAATAATATTCATAAAGAATTCGCTTCCTCAAAAAAATCTTCGGCTGCTTTAAAAAACAGATATATATTTACAATGTTGTATTATTTTAGTTGTAATACTTTTGTACGAGATTCAAATTAGCTTATTCCTTTGCATTTATAAGCAATTATTTTTTTTTTCAATTGCAAGTTAGAGTAAAAAAGTACATTAAATACTGCACAGTGATTATCTTTGACAAAAGCGCCGATTACACACATTTATGAGGAGTATGATTAAGAGGCATTCTCTTTTTCAATTATTCATGCTATAGGTTAGATGAATTGTGCCTCGAAACGTGACTCAATATCAAGAGCGCGTACAAGCTGGTGAGCAGAGGGGATTTTTTTAAATCGTTGCCGATGATTGCTTCCAAAAGCTGTTCTGTCAGGATAGCCGTATCGAGCGCTCCTCCTCTCTCCCTCGCGACGTTTCGCCTCCCAGGTTGGAGGCATCTTCAGGCGTTCTGTGACTCGGTGAGCTCTGTGTGAGACTGTGTTCTATTACATATGTATGTGTCCTTCTCGAATCCTCCCCTTCCGTATCTCTCCCTTCACCCTTTTCCCGAGGTCCGTGTCTTTATTTAAAACCAATTCAACTAAATCCGCTCCCACCTCCAGTTTAACTACGACTTGAATATTGCATTCCCACGTTTATTTTGCTGTATTTAATGTCCTGCTTTAACAAATGCGTTTCAAACGATATTGTGAGTTACAGGACACCAATATGAAGGTCTATCGTGCACTTGTAATCCTAAATCTAGTCGTTTACAGAGTGATGTTCTCTTACGATCCCCGATGGAAGAGACCTTAGCATGGAAGCGTCACTTTTCAAAAGTACATTTAGGTTTAGTTATGTTTACGTCCCAGTTGCAAATGCGCAAGTCTATGAAACGTTCTTTTTTTTCACAATCAATATCAAAAGGTGTTGTTTGTTTTATGAATTATGGAACATCAAGCGCCGCTTGAAACGCCGTAGAATCATTTTTTTTAAGACAATACATTTCAAGAACATTAGCATTGGTCACTGCCGTCTCCATAAAATACAACGATCCTCCGTAGAGACTTAGTAGACTCTGGGGTCATGTGCTGTTAGCGAACACCTATAGAGGCCAGCATGGAAAACATGGGGTGGGTGGTCAGTACCATTGCTTGCCACCTCATTTCAGGCATTTCAGGCAGGTACTCATTTCAGGCTGAGTCGACCTAAGGGAGGGCCCGGCACTGGTTCAGAAAATCGTCACTGGCGTTGGCCGTTAGCGGGATTTAAATTCTGATAATCGGGTCTGTAGTCCAGCACGCCAACCACTGAGTCACTGCTCTCCACATAACACATCTGCACACATGTCCCGACATGCACACGCGTGCAGACATTCACACACGTTATTATAAACACATCTAGACATTCATTGAGTGTAATTTAATTTGTGAAATGGAAGGTAATGATGTGGCCTTGACGATTGAATTATACTAAAACAACTGAATGGCCATGCATTCGTTTCGTCTGTTGTCTTGTTGAATCATCGGTTGGAATTGAAAGCTTGCAAAGGCTTGAAATCCAAGTTTTTTTTCCCTCTATTCAAAGAATTCAAACGCATACTTAACGTCTTTAAACATTTCGATTGAGGAAACAGTGTGGCAAGTAAATCGGATCTAAATCAGAACAACTGATTTGGTAAAAATGGACAAAATAGATGTGCTGTTTTCCAATTGAATGTAACAATGCATCTCGTCGCGTGGTACCAGACAAAATTATTACAATGCAGTTCCTTTGAACTCGTCTCATCTCATCTCATTGTCAGAAGCCGCTTAGTCCTGTACAGGGTCGCGGTGAGCTGGAGCCTATCCCGGCAGACACAGGGCGCAAGGCAGGGATATACCCACGATGGGACGCCAGTCCGTCACCGGGCACTGCGGTCAATTTAGTCTGCGAGCCAATTTACCGATACAGCAGCATGTTTTTTGGACTTCGGGAGGAAACCCGAGTGCCCGGCGAAAAACCCACGCGTGCTTTTGCATATTACATAGCAAGGCGATTGCTTTCCCAAAGCTGTTATTTCGCGACAGCCGTGTCGAGCGTGACTCATCTCTCCTCTGCGACCTGGTGGCCCAATGGCTCAGCATCGGAAAGCAAACCATCATGCATCGAGCTGTGACAACTTACATGAGTGCGCAGTGAGACAGAGCGTTTGTACAGGCATCGTATCTCTTGGTGTGTTCTTAAACACTTTGTAATAATTGCACTGACACGTCAATGCTGGTCAGCTAAAACGTGGACAGTAAAGCAGTGTTTACAGCTGTAATAAGAACGATAATTACGAATTCCCATATAGATGCGGGGTCTTAGTTTATTTATATATTATGCAATTATAATGAATCAAAACCTACACGTCGGCTGTATTCATATTATTCACTGGTCATGGTCTGTAAGCAAAGCTCAATTTTGGTGTTGAATTTATATTGTAATATATGTTTAAGAATTCAGCTATAGCTTAACTAATCATATTAAAAGCTATACACATAATAAATGTACATAAACGATATATATATATATTTACATTTCCTCAGAATAGTACTGGCTTCTTTTCCAGTACACGGGTTGAGTTCTATTTTTAATTTCAATCATGATTGTATGACATTCCATAAACAATAATAACCAAGATGCTGTCACAGTGATGCCACGGTCAGTAAAATGGACAGGCAATACGCAGGTCGCCAGTTCGAATCCAGCTCCTGGTGCAGGTTGCTTAAAAAGAACAATTGATAACAAGCACTCATTCGATCATTGTCGACTTAGAGACGCGAGAATACCAGACAGGTTACGAGGGGAACGGCAGCCACTCACTTAGCCAGCGCCAATATTTACCAGACACTGTGACCTCTGTATTACGTTATCAGCCTATCGATTTGTGAGTGTGGGTTTTTTTTTGTGTGTGATGGTTGTTGGAGGAAATCCACACAGAACAGGGGGAGAGGGCACTGCAAATTTCACACAGAAAGGCGCCCGAGGCGGGATTCTAACCGCCTCCGGCAGGATCTTGTCTCTGTGAGGTGCCTATGTTACCACTGCGCCACTACGCTGCCCAGAGGAAGCACTTACACACTGGATCTTTTACGGAATGTCACTGCCGAGCGAGGTGGTTACTGAGCGAACAGAAGTGCTCAGCTGACTACAAAGTCTATTCCTTGACGGTAATCTGCGGTAGGCCATGCGTAAGGCCTGAGGCAGGATAATGTTAAGTGGGAATCCTAGGCTCTGGTGAACTTGTCTGAAAAGATTGTGTCGACTGAAGTTAATTGTCAGTGTGCATGAGATGGCACGGTTATGCTAATCGACCGTATGTTTTGTTTGGGGGATATTACAGACATGTTAGTTTGATAACCACTACAGAAATGACAACAAGGTTTCTGTGACTATCCAGCAGTGTATTTACGCACTGAACTCAATATCACAGTTGGAATATCGAAAAGGTAACTGACTGATAGCTGTTTTAGAAATTACACTCTGCCATATCATTAATTCCATCATATGTTTATTTTAATATGAATATGTTTCAGATCAATAACTTTGTTTGCAGCAAACTATTTTAATTATGCTGATCGTATACATTAAAATATAACAAACCTTGTGACACCGCTTTTAGTCATGTGTGATTGCATGCTTACGATGTTGAATTTAAGCCCTTACTTTGAACTGTTGCGAGTATTTGCATCGACTCAACATTGGAGGCCTTGCAGCTATGGAATGCAGACCCACAGACTATTTAATTCCACAAGCGTCAGATTGATAAATTTGCAGAGGCTAGAGCATTATAAAGGGACCTTGTGTTGATTCACCGCAGACATCATTATACGAACTGAAATGCGAGCAGTCCCAGAAGGTCTTTGATTTTTTATATTTAAACATCACCAACAGCAAAATGCTTAGCTAATAACGAACAAAAAAACCCCACACACATTTGATACTCTACCAAAATGTGTTGAACATGAAATAGCGGTACTAGATGTGTTTATGAGTCAGGCAAAGAGAGTAATGTGCCATTATAAGTGATATTTGCACAAATTTGATGTGAATTTTTTACAGTTTTAACATGCCAACTCGGTATGCATTATTGTGAATCACCATTTGTATTGGTATTCATGCTCAGAACTCTGTTATATAGTTTTCTATAAACGTAAGGCAAAGATCCCCCTTATAGCCTTAACAGATTGTAGCGTCAAGTGCCATTAGTGAGCACTTTTGAAGGTCGGCACGGTACAGAGGGGGTGGGTGACCAGCACCACGCCGGGCCGCCTTTGTCTCCCTAGTGGCAATGTTTACACACCGCGCGAGGTACTCATTTGAGGCTGTGTCGACCTAGGGGAAGGCTAAGGACCAGTTCAGAAAATCGCCACCGGCATTGGCCGTGAGCGGGAATCGATCTCTGGTCACTGGGATTGTAGCCCAGCGCGCTAACCGCCTCGCCACCTCTGTGAACGTAAACATATGTGTACACAACCTCACCATGCAGACATTCCATCAAAAGGCACGACTTATCCGCAGACTAAACCGGCAAATGTGCTGGGTTTAATTAAATGCTTAAATTATGGGATTTTATAACAAAAAATTTCAGAAACTAAAAAAAATATATTCCAAGGCGTGCCGTGAGAAGTGGGTGCTAACCCGTGTATCGTGCGCAGGGTACTGATTTATGATAACTTTACAACAGCTATAAAAAGACAGTAATGTATATGCAGCGCATACACATACAGTAAAGCCTCAATGTCACAGACTAACACGTGGGAAATGGTGTCTGGAAGTACGTTAAATACGGATGTTTATTTCACGATCTTAATACAAAGTAAGGATCACATATTCTACAAATATATATATTTTGAACAGTATGAAACAAGGTAATACACAACTACAATAGCAGAAACAAACACACTAAAATATAAATGTTTCCATAATATCCAATGCAGTCGGCTGTATTGTAAGTAGCAGACAGTGTCCATTGTTTCCAATGTCCGTTGAATAGAAGTATCCGTTACATCGATGTTTGATTTACACTGTGGTACGAGCCCAGTGACCTGAGTTAGATTCCCAACTACGGCTAACATCAGCCGCGAGTGTTTTGCTCAACTGACCACTGCCTCCCAATCCCCCTCCCCTCGTTCACAAACCCGCATCTGAAGCATTGTGGTGAAGTATGGCCATCCGCGTGTGCGGGGGGGGGGGTTGAAGCTTGAAACAGATTAACAAAAAGGCTGTAAATTACATCTATTTTATTTTTCTAAAACACAACGAAGGTGTCTATTTGTTTTTTTTTACATTAACACTTGTGTTATTGTCAGAAATGTTAAAATATTGTTTTCATCTTTTTTACATCTTTGTACTGGCCATATATATTTTTTTATTTCCACTCATATATCACAAGGAAGTCTAATATATTCGTATTTGTCTGCATCCATATCTATGAATGCCCCGTGGTAGAGTTTTTTCAACCCCCCTTTAAGTCTTTAAACATGTTCAGAACTTTCCTTTGCTAAGTGTTTAAGTGTGAATTCTGTTTTTCTTTAAAATTCCACAAAAGGTTTTGAAAAAAAAATAACTATGCTGTGTGGAGGAAAGTTGCACGCTGTGTTTGGCTTAAGCAACTCAAAATTTTCCCTGACCTTCACCGTTTGTAACAAGATAATCACGTCAAGAGCTGTGACATGCTTCAAACCGTTTAGACAGAAATTTGGTGTCAAATTGTGTGTGCGGATTGCATTAAAAGTAAAAAAAAGAAATCTTAAGAATATACAATATACACTATGACCCTAAAAAACCAATGCAACTTTTGTTTTGCTTTATGGTATAGTTACCACGAGTAAAATTATTTCCACATGGAGTTTTAAATCGTTGAGCGGTGTGAATGAATAGAGGTGCACTGTATCTGCAAACACACTGTTATCCGCAGAAAAAAAAAACATGTAAATAAAATCTTCAAAAAGAATCAAGAAGGGAACCATATGCCGTAGTGTAACCAATTGAAAATGCTTAAAATCTGAAGTCAATCCTAAATTAAACAGTTTGTTAACGTTATATCCTTAAACTCATTGACATCCAGATTAGTTTCCTTGCAAGGCATTTAGATTTGGATGCTGTATTTGACATCATGATCAACTAAGCATTAGGACTAGGGTGTTTCTATCTGTTTGGTAGAAATTCCACATTGTGAGACATCACTTATATCTTCAATGTAATGTGACTATACACAATAATCTCATCTCATCTCATTATCTGAAACCGCTTAATACTATATAGGGTCACGGTGAGCCGGAGCCTATCCCG
>JAZEWT010000014.1:5168745-5181755 GCA_036362905.1 Mordacia mordax
TGTCGGGTTTCGTGGGCTGAGACAGCTCGCATATCTGGCTTCCTTCGAACCAACGGCTCCGCGTTCAATCGCGACATTCGATCCAACGCAGTTGAGGGCTCCTGACACTGCCAAGTACACGTGGCAGCCATCAGGTGCCGCTTGATACCACGAAATACACACGACACCCAAGCGCACTAATAATTGAGACCGTGCAGAACCGGGGCAGTGCTGAAGGAGCCTTCAAAGTCAAATCGTCTCCCGACTCGAATGTCTCCTTGACGACCAAATCACCGCGAATGTCATTTCTTGGAAGCTAAGCAGGTGAGAGTCTGGTTGGTACTGTACTCTTATGAAAGACTGTCTGAGGATAACAGACAACATACTGTATCCCCAAGCTATGAAGGTTAGCTTAAAAAAAATAGCCCTGAAATAACGATTTAAAATAAATTAAATCTGTTTAAAGCTTTAAGTTTGGCATCCTCATGAGCACTAGTGTTTTGTTTTTAGCTTTGCTCAAGCACGTTACTGGCCAAGCATTCTAATGCTGGGAAACTGATTTTCTGCGTAATAAAGCATTGAGAAGGTGCTGATCTTCTTGCTCAGAGCCAAGGGCCGCTGGTGGAAATTCCACAATCCTATGGCTAGTCAGTCAATGACGAGGAATGATGCTGGGCTGAAGTGACTTTAAAATAATGTTTGAACACACAACCATCAACATTAATCTTTCCAAAGTTTGGTATGATAAAAAAAATACTGCCCTTTCTTTACTCGTCTTCTATAAAATGTATGCTCTTTATTATTATTTAAGTAGCTTTATAATTAACAAAAATGTAATTCAAGACTTTTCAAATAAAATATTAAGTTAGTATTACGAACTGACACGCTGCTCTCGAGGTGAATTTGCCTGCTGAATAGATTGCCAACTAAAAAGCGCACTGCGCCTGGCTTCAGATCCTTGTGCCCTGTGTCTGCCAGGATAGGCTCTGACCCCCCATCACTCTGTGCATGGTTCAGCAGGCGCTGATACAGTAATTCGTAAACGTAAAACAAAACTATTAAGATAGTATTACCAAACGGACAGCAAACTACTGTAGTAATATTGTCTCTTGTACATTTGCAAAACAAACGTTACATACTCATTGTTACAATGTTAACTGTCACATGCACTGCAAATAACATTGGCAACACCTTAGATATTTACGTGTCTGCATTAAAGCTTGTGCAGAGATATTTACACGCACACACATAGACGCCACACAAATAGCAGCGCAATTCATAATACTCCAAGTTTAAATCATTTTCTTATTAAGGCACATTTATGAAAAAGTAAATTCCTGGCATGTTGCTTTAACCTTATTTAACTTCGGGCCGTGCTATTATACTTCAGTCTTTTCTGGGTATATTTAAGTTGTATATTAAATACATACTTTCCACTGAGAAGCACTTTGTAGCTTGAATATTACACCACCACTAGACCACACAGCTTTATTTCTTAGCACTGTTGCTGTGGTTCCCTACGGTTATTTTCCCCTTTGAATCACACATGTGCATCTACCTTCCTCCGCAGAACCACAGTCGGGGATAATTTGTGTCGTACTCTGTAAATGAATTTCTTTGGACACGTTACAAGAAAAACAGAGCGTGAAATATTACTTCCAAAATTCTCCATTGAATTTTCTTTTGTCGCATTACTTACAACTTGACAATGATGAACAGCACACCTGGATGTAACATCGATCTGTACGGAGACTTTGGTGTAATGAGCTCCTTGACGATTAATTTAAATTCCATTTTATTATTACACGATAGGCTGTGCTTATTACGAGCCATGTGGCAGGGTGATTAGAGCACTTGTCTCGCAATCAAACAGTTACAAGTCCAAAGACTTGATTTCGAAAGACTCATCCCCCCCATTCTAAATATATATAAATGTCCCATGTAGATTCATCACGCATGGATATATGAGAATTGCTCTCCATAGCTGTTTCATTTTCCCCTCGGGATCTCCGTGTCAAGTGTTCCTCCTCTTTTATTCGCAGCGTTTCACTTCCCACGTTGGAGACCTCGTCAGGCGTCACTGCCTGACGACGAGGGGAAGGCACACTCGACACGGCTATCGTGAAGTTACAGCGATGCGCAACAGTTCTCGAGTTTCGACTTTGTTGAGCGCGTGGCAGCGCTTGAGGTGTGCTGTGGTGAGCCTTGGCCCTGACCGCATGAATGTGGCAACGACACAACCAACAAGGAGTGTGCGTGTCTGCACTTTGATTCATTTAAGCGGAGGCGCTAGCCAACGCTAGTTACTCATCTCATTATCTGAAACCGCTTAATCCTATATAGGGTCACGGTGAAGCCGGAGCCTATCCCGGAAACATAGGGCGTAAGGCAGGAATACACCCGACGACGGGACGCCGGTCCATCGCCGGGCATTGCGGGACAATTTTAGTCTGCGAGCCAATCAACCTATCCAGGAGCATGCTTTTGGACTGTGGGAGGAAACCGGAGTACCCGGCGAAAACCCACGCGGACACGGGGAGAGCATGCAAACTCCACACAGAAAGGCACCGGAGCCGAGAGGCTCGAACCCGGGACCTTCTTGCTGTGAGGCGTCAGCGCTAACCACTGCGCCACCGCGCCGCCCGCTAGTTACTGCACATTACTACAAATAACTACTCACTCCTAACTGCTACTGTAGCCAGCGTGTTGACACGCTGCGTTTTGCATTAAACAGATGGAGTTCTCTTGTCAACAGCAACCTGTTTTACACGCCTGACTGCTGATGAGACGAAGGTGGCAATGATGCTGTTCGAGGGTGCGATTCCTGAAGTAAATATTGCCGAATTATGCTGCAGTTGAAAGCCAATAAGCCAAACGCATCTATAAATAATGGAGCAAGTGTTCGTATTTTTTAATGTGACCGTAGTGAGGATAAGCAGACATTTCAGCTTCAAAACTCCAAGGCCTCTATGTCTATCAAGCTATACTTTTACCTTGTTCATTAAAGTAATGTCCATATAATAAAGTGCAGTAATCCAGTTTAAAGCAATCATGTCAGCAATATATATATTGATTTGCCGTTCATATGTCGTTGTTGTTGCTGGCATGCCGTTCTCTCCACAGCTCTGTGCAACGCTTTGTGACCCTCGGATGAAAAGCGCTCTCGAAGTGCAAGTATTATTATATTTAAAAATGTATTTTGTCCGTCTGTTTGATGAGGTGACGCTGTTGTGCCAAAAAAAAGTCGGCAGGTGGGGGAGCAGAGGGGGCATTTTGCCAAAAGAGTGAATGAGTTTCATTATTGGTATTTGGGTAAAATTTAATTTCATACTCGATTTCCTAGTACCCTCTCCCACATAACCTGTTTATGACACTGTTTGTGCGTTTTATAATAATGCTGAACAATGAGGTGACGCGCAGCCATCAGAATGTGGTTTAACAAGAGATGATTTTAGTTTTTTTGTCACATTTTCCACACGTTTTGAGACGCGACGATGGCACAGCAGTGCAAATCCAGCAACTGGTACCGCGATGAGGAGAGACGAGGGGGGACACGGACACGAGGGGAGATACAGAAAATTGGAGACACGGAGAAACGGAGAGACACATCGAGACAAAGCCGTACTTGAATATCCCGTGCTGCTCTTGGTAGTTTTTAACTTTTAAACTTGAAAATACATTCAAATAATGTATATAACATAACATGTAAAAAAAAATAAAAACTTGAACATCATTTAACACAACGGTAAATAACCTGATTGAGGACCGTGCATCGCGCCCAAACCAGTCTAATCATTTACAAGAGATGTCAGATGAACGGACACACTTGGCACAAGATTGTCCGTGGGGCGGGCACTTGGCACGCATTTGCTCGCACACGTGGGAGACAGAAGAGAATTACACTTACATACGAATGATCAACCTTACACCGCACGTCTTCAGCACGAATCAGACTCCGCCGGAATCACAGTATTTCTCGAAGCGCCAAATTGGGCTGCCGCTGAGTCGCGCCTGGTGGGATCAGGTCATTTGACGTCGGTTGGTGTAAGTGGACAAGAAGATGCTGGATTGGACTTTCATCCGACCTTGTGAGATGTGAATTTGTCAGTAGATTAATTCGTGTGTTCGCCTCCACGTCTTGCATTTAGTTGCTGGCGTCTTTGTTGAGTTTGGCGGTTTGCGGGCCATTTCGTTTGATCGACCAGTTGATGGCACGGGTGCCTGATGATGCTGAACGTTGTTGTCAGCGAAACGTCAATGTACAATACATTTTTTGTAAAATATTGTGGGGTCGCTTTTCAACGCACCGGTGTGCTGAGATAGTAAAGGAGTTGGCGCGTCTTCTGTTCAACGTGACAACCCCTTGCTGATTGGCCGTGTCGGGTGTGGAGAGTTAAACGACACTATTTTATAATTTATAATTTTCTACGTGACCTGACCAAAAAAATGGATTTCATTGATTCACTAAAATGCGTTCAACTTTTCCCCAATGTTCTTTTTTTTTTCCTTGTGGCTTTCCCGATACGCGTTCAACGGTTTGTTTTGAAGCACTTGGAGATGTCCTATTGAATTTATAACACGTATAAATAAAGTACGAAGTTGAATGCTAATCATCGTCTCATCTCATCTCATTGTCTGAAACCGCTTTGTCCTATACAGGGTCACGGTGAAGCCGGAGCCTATCCCGGCAGACACAGGGCGCAAGGCAAGGATATACCGACGACGGGACGCCAGTCCATCGCCGGGCACTGCAGGGCAATTTAGCCTGCGAGCCAATTAACCTACACACAGAAAGGCACCCGAGCCGAGATTCGAACCCGGGACCTTCTTGCTGTGAGGCGACAGCGATAACCACTGGGCCACCGCGCCACCCGCTAATCATTGTGCGGTTTTAAAATAATAATAATTTGGTGATACCGCATTGTGACGGTACTTGGCACGTTCCACCATTAACTGTCATCGCTATCAGCCTTTAGCGGATGAACCGAGGTGACCACTTCATGACAAGATTAGGCAACATTTATCCCAGCCGGTGTTGTTACACCAAGGTCGTCAATCCAGTCAAATACACTTATAATATGAACATGTGGAATAGATAAAAGGCTTAACATTACAAGTAGGCTTCACAAAATAAACATTTCTTGTAAATTATAAGACAGGAAAAACATTCAACTCAGATACTCCTCCCTCGACCTTTCCATATTCATCCAGTGGTGTAATAATTTGGATTTCCTGTCCATTCGGTTTCACCTTCAAGACCGTGTTCCTGATAACGGGAGGTTTTGCCGAAACGTTTTCACGCTGCTTAATTTCCAGATACCAAGGAGGCTGACAACGGCGATCCATTCCCAGCGTAATCTGTATTGCTACAGCCCGAGCGGTGACAGATGACGTTCCTGAGACCACTTTGGTTCAAAGGTTCAGATGGCAGCAGGCAGAAGTGGCGGCAGAAGGAACGGCAGAAGGAACGTGCAACCCCCCCTTGGCATTGTCCAGTGGGCGTGCAGTTACGCTCAACGGACCTGACCAGGTGGCTTCGGATCATGTTTGAAATCGAATTCTGAACCAATAACATCACGAATGCCATCAGCGTGACGCAGATCGGTCAACCTGATATGCACTCATCGAGACGCAGGCATTGTCTGCGTTATGATGCAGTCAAGGTGAAGGCATTTGCACTTGTCCCGTTCATGATGACCGCTTAAGCGCGCCCAACGACATTGTCGAGCGTGGATTCGTTAAACGATAAAAGGAGAAAGCCTGGCACCGTTTGGACACATTGAACGAAATCGTTTATATACATGGCTGTTGTTGGTTAATGCCGTTCATATATTTTGGTTGTTGTTGACATGCCGTTCTATCCACAGCCCTGTGCAGCGCTTTGTCATCCTCGGGTGAAGAGCCTTCTAGAAGTTCAATTATTATTGTTATGACATGTATTCTATCAAAAAAAACAACAACATTCGTTAACAATGCTTAGGTGCTACTGATGCGGTCAGTGGCAGAGAATCTGACTCATGTCGCCGTTTTGACAGTCTCATCTCATTGTCAGAAACCGCTTCGTCCTGTACAGGGTCGCGGTGAGCCGGAGCCTATCCCGCCAGACACAGAGCGCAAGGCAGGGATATACCCACGATAGGACGCCAGTCCATCACCGAGCACTGCGAGGCAATTTAGTCTGCGAGCAAATTAACCTATGCAGCGGCATGGTTTTTTTTGGGCTGCGGGAGGAAACCGGAGTGCCCGGCGAAAACCCCTCGCGGACACGGGGAGAGAACTCGCAAACTCCCACACAGAAAGGCACCCGAGCCGAGATTCGAACCCGGGTCTTTCTTGCTGTGAGGGCGACAGCGCTACCCACTTGGTGCTGATGGATAATTTCTGCGCCACCACTGCACCCTTTGCATTGCAGGGGACACGTACATTTCAGAACGGGCAGGGCTTATTTTCGCAGAGTGGATTGAAAGCTGCACATTTTGCAGATTAAAGTGGACGGGTACAGTTGCACACATATGAAATATTTCTCTAGCATATAGAAAAGGGGGGGGGGGGGATGAAAGAATGTCAGCCAACCCGAAGTCATCGGTCTCTACATCTGCTCAATGGTCTGCCTAAACCCTCTAAAGTCTTTCCGTGTGTCCCCACACACCGGTGTTTCACCCCAAAAACAAAAGCACTTGTTTCTCTGAAAAGCCAAGGCAAACTAAGCACTATGCCAGGTGAGTTTCACAAACCTATTCGCTTTGTATCACTGGCAAGAACAGCCAATAAAGGTTAAGTTAAAAATGATTTTGTTGAAGAGCTATTCAAGTGTTTTCTTAAGCCCTCGGAATGTATTGGCACGCAGCCCATCGTGCAGCAAGGTTCTATTTAAACAAGGCATTGTACTTTTTTTACTTGCCATGAAGAAATCATTAAGGTGGCAAGAATCCTCCTCAGAGTTAGCATGCTCCTGTCCAACAACAACCTTGTCTTTGTGGATTCACCCAAAAAGTGATTTTATTAGCTCTAATTACGGCTCGGACCTAATCCCCCTGAATCAATTTTCCTGATGTTGTCGCATCTTAGAGACCTGCAGGGATGAGCCTCGTTGGTGAGTGCTTTGGGCGGGAGTCTGCCTGCGAGGCTGTGCCAGCTTATGCTATAAGGCACACAAGCATAGGGCAGTCGAGCAAATTATTACGTAAACCATTTGTGTAGAACTTTACGTATTACTGCATTATTCCACCTTTGTTCAGATTTCGATGGTTATGGGACTTATTGAAAATGGGTCTTGAATCTCATTGAAGGCCTTCTTGGGTGTGTTATGCTGGCCATTATTATTTCTGGAAGCTTGCAATCATAAAGGAAAGACCACTGAGAATTGTCATTGCACACGTTATTTGAGCAGGCATTGTTGCATGACTTGGATATAATGTGCAATGCCAACAGAACATGTTAAAGATTAAATATCTGTGTTGATAAGAAAATATGATTTGATATTACAACTATATGGCAGAGGACACATCTTCCAAATGACACAATTTCATGTCATCTCATTGTCAGAAACCGCTTAATCCTGGTCAGGGTCGCGGTGAGCCGAAGCCTATCCCGGCAGACACAGGGAGCAAGGCAGGGATATACCCACGATTGGACGCCAGTCCATCACCTGACACTGCGGGCAATTTAGTCTGCGAGCCAAATAAGCTATGCAGCAGCGTGCTTTTTGGACTGTGGGAGGAAACCTAATTTTTTTCATGCATCCGCAAGTGACGGAGCGATGAGATCATGTGCGAGTGTGGGGTCCTGAGAGATGATGGTGACCTGCTAAGGCCTTTACCCAGCAGTGTATTGAGCATGGGTGATAATGAGATGATCATTATGGTGATATTTTTAAAAAAACGTATGCTTGTATGTTAATACGCGATGTCAACAATTAACGACAGCTAAACGCATTAAATGTGTGTTGCATACAACACTGGCATATATCAGGCATAGATTGCCCGAGTCTTCGTTACCAAATACCTTTTAATCAAATTGCTGAAAAAATGCTGATCGTGATTAATTTAAAATTATCAAGAGTATTCCGTTTTTAGTTAAATCAATTACAGTGTTGCAAACTGTATATTCCGGCATTATAAATAACGCACTAGCATGCAGTTCCAACTGGATGTAAAGTATTATAATGCCCATGGGGATGGTACAATAGCTGGCCCAAATACATAGCACATGTCTGAACACATGTTTAACCTAATCACACTCACGCCGCCAACCCACAGTGCATCTGCAGTAGCGAGTTTCCTTGCAGCCGGCAGTACACCAGCATTGTTTCTCTCACTTCATAACCATCACCAGCCACGATTAACTCACTGCTGGATGACGACCACAACAAATCGTGGACACTGTTCACGCTCTGCGACCCCGCAGCACCGCAATGCCCCCGTGACCTGTGTATCTCTCCACCTCCTTAGACGGCCGTGCTCTCGGATTCATTCCATCCCTTGGCTGACGATCCGTCATCAGTCTGGACCATGGGCAATTATTATCCCTTCCAGCAACGAGATCAGATTAAGACCACTATCCCTTCTTACCGATTTGAATTATGTGTTTAACCCTTGTAGAGTCTCTAACGAGAGCCACGCTGCTGCCTAGGTTAAGTGTGCCGACTCAATTTCCCCCAGTGCCCTGGGACGTTGAAACTTGCTAACCCCCCTCCCCCCTCCGGACAACTGTTAAAAAGAACTACATAACTCTGCGCTTCTTTCCAGCCTGCATACAAACTGACTTGTTGATAATCATCACCAATTAATAAATTGGAGGCAGCCGCAAGCATTACAACGTGAAATGAGACATTGGATATGAGCGCTAACCTCTTATAAATAGCTCTGGTGGTCAACTCTATATTCGCACAGTGAATATCAATTTAGGACCAGGAAACAAATTTGTTGATGTTGATTGGGGCCCACAGCCATGTGCGGTCCTCTCGTTCTCAGTGATGATCGTAACAACAACATAATTGCTGCACGCCGGACGTGTTTTTGTTGATTGTTTCCACTGCAAATGATAATGACAAACACATGAATGCGTTGCTTTGCTATTAATTAACAAAGAGCTGCAAACTCCCAGAAGGTTTTCAACCAACATCATCATCCCCGTAATCATCATCATCTCATGCTGGTGGTACAACGTGAACACAGATAACAGTATTTTCAGTTTGAGTCGCTTGACACATGCCTCGCCTGTCATATTTTGCACGCAATTATCAACACCACTGTTGGAAGCATCATCGTCATCCACTCAACGTACCGAAAGCTTACTCATGCCAGAGGCACGATACCCACAGCAGCTCTCAATAGTTATTTTTACAAATGCCTATCACATCATCTTCTCTCTCACTCACTCCAAATGCACACGCTCTATAATTGTAAATTTAATAACTAGTTTGTCACTTTTTCTTCAAGTTCATATTTCAATTGTCCTATCGATGCTTTGTCAAAGCAAAGTGGAAATTTCCACCATGAATACTCAAAGAAAAAAGAGGCACAACTTGAGTCAGTGAATGGGTTCGCAACAGGATGTAAAGGAAATACTTCTAAAATCACTTCATTTGATGGCATAGGAGTTAGTGTGCATTGCCTGGCATCTGGTGACCCGTGCGCCATTCTTGGTCAGGGTCAACATCAGTGGCAGGTGATCTCAGACTAGGTCCTGTGTCCCCGCACTTCCACAACCCACGCTTATGAGTTTCATGAAATTTCGCTTTAAAACTAAAAAACGCACGCCTTACGCGGCATGGAGAGGCGTCCATTGTGGTGGCTTGAGAAGAGCTCGGGTATTTTCCATTACTTATCATCCACACAAGGGGCACACATGCTACCTGCACTGCAAAGTGTTCACTGAATGAGAAATCAATCAGCAATGTAATCCCGAGAGTTGGCGTCGTCATGTGTATTCAGTTATACCACTGGTTTAACTCGCATGGCCATTAGGGTGACCACGCTGAGACTATCAACTTTCTAGGCATGAGAACGGGGGTTGATCACGGATGGGTCACCAGCTATTTGCGAAAGATCTCAACTGTGCCAACGTATTGCTCTGACAGTATGGTCTCAGCTCTCTGAGAAAAGCCGCCACCACACCATCAATGTGTCTATCACTTGTCATCACCTCCCATCATGCGCCCTGTAAACAGCACGGGCTGTTGAGTCTTAATATAGGCATCTCACTCGTCAACACAGGTGCCCGTTTTCCTACGTCAGTGAAGGATTGCTACGTACGCACGTCAAGCCGGGCAAATGTGGCGTGTCAAAGCCCAAGGTGGACGTGAGCTCGTTCACAGACCGTTTCGTCTACGGTTGATCCGCTTGGTCGAATCTTAGTGCTTGGAATGCCTGGTTGGTTGTTTTCGGCCAATTTACGAATGAGTGTGGTTTTTTTTTTAGTTGAGAGAGGAAACTGAAGAACCGGGAGGAAATCCGAGCAGACGAGATGGAGAACACACAAATAAAGGCGCCTGAACCGAAATTCAAACCATCTTGGGCAGGACTTTCTCTCGGTGAGATGCAGATGTTACCACTGCAGGGACACCCTGCTGCCAAAGTGTCTCCGATATATCTGGTCATCAGCGTGGTAGAGAAGGCCGAAGACCAGCCGAAAGGGCCTCTCTGGAGCTACCTACAGTGTAGGGCCTTCTATCACCAGGAGAGCAAGCAAATCAATTGCAGGACTCCACTGTTACCTTTTCACCACACTCTAGGTTCCTGCAAAATTAAAAAAAAAACGGCTCCAATAAAAAAAGGAATTTGACCAAACGTCTCAATGCCGGAGCCTCCAGAAAACGGTATTCATACCCAGGAAAGGCTTCCTTTTTTGTTCTATATTCTGTATAGTATTCCGGATATTAACTTGGCTATTTGCTCCGACACAAAGTTGGCCCCGTTTTCAAGGGGACTAATTGGATCGTTAACGTGCACTTGGTGATGCATGCTTACTCATAATACGTGTGTTATGGAGTAGAAGCTGGGACTCAAATCTGCGATACTTGAGTTCCACAGGAAAGCACGCTACCTTGAGACCACCCAACTGGCAAATGTCTGGGGGTGGTAATGCAGTAGGCAACAGGGCCCATGCATCAACCTTGAAGTTAGCAAACACAGGTGGCAGTCGACTAAAGTTTTCTCTGCTCTGCGCCAAAAACGTGGGCCCTCTGCATGTAAAAAATAAGAACCGCGTTTATAAGCCCACGATTACATTCTGCGGCGTTAACAGGGAGAAATGTATTTCAGGATTTTACCCTGGGCATTGAGGCCTGGAAGAACGAAATTATCCTGGAAAGAGAAGAGCCAAGTTGCAGAGTTTACATTTTGTAAGTCAATCGTTGTATCAAATATTACACAATTATTGTTTTATAAGCATAAAATCTTAAGTTACTGCATAGATATCTTTATTCAAACGGTTAAGTTTTGAAATTACATATATATGGATATGTTTGCTGCCTATTATTCTTTGCTGTGTTTTTCTTAATGTTATTATTATATATAAATTAATACGTATGCTTTAATTGTAAAATATTCATAAGTTGTGTTTAAGTGCATATGTGAACTTTTATATTATAGGCTTTCATTTTGCCAAACAAAAATCGTTCACTTTGCCCCCCCCCCCCCAAAAAAAAAAAAACCTCTCCAGCATTTCAAGAAAACCACTGCTTATCCAACATCCACGTTTAATACACATTTACAAACTGTGTTCCGCGGTAACGTATGACTCGCTACATAAGTTTTCTTAGCACTTGAAAGAACACAAAGTTTGCGATTCAGGATCACACCATTATGACGAACGTAATTCACGGTCGAAAGGCGTTTGTTGGAGGAAAAAATCAAATACCACCGAAGCATCATTTGTTGGCAAATCACTGCTCAAGCCATCCGTTATGACATTTATTGTGTTGTAATTGTTCCCCAAGGAATTCCATTACAAGTTCATATCTGTCCTGTTTGTGAAGCTCAGGTCATGGTGGACAGAGGGGAGGTAGCGTCTGCAGAGGTCAGGGGGTGGCATGCCATGTTAAAAAATCATCACGCCAGACATCAATCACATTTGAGTAATTGCAGCTTTTGCAAGGTTCATTTCCTTACTGATTGAAGTGTTTGCACAGCTGCATCTAACTATTGGCTTACATTCTCTCTACACAAGCCTCTTCCTGTTTCCTATGAGCCAAGGAATAGATTGTTTTCCCAAGTGCATGCCTCATCTGTGAAGATAATAGGCCTAACTTGAGTTCTCAAGTGCGCTTTATTGCAGCATGCTAAGCATTTAAATGCAAGGAATAATGATCGCTTTTCAAAGCTGTTCTTTCGGTATAAACGTGTCGAGCGCTCCTCCAAAAAAACACGACTTTGGCCGTGAAAACCTATGTCATCGTACACAATAATAGCATGCAATCAGGTGCAATAGATAAGATAAATCTTGTTCAATTCAGTATCAGTACCCGGTTAATCCTGTGCGGGGTCATAGGGGGCTGGAGCCTATACCGGCAGACACAGGGTACAAGGTGGATATACAAACAGGAAATGATGCTAATACATCGCAGGGCACTTTTTGGGGGAAGTTTACTCAGCAGGCCAATTAACCTAGGCAGTAGAGCGTCTTTGGACGGTGGGGGGAAAACGGAGTACCCGACAAAAAACCCACGCGGACATGGGGAGAGAATACGCAAACTCCACACAGAAAGGCACCCGAGCAGGGAATCGAACCCTGGACCTCTTTGCTGTGAGGCAGCAGCGCTACCCACTGTGCCACTCTTTACATTGTGTTTCCCTTGTAACCTAGTAATACGTAAACGCCTAAACATGAAGGGCAAGGTAAAAAAAAAACAGGTTCCTGGTTTTTCAATATTTACTCATAATTTATGTAAAGGATATTATTTCCTCGGATCTTGTTCCAGTAAAAATTGAAGTGACCGATACGTGTTTCAGTACAAGCCTTGCTGTTATGTTATTATTAAACATCACTGCTCTTATGTGAAGTAATACTGCAAGCTGTGTATTTCACGG
>JAZEWT010000014.1:5201467-5212828 GCA_036362905.1 Mordacia mordax
TCGTCAAGTGGCCGAGAGTCGTAGACAGTCACGGGCGCATATGAGGCGACGCTGCCCCATCAGTGCTGCATCGGCAGGCAGTCGATATTCGTAGAGATATAGAGAGAGAGAGAAAAAAAAGCCAACCCCCTGACCTCCCCCGGCGCACTGCACAGCGGGGGTCCCCCTTTTAAAAGCAATGGTCACGCAGCTTAAACAAGAGGCAAAGTGGGTAAAATCAAGTGGCAGAGATGTAGGTCACGACACTTCTGAGCATGGGAACGTACTGCTCCGCAGTTTTATAGCAGGATAAGCATTCTCGGGGCGGCACGGTGGCCCAGTGGTTAGCGCTGACGCCTCACAGCAAGAAGGTCCCGGGTTCGAATCTCTCGGCTCGAGTGCCTTTCTGTGTGGAGTTTGCATGCTCTCCCCGTGTCCGCGTGGGTTTTCGCCGGTTACTCCGGTTTCCTCCCACAGTCCAAAAGCATGCTTCTGGATAGGTTGATTGGCTCGCAGACTAAAATTGTCCCGCAATGCTCGGCGATGGACTGGCGTCCCGTCGTCGGGTGTATTCCTGCCTTGCGCCCTGTTTCCGGGATAGGCTCCGGCTCACCGTGACCCTACATAGGATTAAGCGGTTTCACATAATGAGATGAGATGAGAGATAAGCATTCTCGGAATGTTCCACTGGCATTTCCAACTATCCCAGGATAACGTGGGCCAAAGGCCTGGTTAATCGTTCGGGGTAAATGCGCAAGTTCGAACAAAAAGGTACAATACACTGATCGAGTATCCTGCTCAAGCGTTTTTTTGGCTGCACGTTTTTCATCAGAACACTGCGGAATAATAAAGAAGTTTAGATAAATATTTACACGAGTTGACTGAGGTGCATGCATTATTTACCGTGATTACAAATAGAGATCAAAGAGTCGTCTTAATGAAAGCTCACCACGCTTCCGCTTTGTAGAAAATGAACGCCTTTTTTTTTAAATTGCAGCGGTGATGACTTTGACGCAGCCGCCAAACGCACGTGATGTCAACGCATTTCAATCAATGATGCAAGCTCAGATAGCAAGACAGATGGACAGCGACTGGTGTGATGTTACAAGAGGCTCCGTAACGATGGCATTCCTTTCCTTAAAACGTTTGATACATCATACGAGGGGGGCAATCCATTGTCGTGGAATTGAGTGACGTAGTGCAATAATAATAATAATAATCGCAATATCTTACTGCTGGAGTCAAACCTCTGCTGTTTTCAGTCTTCACTGTCCGTATACCGTAGGATAAGCTTTTCATTTATGAACGGAATATAGCGAGGAAAATGTCCCATATGGGTTCTCAGATGAATGTGTTCATAAATATTTAAGCAGTGCTTATCCAGTGCCATTTTCAATCACGTTCAGGAAACGTCGCATGAACAGTGTGAAGACTAAGCCTTACTCTTATCTAAAGCCACTAGTTAATTGATTTGAAGTCTAACAAAGTGGCTTACAAATTGGCATTTATTGAGCCATAATAACACACTTTTAAAAGCAACATTTATGGAACTATTATTTATGGACATTGGCACTAGCTTTAACAATTAAATAACAATGCAATGTACTGAATATGTAATTTACTATGAAAAGTATATATTATTTGAAATATGCGTTACATTTTCATTCGACTATCATTAACAAATGCGTTTGTGTTGCAGTAAGGACTGAAACCTTAATTGGGCACTAATCATTTGGACAGCAATGTTAAGACGACAAATGTAATCTCTGCTTTCCTGTAGGTTTGCAAAACGCTGATCATAAACTCTACAGTTACTTGTGCATTGTACTCGTGTAGGTTTTCACGGCCCAATGCATGATGATTGCTTCAAAAAGCTGCTCTGTCGGGATAACCGCGTCAATCGCTCTGTCTCACTCCTTTAATTTTCCCTGGAAAGGAGTGACGCTGTAGAAGGGAGTGACTGGACATACAAAGAGGAGACGTACACATGACTCACAGAGAGCATCTGAGGAGGCCTCCAACGTTGGAGCCAATACGTCGCGAAGTAGACTTTTGACTTTTACATCTGATTTTATTGCTCTTCCTTGGAGAGGGGCAGTAAGATCCACAGAAATAACACAAATTAAAGTTTGAAAAGGAGGATACCCTGGGTGTCTGTGCACAGATCGCTGCCCCAGCGCTCCAGGACAGTGGTCACCTACCCAGTATTTTTATAGAAGGCGGCTCCATGCGGAGCCGTGCCTTGTTGAGGCCTTTGGTCATCATCGCTAACTCGGAGCTTTCACCCGCGTCACCCTGCAGCAGCTCCCTGCGGGTCTTGTAGATCGCGAGCCTCGCCTGAGCGAGGACAACATTTGCGATGCTGTCGCGGTCACCCGTGACTCGGTATGCATGGCAGCCGCACACGATGGCGCTGCTGTGGAACGGCGCCACCCAGTATCTTGAAGGTGCCGCGCAGGAACCACAACGTCGGGTGCAGTCACCAGCATCCGAGGAACTGGTGAGCGAGGTCCTCTCTCTCTCTCTCCGTAGTCGACGCAGGCGTCCGATGTCCCAGGGTCGATTCCATTGGCCCACACAAACAAGGGCAGCGTGTGATGCGCCAGCCTCCACCACACGTCTCCGCGTCATTCTGTGGCGGGCTGCCTGTACATCTGCTTCCATTGAGGGACAACTCCACCAGCGTGCAGAAGTGGCCCCTCCTCCATTTGGAGTCCGCAAGGCTTTCGAGGTCTCTGTGGTGCAGTGCTTTCACGCAATGCGTGCACAGCACACGCTTTGCAGACATCCTGCAGGCCCACCCCTCTGCACCGCCATCCCTCTGCACCGCTCTGCTTTAAGGAGTTTTCCCACGTGCGTGCGCCCAGCAGCCCAGGTGCAGGAGCATTGCAGGGGGGTGGCCACGTGCTTTTCCTCGGCAGGTATCTGTTGGAGGCTCAAACTCGGCGCCTTCATGGCACTGAACACCTCGTGCAACAACAGTCTCTCACTGGCGAGCATAGAGCGCAGGCCTGCGGCGGAAGAAATGTCCTCCGCACTCCTCCATTTCCACTGGCGCTTGTCCACCAAGGTCCTTCACCACCGCCACCCTCACGGAGGTGACGCGCAGCGCGAGAGTGCGCTCCCGTTCCATGCCCTTAAAGAGTTTGTTGTAAACCGGGGTTCCAGTAGGAAGTGTGCGAGGTTCTACTGTTGCGAAGGAGAGAGGAGGAGTGATGGACGCGGTTTCCCCGAAAGAACAGCTTTCGGAAGTATTTGTGCATTGTTAATAACGTGAGTTGCTTCCAGCCTCTGCTCAGTGATTAGACAAAACGTCAGTCAACACTCAACGCACTCCGTAACAGTGTACAATAAGCACATGAGCGATAAGTCGAACAATCCCCGTTTCGCCAAAGCGATGCCAAAACGCGGTCGGAATTTGCGAAGGATTTTTTGTTTTGTGCAGCGTAAAAGGAAGTCATAGGGTTTTCATGGAACTGAATTATGATCTAAATACTTTGCCTTGACCTTTATTATATTCGATTGTATCTGTAGATTTTCTGCTTAGTAGACCCAAGAGTAGGAACTTCCCTTCTGAACAAATTAGACTTTTAAATGTCACGACTGCTATATTTATATCAATCTAATATGAAGGCTATATTTTGCACAGGGTAAAATAAACCAGCATATATAGCAAATGAGTTTCAAAGTATTTAACGTGTTTTTTGTCTATTTATTTCACATATTCCCTATTTATTTCTATAATTAGAATACCTTGGTCTGCTACATTAGCACATAGGATATTAAAATGATAGAATTATATTACATTAACATTGAAAGAGTTATATAAAAGTACGCATAAAAGTTCTGTTTGGCTTAGTATTGTTGGTGCATACATTGAAATTATTTACACTTTGTAGATTTTTAGCATACTTAAAATTAAAATGCATTTTTTTTAGCTAAGCGTAATACTGTACTTTCTTTTATTATTCCGTTTTCTGAATAAATAAAAAAGCGCAGGCAATTTCACTTTGCTCTTTACGGCTGCGCATTACAAACGCACCGTTCAATTGTAATGCTAATCCATTTAATCCAAAAAAAAAATGCATGAAAGGATTAAATTTCTCAGTGCTGATTAGCTGAGATCTTAAAATATCACAAATGCAAATCTTGCAGCGTTCGATTGACGCAAGCCTGCCTCTTTATGCACAACAAACACACGCCCAGCTATACAAGGTGAAGACCTCTTTCCCTGCACTCCCAAAACCATCTCCAATTCCTCCAACCCCATTACTTTCAGTCTGCATTAAACCCGGACTGCTTTCAAATCTGCGGACAAAGCCAAGATTAACTGCAAAGGCAGATGTTTTTTTTCCTCCTTCCTACACTCCCCTCTGGCTCGCTTTCTCATTCAATGACATCACAACCAGAAGCCCCCATGCTTAACAGATAGACCCGGTTAGGGGTAAATCCTCCTCCCCACACAACCGTAGAACCATCAAACAACAGATCTGCTTTCATAATAACGAACATAGTGAGAATCCACACACATTGCAAAATTGTAAACTTTTTAAATCGAGGTTTTTCCGACCGTAAAACACAAAACATCCAGCGAGCTGCAACAACCGATACGAAGTGTATCTTGTTGGTGCATTTAATCTCTAACACTTTGCGAGCTGTGTGGGGAGGTGGGGCTTGAAATACCCAAGTCCTCTCTGAGCTGCGAGGTGGTAATGAGATTGCAAAATCCATCTGTGTGGACATGATGAGCCCCACCGTATGCGTCGGGCTTTCTTTGGGGCCTGCCGCATGGCAAATTCCCATTAAGGGCATTGGCCACGTATGCCAACGTAGCAACATTGCTCGGGACAAAGATATTGGTTTTTTTTTTCTGGATAAACAAGAGGCATTCGTATCAATCACACAATGTTTGGCCGTATCGTAGACTGTGCATAATAATCGAAGATCTCTGGTCAACCAAGCATTGCCCCTTAAGCTGCATTTGCATTAAAACTTCTGTTTGCCGCTAACACAAATGCTTGGGCTCACATCAACGCGAACAAAGAATTAAGTTTGTATTTTGCCACAACCCCAAGGCTTATTAATGCACCGGGGCCACGTTAGTTTATGTTCCTGTAAAGTCCAAAGACAGCGTTCATAGCCAGCTGTCTGCATCGGCCCGAGAGTAACTTTGTTGCGCGCTTTTGTAAAAGCCGCTGCCGCTCGTTTCGGATTCGAGTCGTGAATGCCGGCCACGGTGTCATGCGCGGCACGACCCTTGATGCTTTTGTGCTCCCATTTGGACAATACGTGATCAATTCCAGACCCCCAAAGCTCTGCGCGATAACAAAAGTCCCCCTCGGGAGTGGGACCACAATGATGCCACCAAGGCGCTCTGACACTGACTGTGAGTACAAGCAGGGGCGCAGCAGCGCAGCGCTTAGCGCTGCCGCCCCACAGCAAGAAGGACTCGGTGTCGAAACCCAGCCCAGGTGCCATTCTGTGTGGAGTTTGCGTGCGGGTTATTTCTGGGTGCTCTGGTTTCCTCCCAATTCAAATACATGCTGCTCAGGTTAATTGCCCTATGATGGACTGCAATTCCATCCTGGCTTTAGCTATGCCTTGCACCGTTTGTCTACCTACTTCTCTCTGCTGAACGACTGTTAAAAAAAGATCCACATCTCTCTTCAAGATATAAAAAAAATCACTGATGGACTGCATAAACATGGCGAGTGGTGCCCCCCACTCCCATACACTTGATTTAAATACATCGGTAATGTGCCCCGAGCAATAGGGTGAGACAGCAATGCAATATTTTAACGGTACAAAAGAAGATGAGAAGGGGCGGCACGGTGGCCCAGTGGTTAGCGCTGTCGCCTCATAGCAAGAAGGTCCCGGGTTCGAATCTCTCGGCTCGGGTGCCTTTCTGTGTGGAGTTTGCATGCTCTCCCCGTGTCCGCGTGGGTTTTCGCCAGGCACTCCGGTTTCCTCCCACAGTCCAAAAGCATGCTGCTGCATAGGTTAATTGGCTCGCAGGCTAAATTGCCCCGCAGTGCCCGGCGATGGACTGGCGTCCCATCGTCGGTATATCCTTGCCTTGCGCCCTGTGTCTGCCGGGATAGGCTCCGGCTCACCGTGACCCTGTATAGGACTAAGCGGTTTCAGACAATGAGATGAGATGAGAAGATGAGAATGCAACGATCATTAAGGAGAAAGAGCTACAAGACGCAGATCCCCTTTGGTGCGATCACGAGGTCCGCACGATGGAACACAACGCGGGAAATGGAACGAAAGCAATGGCAACGCTGGCGGAAGACGAGAGGCCGAGGACGAGGGTGAATACGATGGGCGAATGTAGTCGGTGAGGAGGTGCTGGAGTGATGCCACGGACGAGGCCGGGACAGATGGGATACGCGTGATGGCGATGGCCAGTAGGGCGGTACTGATGCTCTCACTGTGGAGTTTGCGTGTCCTCTCCCCTTGTCCGCGTGGGTTTTAGCTGGGTGCTCCGGTTTCGTCTCACCATCCAAAGACACGCCGCCACTCCTGGTGAATTGGCCTGCTAAGCAAATTGACCACCAAACAAGTGTGCCATGCAAAGTACTAGTGTCACATCCTGGGTATTACCCAACCTTGCGCCCTCTGTCGGCCGGGATAGACTCCTTCGCCTCCCCCCTCCCCCGCAACCCTGTCAAGTATAAAAGCGGGTATTGAACATGAATCATGAATGATGCTCCTTCTCGAACATCGTGGCACTCATGCGCTCTGCAAAGGGGCTGGATAAGCCAGAGCCAGTGGTAGAAAATAGGTCACCACTCCATGTACATTTGTAAACTGCGCAGTTTACGGCAGGATATCTCACATTATGGTCATATGCTCGATGAAGGATGGGTATTTACTACCAACGTGTGTGGTTTTGCAAACTTAACACTTTATGAATAGTGTCGATTTGGTGTTTTTAAGAACTTAACACTATTTTTGCAAAAAAATGGGAAAAGCCTCTTCTGTTTTACAGAACGGGGTAACGTTTTTATACATAGATAAAGTAGCAAGGTACTGTGGGAGGTCTGTGGAGATTGTGAGCAGTGTAGCGAGGTACTGTGGGAGGTCTGTGTGGATTGTGAGTAGTGTAGCGAGGTACTGTGGGAGGTCTGTGTGGATTGTGAGTAGTGTAGCGAGATACTGTGGAAGGTCTGTGTGGATTGTGAGTAGTGTAGCGAGGTATTGTGGGAGGTCTCTGTGGATTGTACAGAGTAGTGGAGCGAAGTACTGTGGGAGGTCTCTGTGGATTACACAGTGGCAGATCGGTGCTGTGTTATAAATTATGTGATTGCGCACGTGGACCCAGCGCAGTGTCTTGGTGCGGCTGATGGTGGATCGGTTCCGAGCTCATGTTTAGGACTGTGCATGCTGGGTTGTTTTGCAGGTGCTGTATAGTTCGATGGGAGAGGTTTGCGCATTCCAATGATTCCCAGTGCTATGTCATCTGGAGTCCTGGATCTGCTCGGGTCTCCCGTGGTGAACTGGTCTTGACGGAGGCCCCAGACCAAAAAAAAAACCGTCCAAAAAAACTCACTCAGAATAAATGAGATAAGCGTCAGAAAACGCATCCGGCCACAACATTCTGCTCCAATATCCTCGCATTGGAGAACAACGGGTAAAAATGGGTCAACCTGGATATCCAACGTTTAAACCAGCAACAACACAAACAGACATATACGTAAATATATTCCATTGCGTTCCTCGTATTTGTGCTCAGAGCACCCACTGCCAAAGTAGTAGCACCACAAGACAAATCTCATGGTAAACATCTGAGCAGGTAATGACACTGAAGAAATATTTACATCGAGAGGAGACGGCATAACGGTGGGGGTTATATTCTCACAACATTAACTCACGCCGTTTACCATCAAGGGGCTGGCTCTCTCCTGTGAGGTCTTCCTGTCTCATTTAGTTGGGAGCCAAACTGCTTTTCAAGTAAAATCCACGGTCCCTTGTTTTTCTCAATGCCAGAGACGACAAGTGCAGCAAGAAGCAACATTGTATCGTATGTTTATGATCGTGGCTTCATCGCCAGCTATTTGCAGTGACGGATATCGCATGCCGTGTATATAGTACAACATACCTGAATGTGTTCTGGTTAAATCGTGCCGATGTGTTATTGTGATATTTAACAATGTGTTTGACATGGCCACCACGTTTGCAGGTTCCTTTTTGTGTTCATCAATTTTAATCGGCTGAGATTTACGAACTGTTACTTTAGATCATAAGATATGTGCTGTACCTTGCACGCGGTGGCAAAAAAAGGATAAAAGTGTTAATCACATACATCGCTTGAATTCCATTTAACTGAAAACATTCGCTACGGAGGTAAACTGCATTCAACATGTGAATTTATCGTTTGAAAAAATATACCCAAAGAGAGATTAAAATAAATCCTCTAATCAATTACTACAGCAAAATGACCAGGAAATTTGTGATGACATCACGGGTGGTGCATTCCTGTAGTAATGGCATTAAGTCTCCATAGAAACTTTTGTACATTTTGAGAAAGGGCTCATGTGCCACGGCAGCTCACAGCGCTGATCGCATGGGGCAATTTTCAAGGCAATGCAGTGTTGCGGAGTGAACGTACATTCCCAAATGCGCCCAGAACTCACGAATCATATCATGAAATAGTCCGTCACGAAGGACCTGACAATCTCACTAACTTGAACATTTGTGTGTTTTTTTTCACGAGCAATTTCTGCAGGCCCGTGACTGCACAATTGCTTACAGAGCTGCAGTTCGACACACTCAAGTTTTATCGCAACTCACTCTATCTTCCGGTAACCTAAACCGCGTTTAAAAATGCACGACATCCGATGTTAAGTGGGCATTGAAGAGCATTTGGCCTTTGTGACCGAAATAGGTCACTTGGTGTTAAAAGACCGGCACAACGAATGCATTTGACATTAAGGGAAAAACAATATTGGACCTTATGCCTAACTCTTCACACCACTCCATTTACACATTACATGCGACCTTAAGTGGTGTAAAGAGCTGGGTTTTTTTTCTCTCCAAATGTTCCATTGTATATTAATCTAAAACGTTGATAAATAAATTCAATAAGTTAAATACATTGTCACACTCGAGACCAATGGTTCAATCCACCAGCACGATTAGCATGCACCGAATTGTCATGCATCTTAAGACTGCGAAGAAAATGGAAACACTTTAAATCCTCGGCGCGTTTGCTAGTTAAGATGCAAAGGGCAGGCACATATGCATGAAAACACACAGACACGCGCAGAAAAGGAAACAATAAAGTGGCTGGAAAGGAGGAAAAAAAAACCCTGATGGCGAAAGAAAGAAACCCGGTCATGGTGAACGAAAAAGCATCCCCGATGCTCAATGCATATGCAATGCAAGTCAGACGCCGTTATCATCCGGGGCAAAGTCTTCTCCCCTCTTTCATGTTTAATCCAGCACATGCACGATTGCTCCTGGGAGCTTCTCACAGATTGGCAGCCACGTGGATTTCATGCGGCACGCATTCCGTCGAGTTCAACTCGAAGGCACAACGACGAATTTCATTCTGGATGCATCAGAGTGCCCCCAGATTTTTTTTTACAATTTCACATCCCACCGCGGTTGTTATTTTGTAGCGGTTCGCTCTCGCCTCCGTCACAGGGACCATTAATTGATCACGGAGAGATCCGTTCCCTTTTTTTTTATCCAAGTTGACCCCCTTTCGCTGACTACAGTTATTTCCCCCAATAATGTTTTCAATGCCTTTGCTCATCAATATCTGCCGAGTATTCAATCCTCCCTGTAGCCCCATTTTATGGGATTTCTGGAGTCTCGAGGACATGTTTGCTTGTGCCGATCCCTGGACTATGTTGTGGTTGAACACATTGTACAAGTAAGATAAAAACAAACCTATGTCTCATCTCATCTCATTGTCAGAAACCGCTTCGTCCTGTACAGGGTCGAGGTGAGCCGGAGCCTATCCCGGCAGACACAGGGCGCAAGGCAGGAATACGCCGACGATGGGACGCCAGTCCATCACCGGGCACTGCGGGCAATTTAGTCTGCAGCATGTTTTTTGGACTGTGGGAGGAAACCGGAGTGCCCGGCGAAAACCGACGCGGACACGGGGAGAGAACATGCAAACTCCACACAGAAAGGCACCCGAGCCGAGATTCGAACCCGGACGCTTCTTGCTGTGAGGCGACAGCGCTACCCACTGGGCCACCCACAAGCTATGTATTTAACATTATTCATTCTTGTTACTAAGTGGCTCTTCGAAGAATAATGCGTTTATTAAGTCCGTGACCAATATATCAATGTGCACCTTTAATGTAATAATAATTGCATTTATAGAGAGTCTTTTACCCGAGGGTCACAAAGCGCTGCAATCTCAATCTCACATTTATATTGGTGAAATGCTTACTCTGTTATATTCAATGCAGTCACACGTGCACTTACGTGTGTTGCTAGGAAATAAATTGGCAGCGGTAGCCTTCATTTCGCAGTGAACATGGCGATGCTGCTTATAATAATGGCATTTTTTTTTTTAAACAAAAGTACAAAGTGTGACCTGACGTTTAAAATCAAAACCCATGTTATTGTTTCCGCACAATAACTTTAAACCAAGTGGCACAACTGCAGTTGTTATTTCCTCGGTGCATAGAAGATTCAAATTGCAGCCAGATATTTTGGTCACTTGTAATGAATTAAGGACTACATGAATCCACACAGTTCCTAAGCAATGCCAATACTTTTCTAAGGGAACATAGAAACTCAGCTTAAGCTTAAGTGCGTCACTAAAATTCCACCGCCCTTAGTTATAGCTTCTCCTTGGGATAACATCCTACTTTAAAGTGCACTGTATTTCTTACCTGCCTTTTATTTGCCCAGCTTTTGAAAGATGAAAGCGTTTTTTTTTTAAATGTCCTTGCCAGGGGGTAAACATATTTTAATCCAACGTGACTGAAAATCAAAAGGTTCGACTCTCAACTGGAAGCATATATGCCATTGGAAACTGCTGAAAATGTATTTGATTTTCCGTTATTTATCTAACACCTGTATAATTAGATTTCTTTGATGTGCGCAGTGTCAATCGGTTTACGGTGCGCAGCTATCAAAGTATGTGTGATCTGAACGTTGTCATTAATCAAGGAATAGAGTTACTTTAATAAAAAAAATTTCCTCATTTCCACTGCCCCGTACATGATTAAGCGGGTACTAATAATAATAATTGCACTTCTAGAGCGCTTTTCACCCAAGGGTCACAAAGCGCTGCACAGAGATGTGGAGAGAAACCGCTTGGTCCTGTACAGGGTCGCGGTGAGCCAGAGCCTATCCCGGCAGACACAGGGCGCAAGGCAGGGATATACCCACGATGGGACGCCAGTCCAT
>JAZEWT010000014.1:5213453-5224500 GCA_036362905.1 Mordacia mordax
TAGGTTAATTGGCTCGCAGGCTAAATTGCCCCGCAGTGCCCGGCGATGGACTGGCGTCCAATCGTCGGCATATCCCTGCCTTGCGCTCTGTGTCTGCCGGGATAGGCTCCGGCTTCACCGTGACCCTGTATAGGACCAAGCGGTTTCAGACAATGAGATGGGAGACCAGTGTCGCTCTGCGGTTTCATTTTTCCCTGCAAGTGTGGATGGCCGCATCTGCTTGCGGATATTCCGATGCGGTCCAATACAGACGACACTTGCTTTAATAGAATGCTTTCGAGGCTCAGAGACGGCGCCTAAATGCCCTTGTGGAATGCAAGATAAGTATTTTGGGGGGAAATCAATAAAGCCGATTAGAGGCTGTCTTAGCAGTCTGTAAACAGAATGCATGACAGCGGCGGTAAACAATTTAAGTGGATTAAGCAGATTAAACACATAACTTGGCAATTATGAATCAGGAAGAAACCACTACGAGTAGGGGACGAAGAGAGTCCTGTCCGAGGCGGTTCGATTTCCGCCTAGGGCGCCTTTCTCTGTGTGGAGCTTGTGTTCTCCCCCTGTTCTGCGTGGGTTTTCTCCGGGTCCTCTGTTTTCTTCCCACACTCAAAAAAGAAATACTCATTAATTAATTGGCCGATAACATCATAACATAACGCAACGTATGGCAAACGTTGGCTCAATGCATAGCTGTCTTCCCCTCGCCGCTCTGTGGTTTCCTCACTACACCTCCGTAATAAATTATTAACAATAATAAATAAGTTGTTTCACGTTGCAGTTCACATTTCTTCATATTTCGCTCAACAGTCTTAAGAAAATTCATTAAAGGTCCCGGCATTCAGGGTGACAAAGCGATCATTATGATGTAAGACAGGCAGTGTTTCACGAGAGCAGAGCTGTGAAGGATCCCTTCACTCATTCATTATCGATACCCGCTTAATCCTATACAGGAGGGGAAAGCCTATCTCGGCCAATAGAGGGCGCAAGGCAGGGAGATGCCCAGGATGTGACGCCAGTACATCTCGGGGGCACACGTTTTGGGGCAATTTACTCATCAGGCCAATTAACCGAGGCAGCAGCGTGTCTTTGAAGCATCTCTCATCTCATCTCATTATCTGAAACCGCTTAATCCTATATAGGGTCACGGTGAGCCGGAGCCTATCCCGGAAACACAGGGCGTAAGGCAGGAATACACCCGACGACGGGACGCCAGTTCATATGAACGAAAATATACAATTCCACAACAAACTCATTCAAAGTCTGTCCTTTTGGCAGTTACACTTAGAGTCCTGGCTCTCTTATTCCATTCACGACCGCGGTTTTGTTTATGCCTTCGAGGTGGCAACTCTAACCGCACATGACCATCCATCTGTGACCTCCGGTGTACCCATTTACACCCATTTACACAGAGGAAGGGAAGTTTAAGAAACGTCTCTCTCATTAGGGCGGCGCGGTGGCCCAGTGGTTAGCGCTGACGCCTCACAGCAAGAAGGTCCCGGGTTCGACTCTCTCGGCTCGGGAAGAAACGTGCACTTTGTTTATACTGGCGCGCCGGGAGATGGAATTGAACCCACGCATAAGGATTTTAAGTCCAGTATCCTGACGATTCCACCGAAGCATAATTCCCCCCCCATGAATAGGTTAATTGTTCTGTGGTATCGTCACGAAGGCAATATATCATGGGACACTGGGAGTCATCCCGTCACATCTGGTTCCTGGTACCGCTTGTTTAATGAACATCAGTACATCCAACCATGGCCAATGCGATGCTTATCCTGTCCTGAGAATACATGACTGGAAATAAATACAAAGTCTACAGCGCGGGTTTATCGCCGTCCTTCAATGTATATCCAATTAGCATCGGCGATGTTTGCATGAACTTCTGTACCCTGTATCCCAGAAAGACATGCGAAGCCTCCACACTCACGCACGAGCACCACACACACACACAGAGTCTCCATTGTTCATGGCCTCGTGCTCTCGGTACCAATGTCAGTGAGGACTTAAGTCTGGCCAGCTCGGCACAGTACAGGGCACCGGACCATTCAATGCCAGCTACCTGAAGTCAACCCCCCCCTCCTCCACGACTGCTACTCACCCGCCACGCCAGGAGATGATAAGGAGCTTAGCTCGTGTTCATGAAGCTCAAGTCAGGTGTAAACATCAATTGAACGTGCGTGTCCTGTTAGCAAGCGCCTATAAAGACCGGCATTGGCACGCTAAGGCGTGGGTTGCCAGCAAAAAACAACCAGCACTGCACCCAGCCGTCTTTGCCTTCCCTGTTCCGATGTCTTACACTGCACATTAGGGACTTAATTGAGGCTCAGTCGACCAAGTGGAGGCCCAGCACTGTTTCAGAAAATCGTCACCGGTGCTAATCATGAGCGGTAACTGAGCTCAGTGCGCTAACCACTGCGCCGCCGCTCCTCGCTGTCAACACAAAGATGCCCCATAGAGCCTTAACAGACTGTAGGGTCAAGTGCCGTTAGCGAGCAACTATGAAGGTCGACACGGCACCCAAGAGGGGGTGGGTGACCAGCACCACGCCCGGCCGCTTTTGTCTCCCTGGTGTCAATATTTCACATTGCACTGGCTGCTCATTTGAGGCTGAATCTACCCAGGGGAAGTCCAGGACACGTCCAGAAAATCGTCACTGGCGTTGGCCGTGAGCGGGATTCGAACTCGGGTCGCCGGGTTTGGGGCCCAGCGCGGTTAACCGCTGGGCCACCGCTCCCCACTCTCACGCATATCTCATCTCATTGTTTGAAACCGCTTAGTCCTATACAGGGTCGCGGTGAGCCGGAGCCTATCCCGGCAGACACAGGGCGCTAGGCAAGGATATACCGACGATGGGACGCCAGTCCATCGCCGGGCACTGCGGGGCAATTTAGCCTGCGAGCCAATTAACCTATGCAGCAGCATGCTTTTGGACTGTGGGAGGAAAACGGAGTGTCCGGCGAAAACCCACGCGGACACGGGGAGAGCATGCAAACTCCACACAGAAAGGCACCCGAGCCGAGAGATTCGAACCCGGGACCTTCTTGCTGTGAGGCGACAGTGCTATCCACTGGGCCACCGCTCTCACGCACACGTACACACTCAATGCACGCACAGGTACCATGATCCTGCTAAATTTCGATGTACGTGACTGAGGACCTTCATAGAAAGATGCGCATCACCATGAAGGGGACTTCTTTTCGCTATACGGGTGGGCAATGAAATATACACGCGTGTAAAACCGTTAAAAGGCAAACGCAAAATCAGAGCGCGAGTGCGCTGCCCTCAAAACATTTTACGAAAGATCACAGAGTAAATCAACAGACTAAACATTTGCTTGACAGCTCTGCTTACAGCAAGAAGCTCGCGAGAGACATATGGGAACTTTGCCGTGGTGTCAAATGGGAGCACGCGTTTTTTGGCAGCCAGATAAAAATCTGGATTATGTTTTTGTAAAACGAGGGGGAAAGCGTCGAGTCTGTAGAGATTGAAAGCAAGCAGGACACGCGTGTGTCATGCTCGTGATGAGGACAAAAATATTCCTGACGTGGCCATGCAACTGAAAGTGTTTTTGTACAAGTCGATAGACATCTCTCGATGTAGATAAATGGATTAGGCTATTTATTTTCGCCAGATCTGGCACATCGAATTCCAAATCCACACACAGCATTAACCAACGTCTTCCCTAAGCGTGGCACGAACTTTTGCCCCAATATAATCTGTCATACAATTAAAATTGCATAGAAATAACTTGCATACGCCGTTTTGCGAAAGTGCCATTAATAATATAATGTTGAAGCTGAACATTAAGTCTAAGAGTGTTTTTTGCTCATTTTCTTTTTGCTTAATCTGAAATAAAAACAGATCAAATACTCTTGAAATACACTTTCCTCAGTTACACACCGGAGCGTTACTATTATTGCTGCAAGCAGCAATGTTTATATAACAGTTGCTTTAATATGTTAATGGCCATTAAAAGCATTCAATGTCACTTTAAGAGATACGAGACTTTCAATTTCACATTTAATCTCAATCCATTTCCACGTAAATGGTTAAAACGTATGAATTTTTATAATCTCATCTCATTGTCAGAAACCGATTAGTCCTGTACAGGGTCGCGGTGAGCCTGAGCCTATCCCGGAAGGCACAGGTCGAAAGGCAGGGGATATACCCACGATGGGATGCCAGTCCATCACCGGGCACTGAGGGCAATTTAGTCTGCAAGCCAATTAACCTATGCAGCAGCGTGTTTTTTGGACTGTGGGAAGAAACCGGGGTGCCCGGCGAAAACCCACGCTATATATATATCTTCTTCAGAATACCGCACAAATAGCTTAGCATTATGGAAACGGTTCGCACTGTGTGCAACGCACACTTCTTACTATGAACGGTGCTGTGACCGTTTATAATTACATGTAAGTAATATAAACCAGAGACATCTCAAGAGAATGCTTAAATTAGTTTAAGTCTTTGTGCGCTATTTAAACGTAGAAATTAAGTGCGGCATGATTGCCAGTTATTTCATTCAAAAGTAATTAAACGTGTTTGTGGGCGATTGTTTTAATAATTCTAATACAATAGCGCTGCTCCATTACCTAGTGCCGGTGTTGTTGTTTTATCGATCTCCAGTCAAATGTTTTGAAAGTAAATTAATTGAATTAGATATAAACACAATAACAAAAAGCAACAATCAGATCAAACACATTTTTTAAAAGTCAGATGTAAAAATAACTTTGTTACCTCATGAATTACCATCAATAACACGAGCAAGTTAGTTGAGTGTTTCACGTTTATATATTTTTAATCCTATAAAGTGTAACGATTTATAGCTTATAATAATAATTGCACTTCTAGAGCACTTTTCACCCAAGGGTCACAAAGCGCTGCACAGAGCTGTGGAGAGAACGGCACGACAGTAACAACAACCGCATAGGAAGAACAAATCAGCAATAAAAAACGTTTTGTTTATCACGCAATAATGAGCCTCAAACTTAGACCAAAATCTACGATGAACTTAACCACTTAAGGGTACGAAGAATGCAAATCGGCACCAGTGAATTATTTGCGTTAATCAATGCAATCTAATACCGTTCCCGCTTCGCAAATTAACACTTTAGGGGACACCTAATAATAATAATTGCATTTCTCGAGCGCTTTTCACCCGAGGGTCACAAAGCGCTGCACAGACAGAGCTGCGGAGCGAATGGCACGACATCGTTAAAGCTTGTACCGTCCGATAATCCCTTGGCTTATCGACGCGCTGTGAAGATGCGGCGTGGAAAATCTGTCGGGAGTCGATGGCTTGTGAGTTTGGGCGCGTCACAAGAGTCTGGGGTTGAACTCAGTCGTTGCACCGCAGGGTGGTGGGTTGCATCGCCATTGCCTGAAGATGGGTTGTCCGTAAACGATCTGCATCGGTTCCTCTCAGTTTGTGCCGGAGGTCCGGAGGTGTTCGAGGCAGGCGAGGTGTTACAGGGCATTACACCCGTGGGCTCGGATTAATATTTTAATGTTGGAAATCTGTGCACGCGTGCAATGATTTCATGGTTCATTACGAACAGTAAGCTTGGGTACTCACACCGCCGATAGCAGAACGGTCTGCACTTAACTCTCGAGCCCCTGTCCGGAGGATGGTTGGCCTACTCTTCCACGCTGGTCAAACATCTTGTAAGAGATGCGACAACCCACAGTTGACCTGCCAACTCTGGTGTGCGCATTTCAACTGGAGCACGAAGACGGGTAAACACGTCTGTAATCGAGATCTGTGCAGGCGAGGGTTGGTAGATCGCACGAATGACACGACTTTACATTAACCCTTCTCTACGTGATAGAGCGTATCCCCATTGCACGTGTGGGTTTTCCTCTGGTTTCCCATCAGATGTATAAATGCTCACAAATCGGCTGATAATTTTTTACCTACAGAAGCGCTGCAGGGCAATTGATGGCACTGGATCGCTGCCTGGCAGCCTGCTACCATCTCAATGTCTCCTAAGCGATTGCGGGATGTAATGTTTATGAAGGATGCCACATAAAAGTAACAATTAATTAATTTACTATTTGGAAAGCCAGGGGATTTTTTATTTTAACTCTGCACCAATGTTCTACCTCCACGCCAAGGGAACCGACCCAACTGGTGACCTCTGGTGTCACAACGCTGGGGTGCTCACCACCCCTCCCCCGTGACCAAATCCTCTGGTCTGAGGAACCAAGCGTACAATGAAAAGACAGCTGATGAAAATGAAGATTGTAAGACTGGCAATCCTAGGTTAAGATAATACGAGTTTTGCTTTGCTAACATACATCCACATAGACTAGGAAAGGGTGCACAAGCGATGGGGATTAACGCAGAAAGTTAACAGTACTCGGTGAAACAAAGGCATACAAAATATATAAGTTGGAGTATCATATTGCCATAACCCCTGCAGGCTGTGCAAGAATGACGTCGGTGATGAGATGAGATCCACTAGCCCACCGCACTATCTGCAGTACGTTTACATAAACTGGTTGGTATTCACGAAGGGTTGTCATAATCTTTTTACTTTTGTTTATTTAAAAAAAAACTTTACATATCGCCGTGTTTCTGCTGCACAGCTGCTCTTCTTTATTATTCATTTCTTGTGTTGTGCAATCTTGAGTTCAGATTATTTTTATGATTACGGATAGTTTCACCGATACACACGTTGTTGCCATAATGTTCATGCCCTTCGGTTTTGATGAGTTCTTACGTTGGTCAGCTCAGACGTTTGTTGTTCCGCAGATGTCCCGCATCCAGAGCTTGCAAGCTCCATGGGTACTTTCTGCTCTATCAATTAACGTAGTAATAAATAATTGTATTAAGTGGAAGACACCAGGTGAAGAACTGGGTCAATATTTCCACTGAGTGTTGGACACTAGTTTGGTAGTAATTGGATTGAAGTGATTTTAGACTTTGGTTTTTGAGCCGCACGTATATTTGGGTAGACCTTTACACAGTCTTAGCATTGCGTTGACACATATAACAAGTACTCTTGTGCAATGTTTAAACGTTTTTTTCCTTACGGATATATATTTAACGACCATTAAGTGAGTGTTTTAGTGATGCTTCAGCTAGTGGTTTAAAAAAAAAACAAATTCACGTGTCATGAGAAAGAGGAAACGACGTTACTATTTCTCCAATTCTGGCTCTAATTATCATTCATTATAACGCGTCTGGTTTAACTGTGACAAATATTGCCCTGCTGTGGAAAAAAAATTGCAACTACTGACACGATGTAGAATTTCACCCACATCGCATCATGATGTACGTGTTCTCCATGGAAATCCATGCAGAACAAGGGAGAACACACAAACTGCGAGCAACACGGAGTTCGAGGTGGGAATCAAACAGCCTCCCTCTGTCAGCGAGGCTATTACCTCGGCGTCACCCTGCCGTCAAAAATAATCACACGCTCGTAAATTTCAGAACTATTTTTCAGGTGATAAATGTTTACACAGTGTAATATCATAGATACGCAGAGCTGAATCATGTTAACCGTGTCATTTAACTGGCTGTGACCTTAACTACATATCAAAAAGCTTGGCATTTAGAAATGACAGACGGCATGCTATATGTAAATGCTGCAACAAGACATTAATTTCCTTCATTGTACCATGTGTCACAGAGATGGCATTACTCAAAGGGTTACCGCTGCAATATTATTCCACCCCCTTGAATGTCATTTTCTGAATTTGTGCAGCAAATGTTAACCAACACTTATGCGGCTCTCTGAAAAGAACAGGTCTGAAAAGCAATTCTCATCGTGCATTGAGCCCTGAAAAGCCTATATCAATGGAACATCAGGAGTTACCTGATGATGCCGATTGTAATTATCTGCGAAACGTCGAATCACGTGACAATAACCTTACTGATTGGCTGTGTCGGGTGGAGGCGGGTAAACGATACTTACATTTTTACGTGACCTAAGCCAAAGGGGCTTTATGGATAACAAACAATGACGTCAATTTTGGAAGCATGCACACATTACGATTATTTGATGGCAGCGTGGCACATTGGTAGCATTGGGCCTCACAAAAAGAAAGTCCTGCCTTAGGTAGTTCGAATCCTACATCGGGCATCTGTTTGTGTGGAATTTGTACAATCTCTCCCTCGGTCATGAGTGGGTTTGCTCCAGAGTTTTCCGGTTTCCTCCCATGATAATAAAATATATATTTTGATCTCAACTCATTGTCAGAAATCGCTTAGTCCTGTACAGGGTCGCGGTGAGCCGAAGCCTATCCCGGCAAACACAGGGCGCAAGGCAGGGACATACCCACGATAGGACGCCAGTCCACCACCGGACACTGCGGACAATTTAGTCTGCAAGCTAATTAACCTATGCAGCAGCATGTTTTTTGGACTGTGGGAGGAAGCCGGAGTGCCCGGCGAAAACCCACGTGGACACGGGGAGAGAACATACAAACTCCACACAGAAAGGCACCCGAGCCGAGATTCGAACCTGGGACCTTTTTACTGTGAGGCGGCAGCGCTACCCACTGGGCCACCGTGCCGCCCATATATTTTGATGAATTGGCGAATAACATAATAATATATAGCAATGCATAGTATATAGCGTTTGACGGGCTGCCGCGTTGTGAAACGTATTATTATTGCAAAACCCTGGACGTATTCCCTTAAGCGAGGTATATATACATATATACATTAATTAAATATACAAACTGCTCATTCCTTCCATGAATGTGTCAATCAGATTTAGCGCCAAGAAAGTGTTGGTTCAAAAGGTATGGTGTTGGTTCAAAAGGTATGACGCTACTTTCAAAATTTTAAAAATAATCTTGTCATTATTGATCTAATAAAATGTAGTGCATGATATCGGAGAGAACGAACAAATAATCGTGAAAAAAATTAAACTTGGAAAATAAAAACATGTTTTGTTCGTTTTTTGCCGGGTACTCCGGTTTCCTCCCACCGCCTGCTGAGTAAATTAACCTCCCCCCCTCCCCCGGTGCCCTGCTATGTACTGGCGTCACATCCTGGGTGCAGCCCCGCCTTGCACCCTGTGTCTGCTGGGATAAGCTCCGGTCTTCCCTCCCCCCGCCTCCCCGCGACCCTGTACAACATTAAGCGGGTACTGATAATGAACTGAACTTTGAGTGGACACATTCACAGGTGACAGTGTCATGTCGAGTACACGTGGTGTGAAGATCTCTCTCCCTCTACTCATGTTGGGTTTTCGCGGCTCGACGCGTGACGATCGCTTTCAAAAGCTGCTCTTTCGGGATAGCCGCCTCGATCGCTCCTCCTCTCTCCTTCGCGACGTTTCGCCTCCCACGTTGGAGGCCATGGTCAGGCCTTCTCTGTCGCCGTCATCAGTGGCGTGCCGGCCGCGACGTGGCACGTGCAGTTTCTGCATAAAACGCGACGAGGTTTCTCAGCCGATTAAAAAGTAGCAAAGTCTCATCTCATCTCATTATCTGAAACCGCTTAATCCTATATAGGGTCACGGTGAGCCGGAGCCTATCCCGGAAACACAGGGCGTAAGGCAGGAATACACCCGACGACGGGACGCCAGTCCATCGCCGGGCATTGCGGGACAATTTTAGTCTGCGAGCCAATCAACCTATCCAGGAGCATGCTTTTGGACTGTGGGAGGAAACCGGAGTACCCGGCGAAAACCCACGCGGACACGGGGAGAGCATGCAAACGCCACACAGAAAGGCACCCGAACCGAGAGATTCGAACCCGGGACCTTCTTGCTGTGAGGCGTCAGCGCTAACCACTGGGCCACCGCGCCGCCCCAAAAAGTAGCAAAGTCAAAACGCGAAGCGTCAAGTCGGTTGCGGGTTCTTAGTTTCATTTACGGTAATTGCAAAATTGCCGAAAACTGGAAAATATGTAGAGATTATGTATCGCGCGGTTCAGAACAATTTCACAATTTTGTACTTTGGCAACGACATGTAAACTTTATAGATTATAACTACGGATTATGTCACGGGGCCTATTTAAAAAAAAAACGGTCTACTCCGTTAGTGACTCCCAACTTTTATGAATTAGGACACAATTAACATCCAACGAAAACACATGTTGTGGATAAGCATTGAGTAAAACTTGACGTTTAAAGAGAAAGAACAACACCCTTCAAACCCCACAACACTTCCACGGAGCACTTTTTCCATGGCCTTGCAGATTACAGCGGTCTGCAGGCCACAGCTTAAAAACCCTCTGCTCTCGGTGCTTCCAGTTAACAGCATGAAGCGTAAATTGAACAGAGGACAGAAAATCACGGCTGCCAAGTCGTACAGTTCAACGGATTGAAGACGCAATAAAACCGCAGTTCACTTGTATTTTACCGCACGCATAATATCAATGCATAAGTGTCACCGGGTCTTTAATGTCAAACGTAGAAATGTGTCCTCCCATAAAAGCCGAGTGGTCTTGAGATAAAGTGAAGCCGTTAACAGGGCACGATCGGTTTACTGGGCATGCATCTATTCATTTGCACGTCCCACAACGTGCTCATGAAAATATAAACAAAAAAATTGAAATTGTCAGGTTAAGCGTAATGCTGTTGATCGGTTGCAATCTACATTCCGTACTTGAACACGTGTAATTTATGCATTGCATTAAGCAGTGCGATTAAGCAGCCCTTCGCGGTCGATATTATATGACGTTGTATAAATGAACGCCACGCACCGATGCTTAAGCACCTTTGGATTGTTTTTAAAATAATCAATATTTAATTAAACATCTGAAACACATTCGCGTTCATCAGACCAAAACATTACCGCGCCGAAAATATATGCCCAGGAAAACATCGAGTGCTTCCTGTGTTGCAGCAGACGCAATTAGGGGCCGTTTTGTGGGATAGTTATACCATGTGTTTCGAATGTTTTGCTTCGGACCCCGTTCTGCCACCGGTATACTCATATGTCACAATACGCATCGCTGCCACCCGCCGCCGCCGCCGCGGCTGCGGCTGCGGCTGCGCCGGCAGCAAGAGCTCTGGGTTCTCAGTTGCCAGGAGCACGAGGTCCCACAGCAACTGTCCGGCTGAACATCGGATGTTCAGCAACGTTT
>JAZEWT010000014.1:5246331-5267440 GCA_036362905.1 Mordacia mordax
ATTATATTATAATGCATAATGGTTATAAACACTACACATTATAATCCGACTTAGCTATGGGCAATTGCAACTTCTTCCAACGCACATGGATAGCATGGGAAGAATAGGCCAAAATACCCTCTGGCCGTACCTTATACAGTCCCCTCCAGTGGAGACCCTTCTGCCAGCAGTGACGCGAGCGGGACATTTCAGAGCTGCACCCTGACCGTCTTACCTTTCCCATTATAGAGTGGCCACCGAAACGCGATGCCACTGGAGCGCCAACAGGGCACTTGCGGTGCGTGCAGCGACACGCACACGCGGAATGCCTCCTCCGCCGTACGGTGGCAGGGGAACCTGACCGGCATTCACCTAACCTGGCAGTCAACGCTCAACTCCCTCGAGGGGCTGGGCGTGAGAGCGATGCTTTGTGGCAAGGAGTTCACAGCTATTTGATAACTTTCTGGCCGCGAGTCGAGGTGACGCGGGGACTCATTTCAATGGGGCCCATCTTGTGCTCTCGCGTGTGTGCCGTGCACACACCGTGATTATCGGATGAAGCGTTCATTTGGCATTTTGTCACACTTGCCATGAGCAATTTTTTTCCCTTGCGTTTAACGCCATCCGTGTCTATCGACGTGAACACCTGCCTATTAACCTGCTCACGTTCCTGTCACGTGTCTCTCCATCTGCCAAGCTGTCCGCATGCCAATCTTGTGCTCAATAATTGTACACGTTAGGACGCATTCAAAAATATTCGCTGATAGTGTTGCGAGCAAGCCAATGCAGGTCTGAAAAAAACAACAAATCTTGCAGGCGAACATGTAGAACGCACAATTCTCTTCGTCAGAAGTCGTTATTCAAAGAGATGATCAAAGTAGCTGTCTGCGCTAAAGCACTGCAACTGCTCGCTCATACCAATGTTGGCAAAAGGGCCACAATCAAAGGGTGCTCTATCAATCCCCTCTAGATTGTATACGATCTATCTCTGACAAGGATATATATTTTATAAGACAACTGTTGATTTAAGAAGTCTTCGAATAGGACTCGTGTCTTGAAAGAGGCGGAATTACCCAACCACACGTGACCCGGCTTGATTGATGAACTGTGATGCACACGTTATCGAATCGGATCGGTGACGTCTGCATCGCAAGACTTGTGTGCCGACGATTTCTCCGCAAAGGAATTCCTCTGCCTGTGCCACCATTTATTACCCCCCCCCCGCTCCCCAGTTGGGATGTTCATGTTTCACCTCTCCGAGCACTTGTCAAGGGTGTAATGCCTGCTGGGTCAATGCCCCAGTGGGAATTAAGCATCCCTTGGCCACCCAGAGAAAAAAAAATCCCAACGATGGAATGAATTGCAGGCAGAGCATTGCCACAGTTTTCCAGCTTTAGGGATTTAAGGGCGAACTAGTTGACCGGTGGAAAGCAGTTCAAATGATTTGTTTTATTTCTCCTTACGTTTAGCTGTTTTGCTCGATGAGAATGAAATAACGACGCATACATTGTCGTAGAAAACAACTTGTCAATTAATCGTTAAAATGAAAAACATTTCTATTGATAAAAAGGGTGAGATAAATCAGAATAAGTTCTTGGTAATTATGAATTAAACAAAAATAATTATCGAGTCATGAGTAGAAGCTATAAGATCATAATGATTATAAAATGGGATCTGGAAATTTTAAATACATTATGCAAAATATTTTATTTAAGTGAAAAATAACCAGGACTGAGTACTTCTGCAAAGACACGACTTCCAAGTCCACTGCCCTGACTAAATTTCCCCCGGTGCCCTGAAAGGTTCTAACTTTGTTCACACGTCCCCGCTGGACAACTGTTAAAAAGAGCGACGCAGCTGCCTGGCTGCTTGCACCGTGGTTGGGTGCTTCTCCGTGGGCCCAAGTGACCTGAAGTCAATTCTCAGCCACCTCTAAAAATCAGTAGCTTATAATATATCTCCTGCTCCAGCTCTCCCCCTCTTCGCCAACCCACACTAACTGGAGTGGTGAAGTATGGCGAAAAAACATTATTGGCATGGAGAGGGGAGGCCTTCATCCATCTGTCAACCAGGAGTAGCTGACATTTATTTTATTTTGAAAGAAAGTCCATTTTTTTAAATTATGATTCCTGCAAACACATTGTGCATTGTATTGATGAAGGTTTGCACGGCTCGATGCATGGCGATTGCTCGACAAATCTGTTCTTTCGGGACAGCAGTGTCGAGCGCTCCTCGTCTCTCTTTTGCGACGTTTCACCTCCCGCGTTGGAGGCATCGTCAGGCGTTCTGTCACTGAGTGCTTGTAACCGAGAGGAGCGAGAGAACAGCTTCGTCAAGCAATCAGCACCATCCATCCATCCATCTTCTTCCGCTTATCCTGGGCCGGGTCGCGGGGGCAGCAGTCTAAGCAGCGATGCCCAGACTTCCTTCACCCCAGACACTTCCTCCAGCTCTTCCGGGGGGACCCCGAGGCGTTCCCAGGCCAGCTGAGAGACATAGTCTCTCCAGCGTGTCCTGGGTCTTCCCCGGGGCCTTCTCCCGGTGGGACATGCCTGGAACACCTCCCTAGGGAGGCGTCCAGGGGGCATCGGAATCAGGCAATCAGCACGTTGTGCAGTATTTCAAAAAAAATGTTAATCTCATCTCATTGTCAGAAACCGCTTCGTCCTGTACAGGCTCGTGGTGAGCCAGAGCCTATGCCGGCAGACGCAGGGCGCAAGGCAGGGAAATACCCACGATGGGACGCCAGTCCATCACCGGGCACTGTGGGCAATTTAGTCTGCAAGCCAATTAAACTTATGCAGCAGCATGTTTTTTTGGACTGTGGGAGGAAACCGGAGTGCCCTGTGAAACCTCACGCAGACACGGGGAGAGAACATGCAAACTCTGCACAGAAAGGCACCCGAGCCGAGATTCGAACCCGGGTGCTTCTTGCTATGAGGCGACAGCGCTACCCAGTGGGCCACCGTTATTGTTGTTGATTTGCCGTTCATATGTCGTTGTTATTCTGACACGCCGTTCTCTCCGAAGCTCTGTGCAGCGCTTTATGACCCCCGGGTGAAAAGCGCTCTAGAAGTGCAATTATTATTATTTATTATTAGTTTGCACCATCTTGCGCAGAGATCACAATGAGGTTGCCGTTTGTTATGTTGTTGTTGTTGTTGGCATGCAGTTCTCGCTGCAACTTTGTGCCGCGCTTTGTGACCTTCGGGTGAAAAGCGCTCCAAAAGTGCACTTATTATTAAAGCTATATTTTCCATGAATTATTAAAAAAACCCGCTTAATCCTGCACAGGGTCGCGGAGAGGCCGGAGCCCATCCCGGCCGAGAGAGGGCGCAAAGTGGGGAAATACCCAGGATGCGACGCCAGTACATCGCAGGGCACACTTTTTGGAGCGATTTACATAGCAGGCGAATTAACCTGGGGCAGCGGCGCGTCTTTGTACGGTGGGAGGAAACCGGAGTACCCACCGAAAACCCGCGCGGGCACAGGGAGATCGCCCGCGTGATGCGAGCGAAATAAAAAAAATATCGCACGTTTTCTTTAGACTTTCACAATATGATATTCAAAACCCTTGGACACTGCCTCGTTTGAATTATATTCTCACAATGGACTGAGCTTCTGCTATCGTTACCTTATCCATTACGTGTGCTTAACGCACTGCTTCCCCCTTTCTTGACAAATTGTCGATAGCATTATAAAAAATTAGACAAATGTGTGAATAGGCATAATCTTAAACCTCATTTCCATTACACGCAAAAAAAAGGCAGCTGAAACGGGAACACAGGAGTTGGTTTTTAAATTATTTTCCTTTGCACAGCACAATTAACCCACTGATAATCTAATTTGCGCCACTCTTCCTCAAATTGCCTTGCGTGTTCATAATTATGGGCATTAGGCATTATCTTTATGCAATTAACAACGCCTGCGAAGCATTATTCGATACATTCAGCCCAAAATCGCATTGTGACATTGGATTCACGCACAGACTCGTGTACAATGCGGCAAATCACATTGACCTTGTGCTCCGCTGAGCGCAGTGAAGTGAGCTGTGTACTTCGTGTGCACCGCGGCCTTGTCACGCGCGGATTTTGGATTCGCGACAGAAGCCTCGTCATTAAAGGCAGCGCTTATTATTGTCCTCGCGCAAACCGCCTAAACGTCAAACCATTACCTCCACGTACTATTTGCGATGCACACAAAATGCCTAGGGATTCCGGCCTTTAATACTGCAGCGCTGATCAACGTAATTTGCGTCCACACAGAAAAACAAAAACCATAGCTGCTCTGCGTAGACTGTGCAGACTGTAGAGTCAAGTGCTGTTAGCGAGCACCTATGAAGGCGGAATACGGCACACAAGGGGTGGGTAGCCAGAACCATGCCTGCTACCTTTGCCATCCTGGTGGTAACGTTTACGCACCGCACTATATACTCATTTAAAGCTGAATCGACCTAGGAGAGGTGCAGGACCTGTTCAGGAAATTGTCACCGTTGTTGGCCCTGAGCTGGATTCGAACTCTGTCCACGAGTTTTGCGGCTCAGTGCGCTAATCGCTGAGCCACCGCTCCCCAAATACACACACACGTGGTTAAGCAAATGCTGTTCGTACTCGCGACTAATTATTTTGTAATCATACGGCTGCAAAGTGACGCCTTTGTGTTTATACGTTAAGCGTCTCATCTCATCTCATTATCTGAAACCGCTCAATCCTATATAGGGTCACGGTGAGCCGGAGCCTATCCCGGAAACACAGGGCGTAAGGCAGGAATACACCCGACGACGGGACGCCAGTCCATCGCCGGACGTTAAGCGTGCATTTAAAGTTATTTGTGGCTTATATGGTAAGTTTATATGTACAACATTAACATGTACACGTAAAATATCTACATTTCGTCAGTGATTTGAAAATATATTTTTGGTTCGGTTTTTTTTAAGAGACAAATTCGATCTAACTCAATTATGTTCGCTACGAAATTGTGATATTTCATTACCGAATTTTGGCAAATGCAAGCCACGTACATTCTAATGACCACAAACCAAAGAACGTTTAAGATGTTATCTTCACAAGCTGGACGAGTGTTTCAATATTCATCCGGCCATGTTAACCTCAACGCGCTTAGCAATGGAAGTCCATTCCGAATTAAAATGGTACAGAAACGTCTGAACCCTGTACATTGAACACCAAGCACAACTCCAACCATGCATGACCATGGCTACTGACCATTAATATAAAGTCCTGTCTGAGGAAGTTCGATTTCTACCTTGGGCATATTTCCATGTGGACTTGGTTTGTGCTCCCCCTGTCCTGCGTGGGTTTCCTCTGGGTTCTCCGGTTTCCTCCCACAATAACGAAAAAAAAATTAATGAATTGGCCGATAACATTGTGATATATAGTTGGAGGGCGGCGCAGTTAGTAGCGCTGCTGCCTCACAGTGATAAGGTCCTGGGTTTGGTTCCTGGCTCGGCTGTTTTTCTGTGTGGATTTTGCGTGTGCTCCCCATATCCGCGTGGGTTTTCACCAGGTATTCCGGTTTCCTCCCACCGTCCAAAGACATGCTGCTGCTTAGGTTAAGTGGCTTGCTGAGTAAGTTGCCTTAAAAAAAAGTGCCCTGCGATGTACTGGCGTCACAACCTAGGTATAGCCCCACCATGCATCCTGTGTTTACCGGGATAGGCTCTGGCCACCTGTGTCCCTTGCACAGCATTAATCGGGTACTGATATTGACTCTACGGTAGGAGTCTCTTGAAAATTATATATTAGACACAGTGTTTGGAAAATGTTGGCACTGGTTAGCTGCATAACTGCCTTCTCCCCACTTCTTTGAAACGGTCAACGAATATGTGCGTGTTATAAATTGTGGTTATTATTAAAGAACCGGTGTTGACAAAAAGGGACTTCGCAGTGGGAAAAGCTATCACAATGAACTAATTTAATAACCGGAGAAACACATAGAGTCCAGTGATAAAAAAACGGCACGATTCTCAAGTCTGAAATGCAATGTAACGCAATACCGTCCCGTCTTTATTTTAAATAGCCGATTCAAGTTGACAGTTTAATTCTGACCTCTGACCTATGCACAGCTTGCTTTGAATGGGATTTAGCATCAAAGGCATATGTCTTCCAGACCGGCCCCAAACACTGTGTAGCGCCAATGAGCATAGGATGAAAAGCAACCTGGTTGGCTAAACCGGATCAGATTACCAAAGCAGATTACTAACCACGTCCTAAATTTCCAACCCATTAATGTCGAGGTCATTGAAAGGCATGAACCCACAGGATGCTTAATACGATCAATCATTTTGCAACTCACTTATTGGCCGGTGAAGGTTAATGTGCGTCTCTTGCTCACGCCACTGCTCGTGGAAGGGTTTTCCACATGCAAGGAACTCTGGCAAAGCCTTCCAGAGAGTATTTGGTCTACACCTCCACTCATGATGAGACATCATGACCATGGTCTTTGCCACAAATAGCTCCACCCACACGGCTTGGAGACTGAATTGCCCGCAGTGCCCGGTGATGGACTGGCGTCCCATCGTGGGTATATCCCCGCCTTGCGCCCTGTGTCTGCCGGGATAGGCTCCGGCTCACCGCGACCCTGTGCAGGACTAAGCGCTTTCTGACAAAGAGATGAGGTGATGCGATTATTGCTGAGAGAACTCGCCGTACAGTCTTGGTGTCGTTCACTCTCAACGATCCTCCGTGGCCAATGCGGCGGAGACACGTGCCAGGGAGTCCGCCATCGTTTGTTGCCATGGCTCGCCGAGTGGCGCGTGTCCTTCACGCGGCTCTTCGGCGAGTTCAAAAGCTCGCGAGAGGGACGGAGCCGCTCCGCCACAACGGAGCGCGGAGGAGGAGGAGGAGGAGGAGGGGGGATTGGAGTCGAGATCAGCAGGGGGGCCTCATGTCGCGGAACGCGACGCCCCGGAGACCGCCTTTGCTGTGGGTGTTTCAAAATGATTGATTTGCGCGCAAAACGTTGCGGCGATTCCGCAAAATAACAGTTTGTCGTAATTATGCAGGCTTTTATTGACGTGGAGCTATTACGTGAGAAGCCTGGGCACGTGTCGGGTCACCGATAATTTCCTGGCCTGGAATTGGTTGACAGACGTTGTGACGTCACGATCATCCCACTGGATGGTGGACAGAGCATAACATCAAACGCTGATGGCAACCATCGCCATCTGGATTTTCGTGGGGTACTCCGGTTGCTTTCCACAGTCCAAAGACCATTCTGTATCGGTTGATTTTCCTGAATAAATTTGCGCCGGTGCTCTGAAATGTTGTAACTTGATTACCCCTCCCCGCTGGACAAGAAAATCTTGAGATAAAAAACTGATAGAAGTTATCGCTTCTTTTAAATCATTATCCCGATCGTGCCACGTGACAACTATGCAAAGGAGCCCCAAATATTAGCTGTAGGCTGATTGCTTCCAAAAGCTGTTCTTTCGGGACAGCCGCGTCCCGAGAGAGCAGCTTAGAGGCATCCTCAGGTGCGTGATGATGCCTCTAACGCGTGGGGCGAAACGTCGCGATGGAGGGAGAGGGAGCGATCGACGCAGCTGTCCCGAGACAGCAGCTTTTGGAAGCAACCATCATGCACCGAGCCGTGAAAACCGACATCATTGCATAGCTGGAGGCTGTTCTCCCATTGTATCGGCGTCGCCTTCGCGTTCTTCTGAGAAACAGAGCCGGCGAAGGAGCCGGACGTACAGCACGAATGCCAGTTGATCCAATTCTCAAGTGAGAGGTCGGACCGCGAGAGGAGATTCCATTGCACACCCCAATATAGAGCTGAAAATCGCCTTGAGACCTCACTGCGTGACGTCTGTGAGAGCAGCGAGGGAAGCCCACGTGTCCATTAGACATCGCTACTGCCTCGCCCACTCACGTTGCCCTCTGAGTGATTCCAGGTCATGGATAACATCGGCGGAAAGTGGTAACAGACGTGTTCTGTACCTGCCCTTGCTCAGCTTGGCATGGTAGGGTTGTGCAAGCATCGGCAAACCTGGGAGATAAGGTTGGCCAAGCAAGGATGCTGGTCACGCCACCCTTTCACGTGACATGCCAGCCATACCATTTGCTCGCAAACGCGAGCAGACAACAGGACGTTTGTTTCTGCGGCGCATTCGCTGAATTGTAAGTTTTCTGAGTTGCGTTTCTGAGAACGCCTACAGCGTCTCGACGCCCAAGCGATAGCCCAGGAAAATGCATCCACACAAGGCTTTGTCTGTGAGAAAAAACGCCACTGCTAGATTTTTATGCCAAACTAAAATCATTCTGCAAAAAAAGCAAACGCGAACTTGTGCCCCCCTAAGTTCTACTTTTCATTCAACTGCCCAAGGACCGCACATTCATCATTTCCAGCCTGTGACCTAAGGAGCTTAGCTGGCGAGAGACAGAAGATGGGCAGAGATGAACAGACGTTCCATTGTTAGCATAATTAAATAACTTTATAATGTAGCACATCGCCTTCCAAAGTTATTATTCTCACTTTTAATTAACCAGGTACTTCCCCGAACATGGGTACACTGACCTTTTGTTAGCCAGGGAGTGTTTTTTTTTTCTCTATAGGAAATGAACCCAAGCCACTTTGGTTCGCGACTTGTGGGGCACACAGAGTTCATGCTGACAGGGTAGAAGGGATAAATGGGTAACACGCATCCATCCTTTAGTAAGTGATTCATTATCCTTTGTCTTCCGCATCTTTTTTTTGTTCCCCTCTCAAATTACTTGCAAGGGTGCGTTATCTTTCAAGAGCAGGCCGCCGTGTAGGATATTAAAACGGCTCCTGTTTCATGAAGTGCACTGTACACTTTCTCGATGGCTCCTGCGATGGGGGCAGTAGAGATCAGGAGGAGAAAGCTTTATCGCTGTCGTCGCTAACACATGCTCCGGAATGATTCAGTTGATAAGGGATTATTTTATTTTGGAAAATTTCTATTGTTTTGAGTGGGCATATTAAATCATATTGTAGCGCAGTGACAAGGAACCTGATACAAGACGGAACATTGCTGATAGTTTTTTGTTTAAGAAACGATCACCCTTGTTGCAGTGTCATTGTTTTGCAAGTGTGCTTGAGACCCACTATTTTCGAACGGAAAGCTGTTCATAATCCTCTGTTGTATCCCCACAGTGTAAATAATTTTTCACGGTATATTGTAAATTCTGTCGCCACATGAGGTATGACCTTTGGTGTGTCCTTATTTTCATCTTCTGAGAAAAGGTCATGGCTCCCATTAGCGTCTATCTTAATACATTGCATCGCTGCTGGCATTTATATTTTCATAATTTTATTTTCATAATTTGTTGGGTCTCATTGCTTCACATTTCGAGTTAATTATTTAATGATTTTGCAAGCACGGTTACTCTCCGCGTATATGTGCGCACGTAAAAATTTATGAAATGACAGCCAGACTGAAGCACCATCGTGACTCGAAGGGAACAATTGTTATTTAATGTGGCTCAGTCACACAATGCACCCTTAAGATTAAGATAGAATAATGAATTCATGAACTAAACTCACAAATTCAGGATCAAGTGCCGCATAACTACAAGAATGTGCCCTATATTAAGCACCGCCATCATTAACATGGGCAGCTTACAAATGCCAGCGACTCAACAAACACGTGTGACCGTGTGTGCATGCATACCTAAATACATACATTTTTGCAGAAATGTCTATAACATTGCACATTGGGCAACACTTGTACGCTGTAACATGCATAGTACATGTAATTCACAGAATTGTGGGGGATGTTTTAAAAATGATTGTGGGGGGTGTATTAAAATGCGAAGCCGATTTAGATTTTAGGTTTGTATGAAAGCCCCATGTAAGGATTTCTGTAATCTCTGCAATAATCTCCGCTGAAAGCTGCGGATTGAGTTGCTGAGTCAATTCATATTTCATCGCTTTGCGGCATGTCCATTATTTGCAGCGTAAACCTGAATCTTTACAGAGACGTGGCAGTGACGTAATCAAGCAAAAGCTTGCTCTATAGGTTCGTGGTGTGCATCCAATGGGCCACCCTCATTGGCGACTGCAGGTGTATTAACCATGACTGGCTCAACTGGAGTTACACGGAGCAATCATCCCCATGACCCACAATACATCTTTGCCACCCGGCCAAGTTTAATCTAATGATCATCCACTCCATCTCAGAACGCCTGAGGTTGCCTCCAACATGGTGGGCACATCGTTGTGAAGGAGAGAGGAGGAGCGCTCGACACGGTCACCCTAAAAGAACAGCTTTGGACAGCAATCGTTTATGCATTGCTCCGTGATGACCTGCATTCAATATACCGTGCATATACTGACGCAGACTTAAACATCATCTTCTGATGGAAAGATAGAGAAATGTCCATTGTACGTGGCTGCAGGTCAGGGCCAAAATGATCAGTGTAAAATAGCTGCTGTCTCGGGACAGCCGCGTCGATCGCTTCCTCTCTCCACCTCGCGACGTTTCGCCTCACGTTAGAGGCATCCTTAGGCACGACAATGGAACCCTTTGAAGTGGACCCCGACAGTCGTCCATTGATCCTGGAATGCAGCAACTCTGTTGAGGCGACTTAACACATACACAGTACCTACATATAAATAGGAGTCACACACACACGACACATGAACACTGCGCCAGAGGATGCCTCTAACGTGTGAGGCGAAACGTCGCGATGGGGAGAGAGGAAGCGATCGACGCGGCTGTCCCGAGAGAGCAGCTTTTCGAAGCAATCATCATGCATCGAGCCGTGAAAACCTACATCGTCACAATGTTAAATAACTACAATTAAATTATGCGACTATACTAACTGAGACTCAAACATCACTCCGGCATGTATTTAAGTAATTTTATTTAATGTATGTTAATCGCATTAACTAACCATTGGATAATATTTTAATCACGTATTATACAGGATTGAATTGTCGGAGCTCTCGAGGTACATTTCCACACAAGTCATTGTCTAAAAATCGATGGAACCCCCCGGTATCACAACATGGTAAAATAAATATTATGATAACATTGATGAAGATATTAAGCCCTGTACACAGGAATAAACACTCTCTACGTTTGATCTCATTCAGCTGCCGACATCTAGGGAATTAGTTTATACCTGCTGTGTTAGCATGTTTATTGTTCATCGACTAATTAAAGATCCTGCTGAGAAGACCTTAAAGTTTGCCGGCAGAGAGCTCATTTATTTCCAGCTGTTAAGATTGTATTTTAGGTCAATGAAACGTTAACCCTTAAGACAAGCAGGACAAATTCAATCATAGTTGGTGATTTCAGGTCCAATGTCTTGACCATCTGCAAGATTGGCAGTGCAAATGTTGGAGAATATTTTTGTTACATAATCTTTCTATTTATCTACATACAGTACATGATGTTCTTCGGCGATGGACTGGCGTCCCGTCGTCGGGTGTATTCCTGCCTTACGCCCTGTGTTTCCGGGATGGCTCCGGCTCACCGTGACCCTATATAGGATTAAGCGGTTTCAGATAATGAGATGAGATGAGGTTTCAGATAATGAGATGAGATGAGACGTGATGTTCTTCCGGGATAACCGTGCGGAGGGCTACCCCTCAGCCTTGGGCCTGCGGATCCCTCCAACGTGGGAGGCAAAGAAGAGAAGTGCTCCAGCCGGCTGCTATCCCCAAAGAACAGCCCTTGAAAACCAGTCATCGTGCATCGAACAGCGAAAACCTACATCGCGATATAGAATACAAAGTCAAATACCCAACTCCCAGGCATCGACCCTGGCCAATTAACTCTCCGCAGCAGGTGATCTATCTGCGGATGGTAGAAGTGCAGCTCTGTGCATGTCCACAAAACTGACCTCGCGCACAAATCATATTGTGATTCCGCATTGGCAGCGGTGCAAAAAGCGCGAACGGTCACGAAAGCACACATCAATCCATTATGTTGCCTCATTGCGCACGTGCATGTAATTGCTGGCATATCGGGCAATGGGCCCTCTAAGCGATGTCACACATGCCTGCATTGCCAAAGGAATATTCTCCCAGCACGTGGCACGACAAGTCCACCAACGGCAGAGTGAAAGCTCCAAACGTTCCGATGCTTTCGTCATAACCGCAATCCATCTCACTCACGCGCGCTCAGATTTTACGACTACATCGCTCATTTGATCATATTCACAGGCGCGTGTCCATGAATATTGCATTCCTTAGCGTTACCGAATTTGCCCTTTATTTCACAGCCGTAAAAAAATCTGGAGCTCAATTATGAGAACATCGGAGCCAAAATGCCATAAGGAGTGATAACCAAGACCAACTAGAGCCCAGTAACAATTTGACGATTTTCTAGCTACATTAAGCACAATAGACATCTTAAACGCGTGACGTGTGGTCTTTCATGGCTTATTTGACAGTGCGGTTACAGACAGGATTCTCCTGAATCGCACATTTGTCACAGTTAAATTGTTTCATTCATACAAATCGTGTCAAAGCCGACGTATTGCTCAGGATAACGTTTGGTATGTATCGTAACACGCAGCTCTGCCTGATGGCTGCTTGCCTTTGAGATCCCAATCGATTAAAATAAAACCTCCTCGCCGCGAGATCATAACGGATTTCAGTGAATCATCCCCATTGGGTAACATACATTTGGGTGATGCTACGAACAACTCCGTACACGTGTCCCATGAAGTACACTTCTCCCAGAGAGAACAAGCAGTCGAGGCAGCTTATAAACTCATCAAGTTTAAACCCTTTTGGGTGGTAGAGTGGCGCAGTGGTAATATCAGCTCCTCACAGAAGGAAAGTTCTGCCAGGAGGAGGGGGGGGTCGATTTCTGCCCAGGGCGCCTTTCTCTGTCGAGATTGTATATTCTCCTACTCTTCTGTTTGGGTTCCCTCTGGGTTCCTTGGTTTCCTCCCACAACCCCCCCCCCCGTATTAATCAATTGGGCAATCATAATATATGGGAAGCAGTGTCTGTTGGCGCCTGTCGACTGTAAGGCTGCCTTCTCCACACCTTTCTGCGGTTTGCTGGCACCGCCGTATCCGTGTCTCGCTCATAACCAGATATGGAATAGAATATATATTTATGTAATCATTATCAGCGACTACATATAAAACTACTGTACCATAGCTGTCGATCCGTTACTGAACGAAATGATCCTCATAAACCGTTAGCGGAGGATGTTGTTTATCCATACTTCACCGGTGTGAGTTAACACAAGCTTGGGAAGGTGGTGGAGGGGAGGTGATTTGAAGGGCAGAACCGTTTCAGGTCACTCACTAGTGCTAACCATGGCTGAGACTCGAAACAAGGTTTACTGAGTTCAAAGTGCTGGCCAACGCGTCACTGATTCTCCCACCCATCCCGCATGTAAGCAACTATTACAGAGAAACAATAACATTTACACACATACGGGTTAACCTGGTGAGTTTAAATGTGCTTATTTTAAATATATAAAAAAAACATATTTGCAGCCCTATAGCAGACCCCAAATAATTTGATGACATAATTTCTAGAATTTTTCCATGAGCTTTTTGCTGGACAAGGCACATGACTAATATTGTTTTAATTTACTATTTAATAAAATAATTGGGGTCTGGAACTATTCCATGAAGTTAAATCTGATTGATAATTCAGTTTAATCAATTTGTAACTGAAACCTACAGTTGAACCCAAGATAAAAGTGTAGCTCGGTCAGGGTTCTGAGCCTAAGCCACCTGGTCATATTGCCACCAGATCATATTGACAGTGTAGGAGCTAGAAGGAACTCTCGACGCGGCTATTCAAAAACAAAAGCTATGGAAAGCAAGTCTGGTCATATCAAACTGTGAAAACCCACATGTGCAGTATGCACAATAAACACATCATTGCTCCTATCTTATCTCAAATTATACATCACGGTTTCAGACCATCCATCAAAACAACGCCAACAAGCTTGGAAATTTTACTGCGAGTCAAACAGAGATGGAAAATGTTACATGCATTTACCCACCGGTGCCTCAAATAAAGATCACTATATATCGTCACTCAGCTGTAAAGCTTCCAGGAACAGTCTACATATGGGAAAAGCAAATCCTTCTCGTTCATTTGCGGATAAAGTACCTTTTTTTTTGGAGCAACATTTGAGACCCGAATCTCATGGGAATTGTGTGTTCCGCACGACTACATAAGTGGCACACATTGCCTTATTCACCGAAAACGCTGGCGGAACCTGACTAATGCTCCAATTTCATTCCTTGCAAAGTGCGCGCTATTCACCATCGCGGGGCGTTTTGTGCCGCGTCACGGGCGATCTACCATTGGCTGTGGGGGTCACGCATCAGCGGCCACTTAACAACTCAGACGGTGTTATCGTCTTGGCCCCGTTTCTTGTTGCCCCCGTGACAAAGATGCCCCGTATAGCCCTCGCAGACTGTACGGTCAAGCGCTGTTAGCGAGCGCCTACGAAGGCCGGGGTGGCACGCGATGGCCACAGGCGGCTCTTGGTCTTCCTAGGTGGCAATGTGTACACACTGCAGCGGGTAGCCATCATTGAAGGCTGGGACGACCAGGAAGGCCCACCAGACCGATTCTGAAAATCAAAATTGGCGTTAGCTGCTAGTAGCAATTGACCTCGGGTGGCCGGGTTCATAGTGCAGTGCGCTGACCGTGACACCACCACTAGACCCGACTCACACAACTGCCCTGAGTCCGCATGTCACTGCGTATGTGGTGTTTCGGCGGGGAACCGTCCAAGGGAGTCGACCTCAGTCGTAATCCTCGCCAGACACACGTGGGTCCAACACCCCATGTGGCACGTGCGGCCATGTGGCGCGTGCGGCCGTGTGGCCTGGCATGATCGAGGCCAGGCACCACACATACAATGCAGAGACAAGCCCTAACCTTCACCGCCGTGCGTAGTATTCCGAGGTGCAAGAGGTATCCATACTATTGCAGTTTCGGTAGTCCTGCAATAAGCATAAGCTGTTATTTTGGAGGGTGGGGCAGTGGCCCAGTGGTTAGCGCTGACGCCTCACAGCAAGAAGGTCCCGGGTTCGAATCTCTCGGCTCGGGTGCCTTTCTGTGTGGAGTTTGCATGCTCTCCCCGTGTCCGCGTGGGTTTTCGCCGGGCACTCCGGTTTCCTCCCACAGTCCAAAAGCATGCTCCTGGATAGGTTGATTGGCTCGCAGGCTAAAATTGTCCCGCAATGCCCGGCGGTGGACTGGCGTCCCGTCGTCGGGTGTATTCCTGCCTTACGCCCTGTGTTTCCGGGATAGGCTCCAGCTCACCGTGACCCTATATAGGATTAAGCGGTTTCAGATATTATTTCGGATTAACCATATTGAGTGTCCCTTCTATTCTCCTTCGCGATGTTTCATCTCTCACGTTGGAAGTGTGGTGCTAAGCCCTGCGCAGTGTCAGGCTAGGTGCACCTGCACACCCACACCCACACCCAGCAATCGGGCCATGGAGGGGGGGGGTCGAGATGTCACGGGTGAGCGGGTCGTGCACATTGAGCGGTGCCGAGTGACGCGCTGAGTGATGCCGAGTGCGGGTGTCGCGCCGTGCCAGGCTGAGTGCACGCCGACGCTCTCGCGCAGTGGAATCGTGTCTGTCGCCTGGTTACGATGGTGTGATGGGCCGGGCGTTGTTGCTGTGGCTGGTGGATGAAGAGCAGAGGGCATGAGAGGTGAGGTGGAGAAGCAGCAGGATGACTGGTTCACATCACGAGGTTGGGGTGACGCAATGATAGAACCTTCTAGAAGGTGGGTGGAGAGAAATATAAGGAAGACGCACGAAGGAGAGGGACAGTCGCGTGGCAAAGAGAGAGCTGGACGTGACAAGATGTAGGGAGCGGGAGTCAGTTGGGGCGGAGGTGCTGAGCTCAGCGTCGATGTAGAGAGCAAGAGGGCTGTGTTGACGCACAAGGCGCGATGTTGTAGTGTTGTGTTACTTTGAGTTATTACGTCAGTGTTAATAAAAGTGCCGAAAGACCAGAAGTATTCCGTCCTCGAAGATTCCGGCACGTGCCGGAATCTTCGAGGGACGCCAGCGAGCAGTCTGCTGTTGGTGTGGAGGCCGGCTCGTGGTGTGCCCTGACAGAAGCATCGTCAAGGGGTCGTGATGTTCTTTGTGATCCGCTTGAAGTTTTGGGCCTTTGGACTTGTGCCCAAGAATTGTGTAAATATAATTGTAACCACATAGAGGAGTTTCTTTGAGACAACATTTTTTTTAATGCAGCCAACTCGACTGCTTCATCCATTACCCACGTACACGCTGAGGTTCCTCGCAGAGACCACCTGAGATCTCCAAGAGCAGTGAGCGCACGTTTGTCCTGGGTTCAAACAGGGCCAGGGAACGATTCAATGGAGCGCATTCCACTCTGGCAGCAGCTAAATCGTAGGCCGCTGGGTGTCTCGCTCCAGCTGCCTGAGGAATTCAAAATGAACACAACACTACCGCACCTACGACATGGCGGTGCCAACACGCGAGGGATTGTTTTAGGCAATCCAAACACTTCCTGTGCAAAAAAAAAAGGTGATCGGATAGTGCATCTGGGCTCATTACTCAGAAGTGGAGTTACAGGCCCAAGAGATTCACAACCCGGCAGGTATGCGGCAAAGTTAGCCATATGATTACATTTTGCTTTAATGTTGGTTCCAAAAGTTTTACGCTTTTATTTTTCAATAATCCAGTGCTTTTTTCGTCTTCCTCCAATATATTTATTTATCTATTCACACTACAGTCAAGTTGTTCACGTGAAGTTTATTCATATTCATAGTTTCAATCAGATTTTGTCACCTGGCTTGGTGTTTTTTCTTCCAGGATGCACTTTTTTGACACCATGGTTCCAAGAAGTATATTAGTCTTCTTGGGACATTTAGTTTTGTTTCATCGCAGGGATCCGGCATTCAGAGCTCACAGGTTCACTGGCTATTTTCTGTTGTAATAACAAAAAAAAAATCTATCTCAACTCCAGCTTTATTCACTTACATAATAATCAACTGCTCATGCGTACGTGTATATCTGGTTCTCTTGTTTTGTCGTGTTTTGCTGTATTTGTCTACTCGTAAAATGTTTGGTTTTTTTGGACCTCAAAAATGTGGAAACCCGAGTTCCATCTGGTGCAGGTTTTTAGCGAAGCTGTTGGCCTTTCAGATCAAGACGCTAGAAATGGGAGTTCGGTTTCTGACCATGACAAACATGGCAAACTTCCATGTGAAACAATCCTGAGCTCCGTCTCCACCACCCCGCACTGATGAAAATGTTGAAGGATACTCAAACAGCCTCAGTGACTGACAGAGCGTTGGAAGCGACTTGAGGTGTAAAGCATGGGAGCTTCGATATAAATAATAAACCTTCAGCTCAATGATGATGATGCCTATGATCATGCCAAGTAGTCTTCATCCAACAGTCGAATTGCAGCTGGCTATAAATAATTTTAATTCGCTCCAACTAAACGCCACTACCAAATATCATGTTTAAACATTTCATGACATATGCATGTTGGGAAAGCATGTTTTACATGTAGCACCTTGAATCTATGTCAGAGAATTGTACGATGCACGTCAGGCAGCATTCCTACAGAGCCATGACTATGCTATTTTTTTTTACTTGAAATGGCCACAGTAAACTTACGAAGGAGTTCTTGACTTTCAGCCATAGATAGGATTTATATATTTTTTTTAATGTCGAGTTCGTTAGCTATAATTGTTACGATGAAAAGGGTGGTTTGGAACAGCGCGATAATATACCGAAATTATGATATTGTACAGACACATATTTGCGTTTATCTGCGTTAAATAAACAACACTACATCTGAAGCTATTAACAATACTTCTCGCGTGGAATAACGATTCTCGTGTGCAGTGATATTGACCATGGTCTTTCGTAATATCGTATCTCATCTCATTGTCAGAACCGCTTAATCCTGTACAGGGTCGCGGTGAGCCAGTGCCTATCCCGACACACACAAGGTGCAAGTCAGGGATATACACTCGATGGGACGCTAGTCCATCACCGGGCACTGCGGGCAATTTAGGCTGCAAGCCAATTAACCGATGCAGGAGCATGTTTTTTGTACTGTGGGAGGAAATCGGAGTGCCCGGCAAAAACCCACGCGGACACGGGCAGAACATGCAAACTCCACACAGAAAGGCACGTGAGCCGAGATTCGAACCCGGGGCTTCTTGCTGTGAGGTGACAGCGCTACCCACTGGGCCAGTGCCGCCTCTTGAATAATATATGACATTGAATTCTTGACAACGCAGGGCGTAGACTTTTTTACAATTGACTTTGCATGGCACTCAAAATTGTCTTTGATCAGTAATTCCCAGCATGGAATTTCTCAATTATCAGGACCGCAGCTAATATTCTGGTGCATTCCCCCAGATGCCTTACACTAATTACAGGACATTCGTACAATAAAAAGTATGTGAAGTGTTAAACTAACAAATATTTCGAAGGACGTAAAATTAAGGAATTGTTACGTCCTATATCCCACACATTGCACACAAAAAAAAACTTGGGAAGACAATTCTGCAAGGTCTGGAGATTTACAGTAAATGCCCTTGACATTAATGTCAAATATCTGCTGACACTCACTGAAGTAAATAAAACAGCCTTTGTTATCAACTGCCTGCACTGAATAAATAATGCATGGAGCACGTGAAATATTCAAGGCTTTTCAAAAAGTTAACAAATCTAGGATCCAAGTATGTTTTTGAGTATGAATGTAAATAATACTAATGGTAATGTGATTCTCTCCTGACATGTGAGAATCCCGCAAACACAACTTCTATTGAACAAAATATGGCACAGATTTAGAATATTATGGTAAATTCTTTGAAAAAGCGAACTGGTAAGATACTGCTATGTATCATTAAAACCATACATGTTCGTGCACTGAATTTCACTTCAAACTTAAACACTGAAAGGATATCATTCTCATTCACTGTATAACCACTGCCGGATAAAAGCCTCCCAAAGCCATCATCATCTCTCACGATGTTGCTTACAACCTTCTCGTCACCCTAGAGTAGTTGTCCCCTCAGACGACATTCCAAACACCAGTCTGGTCCATCGGCCCTCATCCCGTCCATCGATGGATTCTGCCACATTGGCTTTTCTGAACGCTGAATAAAACTGTTGCTCTCCCCGTGTCCACGTGGGTTTTCGCCGGGCACTCCGGTTTCCTCCCACAGTCCAAAAAACATGCGGCTGCATTGGCTAATTGGCTTGCAGATTAAATCATGGGTATATCCCTGCCTTGGGCCCTGTGTCTGCCGGGATAGGCTCTGGCTCACCGCGACCCTGTACAGCTTTAAGCGATTTCTGACAATGAGATGAGATGAGACTACAACTGCGAGCTGTACAACTCGAATTGATCCCACTTCCATGAGTCGCCTGCCTTTTTTCAGCTCGCAGAGCAATTCCACGTACACGTGCCTTGCCACGTGCTTTGGGCACAGGCTCAATCGCGGTCAAGGGTTGACTCGGCTCATCATCGCTCCACGATTGATGAAAATGATCACTCTTTAAAGCTGGACGTTAACTGCGGAGATGACATGGAAGGAATGACCTCTGCCATATGAATGTGGCTTTTCCACTGATGGTTAAGGGCTGACAATAGAGCAAAGGGCCATCAATGGCGAGTAAGGAGACTCATTGATATTGATTACAATAATAAATGACATGTTAGTAGTTATGCTGATTGGCTCCACGTTAATCAAGTGTAGATCTGCAAATGCTCGTAGTACAAGGGATTTTTGTGCGCATGTTTGTAAAGTAAATAAATATTTTCTTATACAAAAAAATATATGAACTGGAAGAGGTCATGCCAAACGCTGGCTTTCCATACGAGTATCAGTTGAACAACATGTTAGTGTAAACGGAACCATTTAACAACAACAAAACTGGCACGAGGTTTTTAAACCAGGTCGCTGTATATACCGCAGTTTCAGTAAACAACTCCGGTTTTACATCGTGATGAAAACTGTTCAACTGATATATTACTTCCATAAAGACTCAAACGTAAATGCAATAAAACCCCACTATATCGAAAGTAACACTCCAAACCATTTTGTAAATGTATTTCAGAGAATTTCGTGACGTTAAGTTGATTGCGTTTATTGGTACTCTCAGTTTTGTTGTCAAAATATATTTTTGGAAATACATTAAATGTGTCCACAGTAAGCATACAAATCATGTATATTTGGCGTTACCAATTCACTGCGCCGTGGCGTGCTTACGCTTAAATTATTCAGCGAGGATCTGTCATCAAAATGCACAGCGTTTTGCTAATTAATCAAATCCAACCATAAAAAAAATCAACGCATTTCGGATGCTGCAAAATTTGCGGTGTCCATATGGCTTGACTGTCGAAAGCCTCCTGGCCCAAACTAAAAATAAGTGCAGTGCCCGAGGAAAAAGACATCGACTAATGAGGCATTATGGGTCAAATGTCTGTTGAGAGACCTTTCCATCTGCAGAGGCGGTCTGAGACGTGACCTTGGGATGAACTCTCCACTTTGCTGCCACATCACATTTGTCTCCTGGCCAGCTTTTGTGAGAGAGACGGACGCGACATTTCCTCGCGAGCGCAGCTCAAATTTGCTTCGAGCTCTCCTGCCGCAGCATGCTCTGTGTAGACGCTCTCACGTTAGATATGGGGGGGGGGAGGAGGGGCGAGATCCCAAAACAAACAGGGACACGCGATTCGTCCGCTGCCATCACAACAAGGTGGCAAAAAAAAAACGGTTAACATTTCAAAACAACGTGAAGTTTATTTTAATATCGGGGTTATGAAAACCTTCATAGGACACGTACGAAAAAAAAACAAACGCAACCATTGCAATATTTTTAAGTGTGCATAGACAATTGGGATGGGTCTCAGATTACAACAATTGGGCATTAACATAAATATATATGTTTATGTCGAGGACAGTCCGGCGATGGACTGGCGTCCCGTCGTCGGTATATCCTTGCCTTACGCCCTGTGTTTCCGGGATAGGCTCCGGCTCACCGTGACCCTATATAGGATTAAGCGGTTTCAGATAATGAGATGAGATGAGATGTCGAGGACATTTTGAAATTCTTATGATTGCTGGTTGATTTCCCCGTTGTTTGCTCGCATGCACTGTATTCACGCGAACACGTGACTGTGCCTTGTGCCGC
>JAZEWT010000014.1:5267845-5279200 GCA_036362905.1 Mordacia mordax
TACCTATAAAGGCTGGTATAGCACACGAGGAGCCCCAGTCTACTGAGGTGGAGGGGGACGGTATAGCTGGTTCGGAAATCATCACTGCTGCTTGCCATGGAGCAGGAATCTAACTCAGGCGGCTGGGTTCGTAGCGCAGTGCGAAAACCACTGCACTAGTTCCCCCGAAAAGTGTGTGCGCATATATATACAAAAAACAGAGATCCCCCGTATTGCCTTAACGTACTGTAGGGTCGGTTCAAGTGCTGTTAGCGAGTACCTATGAAGGTCGACACCGCACACGAGAAAGTGGGTGACCAGCACCACGCCTGGCCGCCTTTGTCTCCTTCATGGCAATGTTTAACACACTGCACCATGTATTCGTTTGAGGCTGAGTCGCCCTACGGGAGGCCCAGGCCCGATTCGGATAATCGTCACTGGTGTTGGCTGTCAATGGGATTTGAACTTGGGTCGCCGGGTTTGTAGCCCAGCGCGCTAACCGCTGGACCACCGCTTCCCCTACACACACACTCGTGTATATATATATACACATGCATATACCGTGCATTATTTATATATACACACTTCATCCCATAGAGCAAACAATGCAGACCACCTGGTACATTACTGTTGGGTTTTCTATGCTATACCCTTCTGTAAGCAAACGTGATTTGTGTATTGGTTTTTTTCGTTGTGTATTTCTAACTGCGATTGCAATCGCGGTGCCTGCTGTTATCGTGCGCTTATTTATTCTGCAGGGCATAGCTTACACACAATCAGCAGCATACAATGGCATAGCTTCTCAAAGTGTACAATATTAGCAATAAGCAAACACCCCAAGGCCAGCAATACTATTACCGTTTACGGTCGTGACATTTCTTCTTTTTAAACTCATCATCAGCATCATGTGAACAAAATATATATATTTTTTTTTACATGCGTGCAGCCTCCACCACATCCTGAGCGCACAACACCGCGGCTCCCTCTTATCAATTTGTCCACTTCAGAGTGGTTTCGCTTGACATTTAAAGCCTTGGGCACTCTGAACAAATCCCAAGAATGCAAAAAATCCCAACCGAAAGGCAGCCAAAGTTTGTCTAAAAGAAAGTAGCTTAAGTGTAACTATCTCCGCAGCATTTATCCTTGGAAACTAGTAAAACACATGATTCACCTGAGAAGTTTTTTTTCTCTTCCCCAAAAAGCACAACAAAGCACTAAGGAAACTCTCTTAGAAAAATATTTTGCTTTAAACGGCCCGCCTCCTGGACAACAAATGTGTGTCGCCACCCAGAGGAGCGCTGGGCTTGTGTTATTTGAAATTGCCTGAGTAGGGCCAAACGTTTGACAGTCACAACCTGCGGTAAATGTATCGACACAACTTTACTTGTGTTACTTATCAAGAAAAAAATATGATTAAGCGCACACAAAACCTGAACAACGTTGCAGGCAGCGTGAATAAATCGGGGAAACATAAGTTATCGTGATGGGTTTTGCTGAAGGTACATTTCAGGATCGCGTGTCGATTGATGAGGTTCTCTGTGATCGCTCAAGAGAGGCGCCACTTAGCAAAATCATTGAGGAGAATAAACCCTACAGGGTTGGTCCTGGCTCCAGCAAAGTAGGAAAGCCGATCCCAAGGTTTTTTTTACTTCCTGAAGATAGGAGAGTAGAATGGAAAAAGAACGAAAGGCAAACTGCAGTGTTTGTGGGCTGGAGTATTTTTTAAATATATATATATATATATAGGAGAGTAGCTGCCATGGTGTAATGGTTAGAAGAGTAGACTTTCATTGCGGAGCTCTGCCGTTAGTCCATTACCTTGTTTGACAATTGAAACCATCAGCCGATCGCTATAAACGAGCAGAGCACATTTGATGCTATCGGCAGGTCACGTGAGATGGGGTAATGTGCGTGTGTTCTCAGCTTTTCCACAACATCTGACCTGCGTGGAGGCCAAACTATCCCCTCGAAAGGATCTCTTGAGCACCACGCCATGGAGACACTTCTGCCACCAGAGGCATGAGCGAGTAAATGCAGGGCTGCCCCTCTATTCTTGTTGAAGATTAAGTTAATTTATTGTGGTTCACAAAATTGAATCGGCACAAATGACAGTTATTGAACACTGAATGGGCTCTAACTGGCTATTCTGTGAGATTATTTAATCCACTTTCCAAATAAATGCCAATCTCAAATTGCGGTTGAGCATCATGGACATATTGGTATATTTTCCTCGAAAAGACAGCCTTAATTTAGTGACATATACTACATCAACGAAAGCTCACATATAACACTTCAAATTAATCCCAGAGCACGAGAAAGCACCGCTTCAAACAGCCTTTGCTTTTAATCCGATGCCACCAACAAGAGCGACGTTTAAAACATTGATTTTTGCTTTTCACAAATGCACACTTGTTAGAATGCATGCAATATGGACCAACTATGTCTCAACGGGTGAGCATTGAGAAAGGCTAATGTGTGTGTGTTTTTATTCATGAGCCAAGGAATCCATACTATTACTTTGGAATGAGCAAACATAACCTCAACTGTGGTGTAGAATCATCCCAACCACTGGAATTTGTAAACTAAACCAACTACCCATTGGTACGCCGTACTCCATATCGCGATATTATAAACCCATAAACAGTTACCTTTCGCGGTTCAGAAAATACAAAAAAAACTGCATGGTAGTCATAATCCAAGCAAAGTGGTGTGTATATATTTTACAACGTGCCATGTATGCTGTCATGCATAACTCGAGCTGTGTGTACTAATATCTGTCGGTATAGGGTAGAGATACTGCTGATTTAAGACGTATTTCGTATTGTTTGCTTTGACATTCGGTATTATTCCACGAGAAATGTTCACATCGAAAATTCCACGCCCAGAGAACGTACATTGAGCGGAGAATAAATCATTCATCGTTATTGTTAATTCAGCCATATGTACAGGACATATAGAGGATCGAAATGACGTTTCTCTCAGACCCCCCCCCCCCGCGGTGTTGGCACATACAAGGACTAAAACACAACCACAAGGGTTTAAAAATACTAGGATAAGAAACAATACTGAGAAAAGGCAACAACAAGCTTAGCATCGTGATGATTGCTTCGAAAAGCTGCTCTCTGCGCCTGCGGATGCCTCGAACGTGTGCGGCGAAACGTCGCGAGGTGGGGACAGGGAGCGAACGGCGCGGCTGTCTCGATTTCGAAGCAATCGTCATGCATCGAGCCGTGAAAACCTACATCGTTACAAGCTTTGAATCGTGACTCTTCCAAGCCAATCGTGTGTGTTATTGTACCGCCAATGCGTGTTGTCCACTTGAAGTATCTCAAGATGTCAGAATACGTTGTGGACCGACTGCGACTGCACTCCACTTGTGATTGCTGTCGTATGCGTGACGCAGGTCCATACATTTTTCCATATTTCTCGGGGTGCTTCTTGTCTTCCTGTTGGGTCGATGGCAAATGGCTCCGCCGCATTAATGTTTAAACAGCTAGGTGGAAATCCACCGATCGTTGTATACTTTACTGCCACGGTAAGAAGGCCTCTTGGCATGGCACTCGGTTGAAATTTACGGACTCCCAAGCCCGTTTGGGAAGATGAGCGCGCAATTAAATGATGGAAGGCCATTTAACGAGCCCCTGAAGCCGCTCTCATTTTCAATACACTTGGCAACGGCCGCTGTACCAGCGATGCAACACCGACTGCGTGGACATCGCAGTGGTCAGCCACACTTATTCAAAGCAAGGTATGGAAACGTCCACATGCTAGATCGATTTTTTTAAAAAGGTTGTGTATATAAGAGAAACGGATTGCCCTTTCTGGCAATGATACAAGTGTTAAGATATTTGAAACCCAGAGACATTTTTCGCAAGGCGACAAAGACTGAAAAAAAAACTGCAGACTCCTGGCAAAACGTGCAGACAATTTGCTTAGATAATTTATGCAGTGTTCTTGAAACTGAATGGCTCATGCCAGAGAAGGCCTTTTTGTGATCTAGTCTCACCAGCGTTGGCCAAACGTTGCCAAATACCAAGCGGCTTAAAGTCTCGCTCTTTTAACTACAAATCTGTGTTTTGAAGATGGCATTTTGATGGAATTGTTAGTCAATGTTAAGGCAGTTGGCACTGTGGTCAAGATTAATTTAACCTCCCCACCATTGCCCATCCAGCAGTGTGAAAAGATGCACCACAGGCTATCGACAAGTCTCGACTGTTGGGGTCAATTGTGGGCACCATCACCATCTTCCATAACGATCTGATCGGTGTGGAAGAGTAGGCGAAATACTTTCTCTGGCTCTCCGGTGCAGGCCGTTCCACGAGCAGTGGTGTGAGCATAAAAATGGAACTTCTATCAGTTAAACTTACGTGAGTGTCAGTTATTGTACGTATACTGAAAGCACAATAGCATTGCGTGGTGATTATGTTCGTTGGGCTGCACGAGACAATCGCGTAAACTCTACGTCCCCGATGGCAGGGGTCAGTTTGTTCGTAGCGAAATTACTGCTGAATTCTCAAAATTGGATTCATTTTCATCAGCCTATCAAGTATGGTGAGAGGCCTTCCTTTCCGTGATGACATCTGCTAAGTTATCCTCGTTGTTTGGTGTTATTTAAAGTTGTAAAGGTGCAAACACTTAGTCCCAAGGCACAGCAACGTAATTAGAGCTGGGACAATCGATCGATCCAGTGATTCATTTTACTGAAATTCATAGCAAACTACTTTTCGTGATTAATTTCTCGGGCCCACAGAGCCGCACCCATCACCACCCGTCCGCGTGGGATGAGGGGATAAGGCCTCTTCACAAAGCCACCTCCTAGCAATCCGGCAATTCGAGCAACCAAACTAAGAAATGGGAATCGCCACGGCTCAAAACATCACGATACAAGAACCACTCTACAAACCTGCTCTTTCGGAAGAGCCGTGTCGAAATATTCTGAGACGCCTGCGGATGCTTCCAAAGCGAGATGTGCAACGTCGTGAAAGATGGAGGGTCCGCTCGACATGGCTATCCCGAAATAAAAGCTTTGGAAAACGATCCTCAGACATCGAGACGTGAAAAAGCTGTATCAGCATTTAATGAAAGAGAAACAATTATTCAAATCTGGTATACACTAATAGGTATAACGATTAAAACTCGCAGCCTTTCGAAGGACGTTGCCTCTAACAAGCATCTAGAAAATTGATGCTCTGCGTCCTAAAACATCATAATATGCCGAGAGTGTTGGTGCCAGGCATTATTTTACATGGAAATCCTAATCTGGTGTGGCTTGCCTTCTAATGAATAGCAATTCTAATTGATGTATCACATCTTACACCAGCATGGTTGTCTCGTGGCGTATTGCAAAATCAATTTGTGGCACGCAAGGCTAAACAGATGATTCTCCAGCGGGCATGCTGATCGTCAACAGCACCGTCTCATTGGTTTTAGATTTAATGCAGTGTCAACCGACACAGTGAAAGCGTCGAATTCACCACGTATGAAAAGTTTGGAACAAAAACGAGAGCAGCCTGCATATCACTGGCTATATCAATATAAGTTTTTTCTATTTTAAACAAGTCCTCTCTTTTCAAGACTCTGAGTGAGCCAGGGAGAATTGTGCCATCCTCGTCCAAGTGGGCTCGCGTACACACACACACACACACCAGGATGGGATATAACAGCCGACATGTCTCCTTGTAATAAATCTCACCCTTTAAATAGAAGAGCATGATAGAAAACGAATGCAATCTGGATTCACACAATAAACAACATTCATCAATAAAAATAAATAACATTTCTCCCAACGTAAAGCTGCGTGCAACAAGCCAAACCTATCATTGGGCTTATATGACCCCAGGCAAGGAAGACCCAGACATGTGTTAAAGGTTCTGTTTCATGTTCCTATGCTCTCCGAGGACTATTTGCTGCACACAGTGTTTTGCGACCATCAATCAACAGAACAGCCACAGCCAGGATTATAACGTTTTCACTAACTTTTCTCTGCAATGGTTCGTCAACACAAAATGCTTGGTATTTTACAGAACATTTCAATGCAAGAGGTGCTAATGTTTAAAGCGACTGCGCACCTCCAAAGTAATCCCTGCATTACACACTGGGCAGCACCGTGGTGAACCTGACGTGCATTTAACTTCTCAATGCAGTTCGGGGTCCATTGGCCACCCTGGTTAATACTGCGGATAACATAAACCACGAATACAACTTCCCGTCTGGATCTCGGTGGATGTTAAAGTTCCTGTGATGTTATTAGGCCGTGCGTGTCGGCGTCGCGACCCAAATATGTTTGAGTTGCACTTTACTCCATTGGGTAATGCTACGTGGCTGAAATTACCCTCTCACCCCCAGACTATACTCTTGTCTTAAGACGATCCTGTTCCTAAAGTGTCATGTCATGTAATCACTTAGTCACGCGGATCTACCATTTGCAGTGTTTATCACCTTGCGTTCTGAGATGTTTTCCTTGTTTTCATTCATCTCATCTCATTTCCAGAACCGCTTAGTCCTGTACAGGGTCGCGGTGAGCCGGAGCCTATCCCGGCAGACACAGGGCGCAAGGCAGTGATATACCCACGATGGGACGCCAGTTCATCACCGAGCACTAAGGGCAATTTAGTCTGCGAGCCAATGAACCTATGCAGCGGCATGTTTTTTTGGACTGTGGGAGGAAACCGGAGTGCCCGGCGAAAGCCCACGCGGACACGGGGAGTGAACATGCAAACTCCACACAGAAAGGCACCCGAGCCGAGATTCGAACCCGGAACCTTCTTGCTGTGAGGCGACAGCGCTACCCACTGGGCCACCTTGCCGCCCTTGTTTTCATTACCCATTCCTAATTTTGCACGGCGCGCCGCAACCTTTTGGGCTCTTGCGCCTTAAAATGTCAATTGCTTTTACTGTTTCTCTATTATCGTCGCACAATCCAATGGCTGCGGGTCCTGTAAAGAAGAATCATCTCAGTGAAACCCTGGAAGGCAGCCGAAGCATCCTGTCGCCGGTAGCCAGGATGCTGAAAGGTGAAACCGCAAAGCTTCTTCTGTTGTCACTTTGCCAGGCTCACACACACACCACCAGATGGTGCGCCTTCCCGTCAAGTCCATTTAAAGATACCCCGGCGGTTGCTCATGATGGCACCGGCTCTCCTTTCTTTGCAACAGGTTGAGTGTAAATTGTGAGCGAGATGGCATCTGAGGACGCGGTGAAAATCAACAGCGCGTTAAAATATTTACCAAGCGTGAAGATTGAGATGTAGAGGCTTCGATTTAAAAGTGGACTTTTTTTTTCAACAACTCCTCCATGATATTTGAGAAGCTATCGATAAACGGATCACCCTGTATTTGTAAACTCTCGTCCTCAGACCACAGAGATTCCGAGTTAACTAAAACTTCAACGCGTATGCAATATATATATATTCCATCAATCACTGGGCCGAGAATGTCAAGTCACTCTACTTGAAGCCTGGTTTGATCCCCAGTGTTTTTTCCGTTGTTCAAACCCAGAAGCTCAGCATGCCAGCATTATGCGGTGACAATCTGGTTATTGTTCCTCTGCTTTAAATATGTATTGTGAGCTCTGAGCAAACGCACTGCACTCCATAGATAGTGGTTTGTAATCAATCATATGTCAAAACAACTGCCAAGTTACACCAACTGCATATTGCAAACTTGCCGGGCATGGTCGGTTTTTGTTTCACACGTGATAACATACTCCACGTGTTCATATTTCATGGTTCACACATTGAATTACGCATGATGTGCCAATGTGCTAGGCATTATCTCTTACAATTTATACTTCCTGCGTCCGACGCGACCTTGGAATGAATGTGTGAATACTCTCAGAGTTGAGATTTAATTTCGTAATCGGCTTGTTTTAACTACAAAAAAACCAATTTCATTTCCTGTTCTTTCGAGATAGCCGTGTCGAGTGTACCTCCTCTCTCCTCCGCGATGTTACACATCCTACGTTGGAGGCGTCTACAGGCGTTCCGTGACTGAGTGAACTCATTATGTGCGACTGCTGTGTTGTATATGGTCTCGATATAACGCACCGCAGGCACACATATAGCTCACTCAGTACCAAGCACTCGGTCTGAGAAATAAAGAACTCAGCTGAACAAAGCAAACAAAAAAAGTCAGCGATTATTAATCCACTAACGAATTAAGTCCTTCCTCACTCCATCTCACTGAGGGCATGTTATGTTTACCATACTTCACCACGCTGGTCATTGCGGTTTGGTGAAGGTGCATTAAACTCACCACTGTCGTTAGCCCTAGCTGAGGCTGCATCTCGGGTCGCTACGTTCAGACAACCCACCGCCGACAAGTTGGAGAAAACCAAATTCGTCACAGCGCTCGAATGAGCATTCGAGTCAGAATATATTAAACGTTGTATGACTTGACTTAACTTTGTCTAATCAATGTTGGAAGAGCTATTTTCATTCGAGTTTTCAATGTTCATCAAATTCATACTTAACCGTATCGAATTATAATGAATGTTTAGAAACATCAAAGTACGAACTTGTGGCTTTATAAGAAATCTGTGTGTAATTACAAAGCAAACTGGGCGGTTGGAGTTGCCTTCTCATCAGCGCTGATGGGGCTTTTGGCAATTCAGGGGCTCGTTTCGGAGTGATTACATTTCATGCCATGTGCGTCCACAGAGAAAAATACAGCGCTGCAACTGTCCAATGAGTAAGTCTGCTCTTGACTAATTTTACACATTAAAAAAACTATTGTATGCAACATTCGGTGGCCCAGTGGGTAGCGCCGTCGCCTCACAGCAAGAAGATCCCGGGTTCGAATCTCGGCTCGGGTGCCTTTCTGTGTGGAGTTTGCATGTTCTCTCCCCGTGTCCGCGTGGGTTTTCACCGGGCACTCCGGTTTCCTCCCACAGTCCAAAAAGCATGCTGCTGCATCGGTTAATTGGCTTGCAGACTAAATTGCCCGCAGTGCCCGGTGATGGACTGGCGTCCTATCGTGGGTGTATCCCTGCCTTGCGCCCTGTGTCTGCAGGCAATTGTACACGGCCCAGCAACATAAACTCGAACACATTCTGTGATGCAATGCTTTCTGTTTTCCAGTGCTCATGCAAAGAGAGTTACTCCATCCATCTGTAGCGACCTGAGCAGAGGCCTGGCGAACGGATGACGGGGTAGAGAGAGGGGGGGTGAGGACAGACGAGAGGGGGTTGAGCAGGTGGGGAGGTGGAGGGGACGGAGAGAGGGATGGACGTGGTCTGCTTCGAATACCATTCGCTAATGGACAGCTCTCCAATTCGTATTCGGTTTGCGCTGAATTGTTCGCGACTATGGCGTCACACAACATGCTTCAAATCGGAGGGCTATGCAGCCCAAACGCCGACACAGTAGTGCGACAATTGCTCTCAATGACTGCTGTTTCGGGTTAGCCGTGTTTCGCGCGCTTCGTCCTATCGCCTTCGCATCTTGAAGCGGCAGCTCGGGAGAGAGTCTATTACAGGCAGCCGTGAAAACCTACATTAACACGCACAAACGCACTAGCCACCACTGCTGCAATCTGACGAAGAAAATGTGGTATTCACTTTCGTGCCCTTGCAAGTAACTCAATTAAGGGTGTCCAAAATGTTGCGAAAATATCTCGTTACTTAAAACCAACTGGAATTTAAACCTTGCATCATTATCCTCTAAGTTCGATGCTAAATGTGTAGCTCTTTAGCTTGGGAAAAAAAAGTGTGCCAATTATATTTGAGCGTGAACGCAGCACCTTGAAAGAGAGCATTTTACCAAAGAGGAATTGCGTTGAGCATTCAGTGTTCCCATGGATGTGTTGGTAAATCGTTCCCATCCCATGCACCCCGCACTGCTCAATTAAGCGTGCTGCATGCGTTTGAGCTGACCTTTAGAACGTCGTCTCACACTGCTTGCTGTCAAGAATGATGGGGACATGAGCAAGGGTCGCTTAGAATTACGAGGCTAAATTATAACTAGCGTCGTAAATGCGATGCTATCAGACACCCCCCCCACCCCGTTTAAGATCTGCAGATCGCATTTTTGAAAGCGCACACGGAAATAATGATTGCCTACACAGTATTCAAACGTAATTTATGGGCAAATAAGTTCCTCGTTCACAGTTCATTCATTCATTATGAATACCTGCTTAATCCTGTACAGGCTCGCGGAAGGCCGGAGCCTATCCCAGCCAGCAGAAGGTACAAGGCAGGGAAATACCCAGGGATGTGACGCCAGTAGACTGCAGGGCACACTTTTTGGGGCAATTCAATCAGCAGGCCAATTAACCGAGGCAGCAGCGTGTTTTTGGACTGTGGGAGGAAAACGGAGTATACACGGGGGGGGGGGGAAGACGCAAACTGCACACAGAAAGGCACCCGAGCCGGGAATCGAACCCGACTCGTCTTTCTGTGAGGAGCCAGCGCTACTGATTGTGCCACCGTGCCACCCTCATTCACAGTTATGTCAGGTAAAAGATGTACAACTGCGATTGCTTAACCAAGCATTTGCCCACACCAGAGGGAGCGCTTACACAGCCCATATGAAGGGTGTTTGGCCCACTCTTTCATGATGACTAACTACCGTGGAATAGGTGGGAGTTCCCATGAACCCGGACACAATTAAGGTGGGCTCAGGAAGTCAAAGCGATTTCCAGCTCAACTGAGCACTGAGTTTTCTCATCTACCTTCCACTGGAAATTCGGTCATCTGAGTCCCTGGGCATTTTCAAATCCTGCCTGAAGACTCACTTGTCCGCAAAGGCTTGAAGTCCTCCGGCCGGAACTGTTGATGCTGCCCAATGCTGTTTGCTTGATGACGGCACGCTGTTGACCTGTGCATGCTCAGGCATTCGTCTTACTTCCGTCATTTGTTGTGACAATTTAATTTTACTTCACGTCCTTCATTGCGTTATAGGCATTTGTTTTGTTATTTGAACTCTTCTGATCTTGTTGTTAACATGCCGTTTTCTACATTACCCAGTGCAGTGCTTCGTGACCCTCGGATGAAAGGCGCTTTAGAAATTCCAGATGTTATTATTACATCGCAAAAGCAAGAGGAGGAAATTCCACATTCCTGTGCGAGTGGTGAATCGATGCATAAGACAAACGACGTTTGGCTTCTCTACAAGTCGGTGCTAATGTCTTTGAACCCACACGCATGGTGATGCAGGAGTGAACCCCCAAACAGGGTGTCAACTCACGAGCTTACGATTACGAGCCACTCACTCCCGCCAGGCCAGTTGGCCAGGAAAATACAATTTATAACAAACTATAAACTTACACCCCTGGTCACGTCTCTCATCTCATCTCATTATCTGAAACCGCTTAATCCTATACAGGGTCACGGTGAGCCGGAGCCTATCCCGGAAACACAGGGCGTAAGGCAGGAATACAC
>JAZEWT010000014.1:5294657-5308222 GCA_036362905.1 Mordacia mordax
GAGATATTGTGAGTAGAGGGAGAATGTTCGCGGATGAAAAGTACGAGAATTCAAAGATGAATGAAAATTGAGGTTTTCGACAAAGTTGATTTAACACTGAAACGCCTAAAAATAACTAACGTTCATCTAAACGCAGTGTGTGCAATGTATCGCTCGTCCTCGTACACACAGCGTGCGGTGTGAAATTAGGGTACACCAAACAGTGCGGCACCAAGATAATACTGATAATATTTGCATTTCTAAAGCGCCTTTCACCCGATGGTCACAAAGCGCTGCACAGAGCTATGGAGAGAACGGCATGTAAACAACAACAGAATAGATCAAGTAAAATAATTACTACAAATCAATGAAGGACACTAATTAACAAATACACACAGATGTCCCATATACACGTACTATATATATTGAGACCGAGAACGTACCTGAGAGAGTGTGGTGGTATACCCCAACCACAGCCCCCCCCCACCCCCTGTGCTGATGTTTAGACGACCAAACCATGCATTCATTTATGGCCAAGTCAACCCAGGAGAGGGTCGTCGTGGACAGGTTCCAATACGACCACATTATTTTCCGTTGATGGAATCGAACCCAGCTGACCGGAACGGTAGAAAATTAATATTACCAAGGTGCCACCACTCCTCACAAAGCAACAGAGTATCTCCCTTACAGTCCACATAGACTGCTTTGGTGTAAATTATGTCGGTGATCAGCAGCCAAGGCTGGCACGGCACGTGTCCTGGTGATCTGGTCACAGACCACTCGCCACCATCTTAGTCTCAGAAGCGCTGAACGCTGCACGCTGCACCAGACACTCATTCTAGTTCTAAGTCAACCTTGGAGACGGCTCGGAGCGCTTCAGATGACGGCCACTGACAGTGATGGGTGAGCAGTGGGAGCGCGCCAACCACCACTGCTCCACCCCTATCACTGATGTTAACCACTGCCCCGGAATCGAACTTAGGTCCCACGCCAATCTCACCGGAGCGTCACCTAGCCAGGGCGGAGGGCGGTGGGGAAGGGGGCAAGCGTTAGCGCGTTTGTTTGGTAAACATTTGCAATCGACGTGCGCGCTCGTTGTTAACACGAGCGCAGCGGCTGGGCAAGAGATCCCCGCGCTCCGTTGAAACCGACGCACGCTCTTCCTCCCGTGGCCCATTTAGTGGCGGCGGAACACGATTTAATTGGCGTGGCGGCTGCTATCTTACACCCTGTTGTTCGACTCCACTCGAACATAACCAGTGTTTGCCGCTCTCCTGGGCTCGCCTCGAAGTGGCAAACTGGCGTTACGTCATACGTTTGTGCACCGGCGGCTTCGGAGGGAAGTTTCGGTCGGCGCGACACCGCGGTTTGTGGGACTCATCTCATTATCTGAAACCGCTTAATCCTATATATGGTCACGGTGAGCCGGAGCCTATCCCGGAAACACAGGGCGTAAGGCAGGAATACACCCGACGACGGGACGCCAGTCCATCGCCGGGCATTGCGGGACAATTTTAGTCTGCGAGCCAATCAACCTATCCAGGAGCATGCTTTTGGACTGTGGGAGGAAACCGGAGTACCCGGGGAAAACCCACGCGGACACGGGGAGAGCATGCAAACTCCACACAGAAAGGCACCCGAGCCGAGAGATTCGAACCCGGGACCTTCTTGCTGTGAGGCGTCAGCGCTAACCACTGGGACTCGAGATTCGCAATGAGACGCTCATCGGCTCGAACCCGCTGCCAGGAGCCACGTTCGTCCATCGTATTGGTATCGGTTCGATGCATGAGAATTAGCCTGATGGCAACGTTTTAGGCGAAACGTCGCACGGGAGAAATGTCCTACACGGCTATCCTGAAAGTGCAGCTCTCGACAGCAATACTCAGCTTACAGCACCATCCTTCTAAAGCCAGCCAGTCTCAATCCACTATTGGATGACGGTTTCCCAGCTCCGCATATCAGAATTCCTTTGACCATATTTACCAATGCTGGTCAATGCGCGTTGATAAAGAGAGCGAAGGGGGGTGACCCCTTGTCATAAGACTCGTGACTGATTTTATCCATTGCCAGAAATCTAAAATCTTACAGTACAATGTGCTTGTGCAACTGCACCACCATTGCAGCCCCCACCATTTGCGTCCGTCTTCAGCAGCCGAGGAACGTACCCGCGTTACGAATTTTATTATTTCGTTTCGAAAGTCGACGGAAAACAAATTCCATTTTTTTCGGAAGTCAACTGTCAACGATCAACCTATGGAGAGACTGGCCCCAGCCATGGGCATGTGGGATTAATACCACTAGGTCTGGGTCTCAATATACCATTTCGTTCTCCATTCGAGCATGGTACTCTGACATTTGCTTGATATTTACTCAACACGAGGGCATGGACAGTGACAGCCACACGTGATCCATCACTTTGGAGGCAAGGGTTGGTGCCGTATAATGCACGTTTGCGAAGATCCCAGATCTCTTTGGCTGCAAGGTGCCGGTACAGATGGCAGTACAGCAAGTGCATGGAATCCTTCTGTGCCGAGCTGTAATTCTCTACCTTCGTGAATGCATCACTTTAATCTGGGCACTCGATTTTTTGCCGATCATCCAATAGCGATGGTGGACAATTAAACGTAACTCTCCTGCAAAAAGAGCTTTGCAACTCAGTCAAGCGTTCCTGAACGGAAAGGTTTAGAAATAAATGCGTTAATAAGAAAAAAAAACTAAATCGCACCGCAAGCCAAACGCATGAACATTAACGCAATGCGTCACTAAGCAAATACCCCAATTTGGCCGAAGATCATTATATTATTGAACAACTTTAATTAGATAACGCCCATTAGCAATGTGTATATATTATCTACGGTGGCAGTGTTTGGTACTTAGGTTCATGAACGCGAACAACCATAACTGTGGGAACGTGTGGCTGGTGCATTGCGCAGTCTCTTGCCGGAATGGGGAAAAAAAACACGTGGAGTGGTATGCACTTTGTTTTTGCAGGTGTTTATGCCATACATGATGGATGCAAGTCCTTCTCAGAGGCCCTTGCTCAAACATCCTGGCTGTCCTCACCTTGAGGTGCCAAGACGATGTGTGGATGGATCCCCCAAAGCCTGGGTTCCATCACGAGGCGGCGGGGAAGGTGCAGATAGCGCGTTACTGCAGAATGTCCCGCGCACTGCCACCTCGGACAATGTTTTAGCACCGCGTGCAATTGCTCGGTTGCAACTGAAACATGTTTGCGGATGCTAATACGGAGGCGTACAGAGAAAATTGGGGGGGGGGAGGGGGTCGTGTCGATTAAGCGGTCAGCCGGCGCCAAACTGCAGCCACCGCTTCCTGTGTACTATAATGATAATGGCCCAATTAAGGAGTGTTTTTATTTGTTTTGTGTGATCAAGCCGAAGAACCCGGAAGAAACCCACGCAGAAGGGGGCGGGGTGGGGAGAGAACACACAAACTCTACAGAGAAATGCACGCAAGGCAGGAATCGGACCGCCTTAGAAAAGAACCTTCTTTCTGCGGACGTTACCGATGCACACGACACAATACGACCCTATAATAAAAAATGATAATATTTGCGCTTCTATAGCGCCTTTCACTCGAGGGTCACAAAGCGCTGCACAGAGCTATGGAAAGAGCGATATGGCAACAACCACATATAAGCGGCAAATCAACAATATTTTGTTTTGTTTTTTAACCACTGTTGCCCAATTCTATGCGTGTCAGTTCTAAGTGAATGTATGGGTGTTGTTATAATCATCCCAACTTCTCCATATTTTAATTAAACTATTTCTGGAAAAATGTTTTGTGGTATTACATAATACTAATATCACGTGAATAAATTAAACTCCAGCCATTATAAATCCCCCATTTAGTGGATGGCATTCCCAAACTACCTCGATTTTAATTTGCACTCTTTACCGCGATGGTGAGTGCAAGTTGGTGAAGGGGTTGTGGGCGAAATGGTTCTGACATTACTTGCCACTGATGTTAGTCTTGGCAGGGAAGCAAATTGGGGTCACTGGATTCCTTTCGACTGTACCATTGCTCCACCCTAGACTTCAGAATCAATTATTAAATGTACGTGCCACCGAACAACGAATGGTCACTCCATATTTACGGGGATAATGTGCCGTGCACGCTGTCCATTTCGTAAACACTGTACATTTCTGAGCAGCATTTCAAAAGACGTCTGTGGTAGTAGCAATCTGCGGTGGAGTGGTGCAGTTTCTAGTTCACTGCTGTTTGAAATCAGTGACCTGGATTGAATTCCCAACCACGGCTAACATCAGTGACAAATGTCTTTAGTGAACCGGAGCTTTTATATGTATGGCGGTGAGGGTGGTGCAGCAGTAACATCCGTTGCTCACACAACATCCTGCCCGAGGCGATTCGACTCTCGCCTCGAGTGCCTTTCTTTGTGGATGGTTGTGGTTTCCTCCTCTTCTGCATGCGTTTCTTCCGGGTTCTCCGGTTTGCTCTCACAGCTAAAGCACACGAATTAAATAATCGGCCGATAGAGGAATACATAGGACGCGGTATCCGCATTCAGCTGGCGCAGGGTAACACGGGGTAACCACGTGTCTGCCTTCGATCTCTGGTTTCCGAGCGACGCTGTGTCACTTTATTTAAACGGATACCTTCATAATCGAATGAATGTTTGCACTTCACAAATGTTACTCGTTGTTATTAATGACATGACCCTCCTGTCTTTTCAACACTCGAGTGAATATTGTGAGCAATGGGCCTATGGTTGGACAAGACGTATCTACAGAGCGTTACAATATTTTCTGGGATTGGTGCAAGATTTGCATGTGCGTGTTATAAATTGTATTTATAATTACATTATAAAATCACCAACCCACACAGACTAGCCTACATAATAATCAAACAACCCTCATGACCATGCAGTTGCACATTCATTTGTTAGTAATACATTAAATCAATTTACAGAAAAAAAATTAGGTCTTTTGGCACCTCTACTTTTCGACAAGAGACAATTATAAGCAGGGGAGTATGTTTTGGATCTGAGTCTGTAGTCGTGCACTGAAATTGCCCATTAGCTATGCAGCCATCACATCAACAAGTACAAAATAATTACGTCTCTCAAGTGGCCAGATGGCCATTTGTTGGGTATACGTATCGCTCGCATGCCCGACATTGCGTTCGTCATTGGGGTCAACGATGGCACCTGCAGATGTCGTGACTGCCCGAAATGAATGGCTTTGTTGTAAAACCTTCCCAAGGGCCAAACAATCGACACACACAGTATTTACAGCAATCAAAAAAAACCCACACAAATTCTCACAAATACTGGTTCGATAAATTATTAAGCCATCGATTCCCCCAACATCCTTTGTTTTCTCTCCCTGCGCGAACCCACACCAGACTCGCGATCTCGAGGCCGCCGGTTCGTTATTTTACTTTGGCACTTGAAACAATGGGAATATTGCTTAATGTCACTGCGTGCAGCGCGGCGCACAGACGGGTGGAGAGGCCCACCATTGTCAACACGGCGCGGATGTTTACCCACACAGCATCGTGATTTTGGCCACAATAAAAAAAATTACGGGCGGCGCGGTGGCGCAGTGGTTAGCGCTGATGCCTCACAGCAAGAAGGTCCCGGGTTCGAATCTCTCGGCTCGGGTGCCTTTCTGTGTGGAGTTTGCATGCTCTCCCCGTGTCCGCGTGGGTTTTCGCCGGGTACTCCGGTTTCCTCCCACAGTCCAAAAGCATGCTCCTGGATAGGTTGATTGGCTCGCAGACTAAAATTGTCCCGCAATGCCCGGCGATGGACCGGCGTCCCGTCGTCGGGTGTATTCCTGCCTTACGCCCTGTGTTTCCGGGATAGGCTCCGGCTTCACCGTAACCCTATATAGGATTAAGCGGTTTCAGATAATGAGATGAGAGATGAGATGAGAGGGGACCCATAAGGGCGCCCTTTGAGTAACACTCCTCGACCAGTGCTTTACATAAACTGCTCACACTTCATGCTTGCTGATACTCGATAGGTGGGTTATCAGTCCGTCTGTCTCTTTTTAAGCTGCAAGGGACAGTTGAGCAACGTGGAGCTTTTTAACAGTTGTCCGGCGGAGAGGAGGAGGAGGAAGCAAGTTAGTCAGCAGGGCAATTATACGCCAACTACAGCAAATAGACAACGACTTAGAATTCCTAAGGAAACAAAGTACCAGGTTGTGACAAAACGGTAGACCAGAAACCACAAAGGCCCACTCAGCGTCTTTGGTTTGGTTGGAAATAACTACCGCGCCAGCACTACCACACAAAGACAAAGATCCCCCGTATAGCCTTAACTGACTGTGGGTCAAGTGCCGTTTGCGAGCACCTATGAAGGTCGACACGGCACACGAGAGGGTGGGTGATCAGCACCACGCCCGGCCGCCTTTGTTTCCCTAGCGGTAATGCTTATACAATGCACCAGGTACTCATTTGAGGCTGAGTCGACCTCGGGGAGGCCCATGACCGGTTCATAAAATCGTCACCGGTGTTTGCCGTGAGCTGGAGTGAGAATTCGGGTCGCTGGGTTTGTAGCCCATCGTGCTAACCGCTGGGCCACCGCGCCCCATAATATACACGCGCACGCACACACAGACACATACACCCAAGTAAAACATATTGAACAGTAGGTGGTCACTCAGCTCAAAATCACCAACGATTCCTATAATTAATCATACACCATAAGGAATCGCTCTTTAGCCTTGCATTTAAAAAAAAGCGAGAAAAGGTGGGATGTATGAACACTGAGGGCCTTACACACACGCAAAAAGTCACACAGTGTGAACCTATTTTTATTCGTGAATAACTTCTGGGAGTGGAAACTTCTCTCGCAGTGTAATACCACGATGAAACATTCAATTTCACACGACGCAAATTGCCTAGCATTGCCGTAAGTCATCTTTATCAATAGAGGCATGAGTGTGCCTCGCTTATCAGGAGAACTTTTGCTTCAAATCATTAGTTAATGCCCGTTAACCCCTAACGCACAGGCAAAGAAACATTTACATTCCCCCTCCCCCCCTGGAAAAACAAGTTGCAAGTTAAGCTTTTCCACCGTGCCTAACGAAGTGTTTAATCATTATCCATTTACCTTTGCAGGTGCCCTGAAAGGAATTCACGTCTCAATCCTACTTGGACTGTACGATTTTACTGCCAAAAAGATTCACCTGCAGGTCTCAGGAGCGCCGACGTGTGTGGGTGGCGAACACGTGTTGGCGATCAATTTAGCATCAACTTGGGAGCCGGCACATGATCACGTCTCGAAATAATGCACTCAACTGCAGACACATGATGCCCTGTAACAGGAGTGTATATTTAATGTTTGCACATCTTAACGCCTCTATTACTGCCCGGAAGTGTAAATCCTTTTTTTTCTTTTAAAACATTTAAAACCATTACCTTATAATAAAAAAAAACAACCCTAAATCCTTGACTTTTTTTTCCTTCCCCTCCACCCCCTCTCGAGGCTAGCTACAACTACATCTTCCAACTCAACCACATCATGGATTTATGACCGTGTATCTCTACTATATAACAATTACGCTCCGTGCCAAACTCTCTACGGCGTGCACGCGGGTCCCCTATGTGAAACATGTGGTTTAGTTTCTTCGGCAATCAATCACTGTGTAACCGTGATGGGGGCCGCGAGCGGGAACGGCACCGCGTTAAAGAGACGCCTCTTCTCGCCCGGGGGGGGGAAGGGGGGGGGTCGAGACGCATTCCCGTGTCAATACCCTCCGGGGGAGCTCACGGCGCCCACGCTGCCCCGCCGATGCGTGAAGCGCCAGCTGTAACCAAACAGACGCGAAAACGCGCTCCTTAATCGCAAAGGGCGATTTGGGTTTTTCTGTATTTTTTGTGTTCACACGAACGCACGTTAAAGCAGCTGAAAGTCAGATATTTCCGACGCAAAAATGGGCGTTTGAGCTCTGCTCAGCCGTTTACGACCCTGGGCCGTTGGGGTGAATTAATTTAACAACTGGCAATGGCAAGTGTGTATTTACAGGACACAGAATCTGAAACGTCCATACAAAGCGGTACCTATTTTGTAGACCCCTTAGCAAATGATCGCTCGGGTTAACCCCCAAGCGGAATTTGAACGTTGCAACCTTCCCTTTGCAAGAGCCACGTGCTCTACTGCTGAACCACTTGGCCAGAGAGTCATGATGTATCCACTGCTGAATGAAGGGCTCATTAATTTGTCGTAATTTCAAACCTCACGGTCTCGTGATAGAGAAACCTTCCCAGTCCCTCCTTTTCTGCGTCCAACACCAGATGCAAACCAATGTCCTTGTATAATATTCAAGCGCAGTCCATCACTCCAAGTGACACGTGCTTAATTCTATGATGGACATCTTCACAATAACAAGAGGTGTTAATCACTGCTCACTCACTAAATATAAAGCATCTTCACATCCATTTGGCTTTCACGCTTGCAAGAGATGGTGAGTAAATGAAAGATAAACGTGCAGTCCTCTCCGTTGCTTGCTCACTGCTTGCAGAAGGGCCCCCTATAGAGGAAAGTCGATGGCGTATTTGGCCTACTCTTCCACGGTGATCAGACCGTGCTGGAAGGAGCGCGAGTGTATGCCCATGCTTGAACGCCACAACACGCAATCTGTTGATCAGATTCACTCAGGTGCAAGCGGCTGTACAGGGCGGTCGTAATACGTCATGTGACCCCTATTTAATTTTTTTAAAACGCTTTAATGTCTGAGCAACAACTGTATTCAATGTAAGCGACATAAGACGTCTCACAAACATTATTGATCTGCATTTTTTTTTTAAAACAGCAATGCATGAGCAAAGGAACAAAATGTAACGCTGTAGGTTTTCACAGCTCGATGCATGAAGATTGCTTCGAAAAGCTGCTGTCTCGGGACAGCCGCGTCGATCGCTTCCTCCCTCCACCTCGCGACGTTTCGCCTCGCACGTTCGAGGCATCCTCAGGCGCTGTGTGTGGGTCCTTTGCGCGACTCCTATTTATATGTAGGTACCATGTCGAAGAGACTTGGCATATACATGGTACCTACGTATAAATAGGAGTCACGCACAGGAGGCGAAACGTCGCGATGGAAAGAGAGGGAGCGATCGACGCCGGCTGTCCCGAGAGAGCAGCTTTTCGAAGCAATCATGAAAGGAACAAAATGTTAGGGATCAATGAAATGGGGATCACAAGACATCTGGATCAGCATGGAGTACTCGGTAGACAGACACAAGGAATTTACTGCTCCTTAGGATGGAGCTACTGAACTCTGGATTTTAAGTCCAAGATACTGAACATTACAACCGGGCAGCATGGTGCGTTTGAGTCAGGCTCAGTTAGTCTGGTTTAAACATGGCTCAATTGTGTACAATGTTAATTTGAGGTCTTAATTTAAAATAAGCGCTTCAATAAAAGAGTGGGCTGCTCGCAAGTGGGCAGTTACGAGTTGAAATCTTAGTTGGAGGTTTTACTCTGTCAGTTATACCTGCGAGATCATTATACTTGGGTGGCGCGGTGGCCCAGTGGTTAGCGCTGTCGCTTCACAGCAAGAAGGTCCCGGGTTCGAATCTCTCGGCTCGGGTGCCTTTCTGTGTGGAGTTTGCATGCTCTCCCCGTGTCCGCGTGGGTTTTCGCCGGGCACTCCGGTTTCCTCCCACAGTCCAAAAAGCATGCTGCTCCATAGGTTGATTGGCTCGCAGGCTAAATTGCCCCGCAGTGCCCGGCGATGGACTGGCGTCCCGTCGTCGGGTGTATTCCTGCCTTACGCCCTGTGTTTCCGGGATTGGCTCCGGCTCACTGTGACCCTGTATAGGATTAAGCGGTTTCAGATAATAAGATGAGATGAGGTTTCAGACAATGAGATGAGATGAGATGACCGTTGACTGCACAAGGTGCGATGTGTGTATATACTTGCACAAGCTATATAACAATTAATTATACGGTTTCTAAAAATAATGACCAAGGTGCAGGACAATCCAAAATAAATTACATAAAATTATAATCTCGCCAATATGTATAAATATTGTTCATTATGCTAACTTAAAAACCCGTGAAATATATTTGTTATGCATATGTAATCACCCTATTAACGCTTGTTTTTTTAAATAGTCGATCGAGCTCTCAAAAGAGAAATGTTTTAAAACCTTTGCTCAAGGAAACTGGCAGAATTAAAGTTGTAGCGGCCTTACGATTGCATGTTTCAGAACTGTCAGGAAAGGTATACATTTTCGTCTCAACTTGAACGGTTTTGGGAATGTAAGTCCTTCAATAGAGTAAACCTGTACACGATTCACGGGCAGGAAAGCAGCTGATGTAATAAGACACAGCATGACCTACAAAACCGCACTAATCTTCATTCGTGCAATCCACACGGACCTTCCACCATACCTAGCTACACTACTCACAATCCACACAGACCTTCCACCATACCTAGCTACACTACTCACAATCCACACAGACCTCCCACAGTACCTCGCTACACTACTCACAATCCACACAGACCTTCCACCATACCTAGCTACACTACTCACAATCCACACAGACCTCCCACAGTACCTCACTACACTACTCACAATCCACACAGACCTCCCACAGTACCTCGCTACACTGCTCACAATTCACACAGACCTCCCACAGTACCTCGCTACACTACTCTGTACAATCCATACAGACCTCTCACAGTACCCCGCTACAAAACTCTGTACAATCCACAGAGACCTCCCACAATACCTCGCTACAATACTCTGTACAATCCATACAGACCTCCCACAGTATCTCGCTACACTACTCACAATCCACACAGACCTTCCACCATACCTCGCTACACTACTCACAATCCACACAGACCTTCCACCATACCTAGCTACAATACTCACAATCCACACAGACCTTCCACCATACCTAGCTACAATACTCACAATCCACACAGACCTTCCACCATACCGAGCTACAATACTCACAATCCACACAGACCTTCCACCATACCTAGCTACACTACTCACAATCCACACAGACCTCCCACAATACCTCACTACACTACTCACAATCCACACAGACCTCCCACAATACCTCACTACACTACTCACAATTCACACAGACCTCCCACAGTATCTCGCTACACTACTCACAATCCACACAGACCTTCCACAATACCTCGCTACAATACTCTGTACAATCCACACAGACCTCCCAAAGTACCTCGCTGCACCACTCCTCGACACAGCCCAACTCACTCCTCATCTCAGCTCCTACGCCACACACTCGGCGAGCGCACAGCCATCGGTCATTGTCGCTTCCCCCGTCGCTGTACCCACAGCCTGGAACGCTCAACCGCAACAACCTCGCCAGACTGAATCTCCCACTGCCTTCAAACAACACCACAGCTGCACACATTCACTGATAAACACACACACACAAACACAATGAGCTGCGCTCCCGTCAGCTTTACGCGTTTGCGAAAATTGTGGGCGCTACAAATTATTCTTCATCAATTATGTTAACATCTACCCAAAACGTGTGATGGCATTAAAATGCAGCTATCAATATATGGACATGACGAATAAGCACCCTGCTCATTTTTTTTTATTGAAATGGTTTCCATTAATTGTTTTTGTTTTGATTGAATTGCTATGCCTTAGCAGATAATCGTTTAAATTTGACAATTAAGAAATTCTCATCTCATCTCATTATCTGAAACCGCTTAATCCTATATAGGGTCACGGTGAGCCGGAGCCTATCCCGGAAACACAGGGCGTAAGGCAGGAATACACCCGACGACGGGACGCCAGTCCATCGCCGGGCCAATTAAGAAATTATTATTTTAGAATTGTAAAAAAAAAACCCCGCGCTCAATCGACCGCTGCGTGATCCACATCACACTGTCACAGTGATTTACGACCACAGCATCCTGGTCAGTGCAGATGACCAGTTTATATTTTTTTTGTTTTAGCGGTGACCAGCGATTAAACTCAGGTGAATGAGCTGGCAGCGCAGTGTGCCAACTACAAGAATTGCTACACCGCTCCACAATGACGATTCTCTCAGCCAAAGTCACGACGATGTGTTTGGTCAGTCTGTGCACAAGGTGGCATTGCACTCACGTGAAATCGGATGAAGAACCCGTCTGGCATGATTGGTCTCGCAGTGTTGCTCCTTTTTCGAACTTACTTATTTGTAAAGGGCGGCACGGTGGCCCCAGTGGGTAGCGCCGTCGCCTCAGAGCAAGAAGGAGCCCGGTTCGAATCTCGGCTCGGGTGCCTTTCTGTGTGGAATTTGCATGTTCTTTCCCTGTGTCCGCGTGGGTTTTTGCCGGGCACTCCGGTTTCCTCCCACAGTCCAAAAAGCATGCTGCTGCACAGGTTAATTAGCTCGCAGACTAAATTGCCCTCAGTGCCCGGTGATGGAGCGGCGTCCCATCGTGGGTATGCCCCTGCCTTGCGCCCTGTGTCTGCCGGGATAGGCTCCGGCTCACCACAACCCTGTACAGGACTAAGCGGTTTCTGACAATGAGATGAGATGAGACTTATTTGTACATTGCATCTGCAATAGTATTTAAGTAGCCAAATTATTACTTTAGCAATGTCGCACGTATTTTTGATCAATGTAAAAAAACCCCTCAAGTTATTTGTCTTATTCAAACTCAGTCTTTGGTCACACAATGTATAAGTTACCACGAGTTTCTAACGCTTTCAAAATGAGTGTTTTTGTAGCAGTGTGCGTTTATGCAAACTTATTCCCATTTCAACAGAAACGTGCATAATATTTTCTTCATGAGGACATGATTGTAGACGGATTTTCCAGATTACCTTCTCACAGAATATCACTTCTCAACCCGCTCCATTCCATTCAAGTATAAATTAAGCCAAAGATGAAAATGAAAACCAGTACTCTGATGGTTTGCAAAGCAGGGGTGCTTGACAGTGTGATAATATGATATACTGCTTTTTTAACACCCAAAATACTCGTGCAGTACTTTTGTAACAGTGTAATTATCACGGCTCGTTCAATGTGTTTAAAATAGATATTTTCTTTTAAAACATATTTGCAAAGTAATTTAAAAAAGGATGCAATTAAGCAGCTATTATCCCCTAAGTAATGTTCTGTAAACGATTTTAGGGATAACATTAAGAGATGCCAGTAATGACTTATTGACTGACTGAACACAAGTGGGCTATGTGCTAATTCAAGATTGCATGGATTGAATAAGAGCTCGTGGCATGATTTTGTTCCGTGCACCACAAGTTAACATCTATTCAGCAACATTGGTACAGATATTAAATATCCACGCAAGAAGAGACCAGGAAATGTGGACCGATCACAGGGCTCTGGCAATCTGACGTTACACGACATGACAGTGGTCGCAACTGAGTGCTAGATTGTCGTTACAATGTGATATCAGTGTGCAATTTGATAGCATTAAGCCAACAAAGTGTTTTAGACAAACCGAGCAACTTTTGATTACGAGTGTTTTCATCACCTCGCAAGAGAGCCATGACCTCATCTCATCTCATTATCTGAAACCGCTTAATCCTATATAGGGTCACGGTGAAGCCGGAGCCTATCCCGGAAACATAGGGCGTAAGGCAGGAATACA
>JAZEWT010000014.1:5326629-5341375 GCA_036362905.1 Mordacia mordax
ATATTGCTTCATCTTTATGATTATCGCAATCCGTTACCAACCTACACACCTCGGTGGATTACTTAACCGTGTGAAATATACATTCGTGCACGGACTTTAGTCAATCCACTGTCCTTTAGTCAAGCCGCTGCTGCGTTAGGACCACCCCATGGTGTGCAGGCAGTATTGTCAGACGATACTTCACCACGCTGGTCATCGTGAACCGGTAATGGTGGCAGTGGAGTACTGAACAACAACAGGTGTGGCTCCACTGTCCTCCACTGCTCCGAGTGCCTATAACACCTGTTATTGGGCTCCATCGCTGTCCATCAAAGCACTATCCATTCTAATGTCAACTTTGCGATCTAGCCTCATGGGCTCACGAGTATTTCAAGTGATTGGGTCTCAGACAATCCTGTGTTTTACGTGAAACTTTGCAGAAAAAATATGCTGTTAAGCTTGTTTGCAGGCTCAAATGCATTAAACATGTATTCCAAATTTAAACTTTGCCGTTTCTTTATTTAAAGCAGGTTAGTCAAAATCTGTATAGGTGCGGTGTGAAAGCTGTCGGATGTCACGGGACTGAGTTTGTTCTAATTGGTAATTGGCTGAAGCAGGGGATTTCAGAAAGCAACGGAACGCATTCGCATTGCGCCGCCACTGGAGAAGGGTCTGCCGCGCGTGTTTCCACATCCGCAGAAAGTGACCCGCGCGGCTGACATTGATTGATTGGCGGCGTGAGCACGTCTCCTCGCGTTCCACTCCGGCGCACGTCCAAATGGCCTGCACCGTGCCAACAGCGGCGAAACAAACAAACAAACAAACACACGCCATCCCGAAAAGCCGTCGGTTTAATACCTTCCCCTAATTGCTCGTTAGAGTTAGCGAAGCTAAAATAAAAAGCGAGCGAGGAGCGCAGAGCGGACGCAAATAAGAGCGTGAACGTTGATGGACGCAAAACGAAAGCGGGGCACGGAGCTGAGAGCCGAACGCATTGTCACCGGCCACGTGTGAACGCAGACCTGACGCGCAAGCCTGCGTGACGGCCTCTGCCGCGTGATGTTGAGACGCCTGCTCGCACGTGTCACCGGCGATAAGCCGAGGGAGAGAGGACTCCGGTGGGGCATGGGGGTGCAGCAGTAAATTACTCACGCCGGGCAACCACAGGTTGGCGGAATTCTCCGTGCCCTTGGCACGGCCGCGCCAGCCTTCTGTCGAAAGTTACGTTGCATTAAACCATTTACCAACATACGTGTTTTTAACACTGATCATTTTTCGTTTTTTAATTGTAGTCGAGGGTGGCACGGTGGCCCAGTGGGTAGCGCTGTCGCCTCACAGCAAGAAGGTCCCGGGTTCGAATCTCTCGGCTCGGGTGCCTTTCTGTGTGTGGGAGTTTGCATGTTCTCTCCCCGTGTCCGCGTGGGTTTTCGCCGGGTACTCCGGTTTCCTCCCACAGTGCAAAAGCATGCTGCTGCATAGGTTAATTGGCTCGCAGGCTAAATTGCCCCGCAGTGCCCGGCGATGGACTTTCGTCCCATCGTGGGTGTATCCCTGCCTTGCGCCCTGTGTCTGCCGGGATAGGCTCCGGCTCACCGTGACTTTCCCGTTGTCGACCGAGGCTCGCACACCGCGTCTTGAGCACCGTCTATCGACGCTTGCAAGTGGAGTACAGAACAGAGAGATGGCGTTGAAGATGGCGAGCAGGATGTCTCTTCGACTGCCACAGTTCGGCATGCTTTTCTCTCCCTGCTCATTTGGTTCGTCTGCAGAGCGCACCTCAACAAGTGTCCCTCTATTGGCGTCCACCAGCTTCTCCCACATCCCTTGCGGCGTCTGCCTTGGCTGTGCACAAATCCGCTTCAAGAGTTCCATGTTGAGGAATTCACAAACTACAAATGCAAAGCAAGGTCTTTCCCTACATATTGACAGCTTTGATCCTGGACATGCTTTGACACTACAAACTGATTCGCCCAAAACAACTGGCATCAGCCTTGAAGTGCCAATTGTTTTCCTCATTTTTTGTTTTGTTTATTTCATCAGCAATCATTCCAGTCTGAAGCACAATGTCAACTATGAATTATTTATCGACTTGTTTGAATAATACTTTGAATACAAACATGCCAATGGGGCGACGGATTAAATTTTATTTTATTTTATCTTTATGCGTGAAGACACATTATGGAAATCTCCTTCAACATTTTTGTATGGGTCATTTGTGACCATAAATATTTCATTTGGAGGGCTTGAGGTTGTCTTGGTGGCTATTTTTTAACCTTAGAATCTGTGAAATGCCAAGGACGTTTAGGACATCGGTGCTTATTTTGACGTTTGTTGCATCTTGTTTCGATGCCAACTTCCACGAGAGCCACGTTTCTCAAAGGTGAGAATCACCACTGAGAAAATGGGCTTTCATCTCGGAGTAATACATTCAATTAAGCTGGGTTCTCAAGGCTAGTGAGTTTACAGTTTCAAACCGGTTAACAATGACCGCTTGTGAATGGCACTTAATTCGTCTAAATTCCAGATCCGATGAAAAATATCTGATTATTGTTTGAGAAATGGAAAACTTGTTCCCATGGAGAGTGACGCATGACAAGCTCACTTGAATGGTTTTTTTTAAAGCGAAATCCTTCTGACGAAGGGCATACCACTGCGCAAGATTTTTAAGGTGATGAGACAAATCTCGTTCGATAATAAACAGAAACTCCACTTACCAATGCCGACAATGTTTCATTCATAAATCAAAATAAAACTTCTATTGACACCTGCGTAACCCAAAACTATTACGGAATATAGTTGTTTTTCCAGCGTTGCATACTCAGAGTGCACATTTGGAACTAATTTTCCAGGGACATTCTTGGGTACAAATGACGTTAAGGTCGTTATGCTTTACGCATTCGTGACCTTTCACTGTCCAGAATCCAACGCTTCTAACAAGCGACCATGTGCTGTACAATCAACAGATGGTCTTCTTTCGGCAACGGGGGAGCATGAAACCGTTTTAAAAAGGCGAGATGAAATATTCACCAGTGCGCGCTTGACCTTGAACGTGCTATCTTCACGTGCACCTCACTTTGAGTATTAAATTAACACCCCTTAATGAGTTTTTGATTACGGCAGAATTAAACCCATTTATACGTGCGCTTAATGAACTGCGGTGCTTGGTGTTTGTTCCCGGATGAGGTGCCATCATCAGGTATACGGCGCGATGTGTGTGCTTTGAACGCTGCCCTCAAGGTTATTGTTTGAGCAAGATATGAATGTCGCCGTGAGATGCAATGAAAATAATGATATTCATGTGGCAGGAATGAACTGTTCTGCTGGGACAGACACGGTCTGCAGGGGCTTTATCCTTCTCCACGACGCAACCCCATGCCAAACACAGTTAACTGTGTGAATCGCACGGATATGTATGGTAATTATTCATTTTGCCCTATTAGCCACACCTGGTTTTGGGAATTTCCAACACCGGAGGTATATTATTTAAGAATCCCAGTCGTTTAACCCACGGGTAACTTGGGAAGTAAAGCGGGAGTAATCTTAGCAGTTGCTTGAAACAAGTAAGTATAAGAAGGAGAGAGATGTTTTTGCTCACGCCACTCCTGGCAAGAAGGACCCCTATGAGAGAGAACACTGGACAGAACTTGGCCGACTGAATTGCTACAGACAATGCCTTACTTCTTAAACCAGAGGCGTAGTTTGGCATATATGACTTAAATAACACGCAATTACAGTAATAGAGCTATTTCTAAAATACACAATGAAGACACGGCCAGACTTCCCAAATGGCACTCTGAAAATGGACACTCGTTGAGACTGTGCATTAATAAACGGAACTCGTTCCAATTACCAATGTACTCTAAAGGTATAAGACGTGCTTAATTATCAAGAACACCGTGGGTTTTCACCGTGCACTCCGGTTTCCTCTCACAGTCCAAAAAACATGCTGCTGCATAGGTTAATTGGCTTGTAGACTAGATTGCCCGCAGTGCCCAGTGATGGACTGGCGTCCCGTCGTGGGTGTATCCCTGCCTTGCGCCCTATGTCTGCCGGGATAGACTCCAGCCCACCGCGACCCTGTACAGGACTAAGCGGTTTATGACAATGAGATGAGGCATTTCATTATCATCATCACCACCACCACCACCATTACAATCATTGTGCCGAGCTTTGTAAAAATGCTCACGAGTGCCACGCAAGGCGGCACTGAGTGTATTTGACCACTCGCAGATGAATTATTCGGTGTCACAGTGCTACCGAGACACGCAATGGGCATGTCGAGTGTGACGGTGCAGAGGCACATTCATGGGATAAGGCCCCAGCGAGTCTGTGCAAGCAATCCAGCAAGCAGGTGACTCGAGGGCAGGCATGGAGCCACTTTCAGAGATGAAAGTTGGCTTGAAATTTTCAAGAGAATCTGCCGAAATTGGTGGCACTGTATACAGTCTGACAAACCCACACAAGAGGACCTCTAGTATAAGTAATTAGTCTGGGCAGTTTAACATGAAAAGCTCTCGTGCTAATTTACATCTAGAGCACACACGGCGTTCACACATATTAGTTCAATTCTTTGAAGTGTGAATTTTTGTTTAATTAATATTTATCACCATTGTGCCGACTCCCAATACTTATTTATTTCCTTCGTTAATGGGAACAGATTATTTATTTATTTGCATCACGTGTCTCGTTTGTGGGTAAGAGCAACTTTCAAACTAGCTCACTCTACTGATTTTGACAGCTCGATGGTGAGAATTGCTCTACGTTGATGTTCTTTCGGAATAATAATAATAATAATTGCACTTATAGAGCGTTTTTCACCCGAGGGTCACAAAGTGCTGCACAGGGTAGCCGTATCGAGCGTTCTTCCTCTCTCCTCCATGATGTTTCACCTCCCACATTGGAGGCATCCTTAGGGGCGTTTTCAAGAAGTGTGTAATATCGACTGTGGAAGAACAATAAAAACCTGGAAACCATGGAAGTAGATATTGAAAGATGCGTGATTGGAATTACACGTGAGAGATGCAAGCAGGCTGACCAAACAACGGAGAACTATCAAAAATGAGAGACGTGGCAATGACTGTTGGTGAACAGTTCACGAACATGTCATCTCATTGTCAGAAACCGCTTAGTCCTGTACAGAGTCACGGTGAGCCGGAGCCTATCCCGGCAGACACAGGGCGCAAGGCAGGGATATACCCACGATGGGACGCCAGTCCATCACCGGGCATTGCGGGCAATTTAGTCTGCAAGCCAATAAACCTATGCAGCAGCATGTTTTTTGGACTGTGGGAGGAAACCGGAGTGCCCGGTGAAAACCCACGCGGACACGGGGAGAGAACATGCAAACTCCCACACAGAGAGGCACCCGAGCCGAGATTCTAACCCGGGCGCTTCTTGCTGTGAGGCGACAGCGCTACCCACTGGGCCACCGTTCCACCCGAGTTCACGAACATGTGCGAGACAAATCTCTGGAAAGAATGAAGATCAATGGCCAAGCCAGGTGACGGAATGTCAGCTGAAGGCAAGTACTCGAGAGAGGAAGGAGATGGAGTGATGAGATCATCTCATTCGTGGGATTGGGATGGATCGTGACAGGGTTGCGCAGTGGTGATATCTGGGCCTCGGAGATGGATAGTCCTGCCTAAGGCGGTTCGATTCCCGCACGGGGCGCCTTTCTGTGCTGAGATTGCGTGTTCTTCCCCTGTTCTGTGCGGGCTCTCCGGTTTCCTCTCATCGTCAAAAAAAAAAAACCTCAGTAATTAATTGGCCAGTCACATCACAATATATAACAGTGTCTGGTAAATGTTGGCGCCAGCTGAATGCATGGCTTGCTTCCTCTCGCCTCTCTGTGGTGTGCTCACACCTCTATAATGAGGTAAGTCGCCCTGGCTAAGGGCGTCTGTGAAACAATAATTGGACTCTGCATGGCCGGTTGCTCCACACGAGGCTTTGGGTGTTTCTCAGCTGCAATCGTGTCGTCTCTTCTATTTTCACGTGAAACGTAGGCCCCCATGGTGGGAGATCCGCACTGATTTTAAACTTCCCAGCTGGCCTGCCTGTGATCCGTCCTGGTTTCGATCAGACTGGATTATATGCGAAGTCAGAAAGTCTCCGAAGATCTGGACAGGGTCCCATAGGCGGGCTCCTCCCGGCTGGCGAAGCTGCGGTGGTCGAGTCATGTAGTCCGTGCTCAGATGCCACGTGCCCAAGCAGTTTCTGTTTCGCCGGATTGAAGCGGTTAAACAGGCGTGACATGGACCGGAGCAGCGATGAGGACCTGGAGCTGAGCGCACCAGCGCATCCAGTCGGGTCGCAAAGACAGCTCAACACTGTGTGTGTGTGCGTATCAACGTGTGTAGCGTGGGTACCCAAGCGTTGCACTTGCAGCGAAAATCTCGGGGAAAGCCAAGAAAACACCGACACATGACAAAACCGAATGATAACCATAACATGATGTTCTCTCCATAGCTCTGTGCAGCACGTTGTGACCCTCGGGTTAAACGCCCTCCAGAAATGCAAATATTATTATTATTAATAATAATCACAGTCTATGCGCGATGATGTCGGCATGACGAGAGCGCCATCCAATAGTCATATCCTCTGAGAGAGTGTTTGGTTGCGGGCCCTTTCGACCAAATCCATCAGCCTGATATTTTTAAAAACATGATATGATGGGAGCCTTGGCATTTGACAACACCTGTTGGAACCAACAGGGGTGTCTGCTGCTGTGTTCATGGTTAGGAGCGTGGTTTTGTTCACCGAGCCACAGCAGCAGCGCGCACACTCCACTGTTATGACTTTCATCAGGACATGCAGCTGACAGGGCTGTGGTCAACACCTACATCTGTAATGATTTATATTCTGTTCCAGGGCGGCACGGTAGCCCAGTGGGTAGCACTGTCGCCTCACAGCATGAAGGTCCCGGGCTCGAATCTCGGCTCGGGTGGCCTTTCTGTGTGGAGTTTGCGAGTTCTCTCCCCGTGTCCGCGTGGGTTTTCGCCGGGCACTCCGGTTTCCTCCCACAGTCCAAAAGCATGCTGCTGCATAGGTTAATTGGCTCGCAGGCTAAATTGCCCCGCAGTGCCCGGCGATGGACTGGCGTCCCATCGTCGGTATATCCTTGCCTTGCGGCCTGTGTCTGCCGGGATAGGCTCCGGCTCACCGCGACCCTGTACAAGACGAAGCGGTTTCTGACAATGAGATGAGATGAGATTCTGTTCCTATTGAGATTAACGCATTAATTATCAACACCCGCTTAATCACGGGTCACACGTTTATAAATGGAAGGCACGGTGAGTGGCTTATGAGAATGCCAGATCGCTCTCCTATCTTTGTTTGCTCCCCGAAGTGAACGATCTTCCGCTGTCACACCGAAAGCATTTTGCACCATCTGAGTCACACTCGCCTCCCTCCCAAACCCACGGAGGATGTATGTGCGAGCATCTTCTCACTGTTGTTTAAGCCGATGGATGGCTTAGTCATCACACCTTGTGCCAAAATGCGGCACCTGCTCAGTCTTTTTCCGTGTTCCGCTGGGTTTTAGAGTTTTTTGTTTTGTTTTTAAAAGGTTCATCACCTTATGCATCACGTTGGGAAATACAGAGAACTTTGCACTTGTACAAAGGCTGCTTGCTGTCAAAACACACAGTGATAGAGCCTGGAGCGGAGACAAGGTTATACACAAAAAACACACACACAAACACACAAACTGCGCGTACAAAGGAAGCACCCGATAACAAAGCCTGCTATTTCGAAACTATTTCGAATTTGATGCGCACAGATGGTCAAGGGCAAATGTGAAACAGTTGCATCGCAACGAACACAGACACAAACGCTCGCACAAAGAGTCAGCGGCCGACCGCCATTAACAGCGTGCGCGTGGTGGCGATGTCACGCACAATGCGAGGCTCCTGTTCTCCGCGCTCTCCATCAAACCCCCATTAGTCGACTCATCTCCTCGTCTCCCAGCCGCCTGCTCTTTGTTGCCCCCACAACATCTCAGCTGTTTCGCCCAAGGCACCGCCACGACGCCTCCTGTGTCTCCCGTCATCCCATCGCGCAGTCGTCTCTCATTTCTATCTCGGGGTGACGTGACGTTGGCACGTCCACCGGGCGTTGGGCTTAACTCCGTTCGGCCTGAAAATATCATCTCACCCATGAACCTATGGATAGGTATTGTAGCTCAGCAGGCGCATCACACATGAACTCAATCCCCAATGATGTGTTTCAATCATTCCCGACGTGTAACCTCGTCTCATCTCATTGTCAGAAACCGCTTAGTCCTGTACAGGGTCGCGGTGAGCCGGAGCCTATCCCGGCAGACACAGGGAGCAAGGCAGGGATATACCCACGATGGGACGCCAGTCCAGCACCAGGCACTGAGGGCAATTTAGTCTGCAAGCCAATTCATCTATACAGCGGCATGTTTTTTTGGACTGTGGGAGGAAACCGGAGTGTCCGGCGAAAACCCACGCGGAGAGAATGCAAACTCCACACGGAAAGGTACCCGAGCCAGGATTCGAACCCGGGACCTTCTTGTCGCTGTGAGGCGACAACACTACCCGCTGGGCCACCGTGCCGCCCACGTCGTGTAGCCGCCTCTCGGAATAATGCTGCCCTCAGTGGTATCAGCCTGCGTGAACGTCTCCAAACATGAGCATCCGCCCAACACAGCTCTATCGTTAGGATGAATACGGGCCGACTAAATTATAGACGCCTGATAGTTACATTGCCACAGCTAAACCACCCCGAACTACACATGATGAATTCAATAGTTTGCATTAACGTTCGTTGTAGTTTACGACACCTTGTGAGCAGTAACTCTGTCCATTAAGATTTTTATTTGAATTCTGGATGATGGCTCTGCAGGGCTGGCAGTAAGAATTTGTACAATATCCAACAGGGGGAAAAAAACATCGATAAAGGTATTCTTACGAAAAATGAGACATTTGTTCGTGGCTAACCCTTTATTGTAGCTACATGGGCCATTCATAAAGCGGCTGCTTTTTCAGCAGATATTTTGTGTTTATCTTAAAGCAAATGCAACAGTTGAATGCTGTGCCTGCTGCAGTGGATTAAGGTTTTAATAAGTCGTCTGTTCAGCACGATTATCTGTATACATGTGGCTGTTGGGAAACGCACAAATCATTTCTCAACACAATACCACTCCACAACCACGTGTGCACCAATTGAATATTGCGCTACATTGTGGGCAAAAATGCTTGCCGTATTCCCATTCATACACTGAAAAAGCCGACTTTTTAAATTATTTGTGATAAAGACAGGAAAATATTCAGACCATTAGGCTTAGCTCGTTTTCTTATTAATTCTTAAAATAAGCTATTGTCATCTATTGTCTTCTTTCAAGAAACGCATTCGTTAATATCAGTATGTGAATATTCCCGGCGATGGACTGGCGTCCCGTCGTCGGGTGTATTCCTGCCTTACGCCCTGTGTTTCCGGGATAGGCTCCGGCTCACCGTGACCCTATATAGGATTAAGCGGTTTCAGATAATGAGATGAGATGAGAGTATGTGAATATGGCATTTGCGTAAATTGATGCAATGAACTAATCAACATTGTTTTTTGTTTTTCAAGACAAAGTCCCATACATGTCTGTGTCAAAGATTTAACGTAAGTCAGCAATGTATTTTACTTGATAAACCACAACGCGATGTTTCGTGTGCCTAAACACGTTATGCTTCTCAAGGTTAGAGACAAGGTACAATTGAAAAAAGATATCAATGTGGGAACGCGCCCCAGGTCCACGTTTCCTTTAGAACTTCGTGGAGACTCACAGACGTACATCGAGATAGATAGATATACGTACTTAGAGATATATAGAGGCTTGTAGAGATACTATAAAACATGTTTTTGTTCTTGATATGCCGTTCAGAAGTTTTTGTTGTTGACATGCCGTTCTGTCAACAGCTCAGTGGAACACTTTTTTTACCACCAACTGAAAAGCGCTTGAGAAGCGCAATTATTATTATTATTATTACATAGAGCTATATAGAGATAGATAGAGATACACACTCATATAAATAGAGACTCGTAGCGATACAAATATACAAGCAGACTTATATAAACGCACAGAGATACATTGAGATAATTAGAGACTCGTAGAGATACATAATAGAGACTAATAGCGAAACACAGAAATTCCTAGAGAATCACAGAGATACGCAAAGTCACAGAGTCCACGGAGATATATTGAGTCTAATAGAGATACAGAAGCTCATAGAGACATAAAGACTCACAGAGATGTATACACACTCGTATAGATACATAGAGAAACATAAAGACCCATAGAGACACGTAAAGACTCAAAGGTACACAGAAACTCACAGATATACATATAGATACACAGAGCCCTACAGAGACACATAGAGACCCAGAGACACTCAGATATATATTGAGATTCATAGAGATACATAGATATACACAGACACAGTCTCAGAGATGCACAGAGATACATAAAGACTTATAGACACACATAGAGACTCATAAAACACATATATACTCGGAGAAGCATAGACTTACAGAGAATCATAGAGATACATGGAGGCTCATGGGGATGGATAGAGGCTCTTAGAGAAAACATAGAGACTCATATAGTCAGTGACTCATAGACATATAGAGATTCATAGAGATATATAAAGATATGTACAGACGCATTGTGTTAAGGAGTCGTTCCCCAGTATGATTTGAGTTCGTGACAAATGCCTTCCTTGCATTTCTGTGACTTCTGAGATGTAAAATAATCATCCCAACTTATGACAATGAAAGCCGAATCGGTTCTCTTTGGGATCATCACTCTGGCAAAGGTGTTCCTTGCAGTCGCATCCGATTCCCCGGTTACAGATGTCAACACGATCCCCAGTGTCGCAGTAACATTTGACGATGTACATCTCTTAAACAACGGAGACAACACAACACTCAACGCTGATGAATAAAGCAACGATGAACGTGTCAGAGCAGTTGATACCGATGTCTTTAAATTCCTGGGCACAATGTTCTTCATCATAACTCTTTCAAGCACAAACGCATAAACTATTGAATTATTTCTCCTAAATGTTTCCCATTCGAAGATATTTTATGGCATTTTATTTTCAGGCTCGTACTCTATGTGCTAGTACATTCACTTGGTGAGATGCCAAGTGCTCTATGTGTGAGAGAGTATGTGAACGCCGTACCAGTGTGATTATTGAAAGTACTGCCAGTTTTCTCCAAGGGCAAACTTATGTTGTCCATGTACTATACAGGCATACGATTCTGTGTGTAAGACAGGAGCATGTGTATGAATAGGAATAGCTATATTCTATTCGTTGCAGTCTATACGCACGTTTAAATGTGTATGGATATTGGATATTTTCTATTTCCTTACACGGGCAACGGTCAGTGAGTCTTGTGGCTCTATTTATTCCGAGGGTCCTGCCAAGTTGCTCCAGTAGGGAGGCGATGCTTGCCACGTGTATTCCAAGCTTTGTTTGCAATATATTTAAATTTGATGCATTTGGACCACGGTCCTTGCACGGATTTTCCCTAGAATTACAAATAATGTCACAGGATTTAAACAAAAAAATATATATATTTTTTGCAACAGCGCACCATTACAGTGGGGCGACGTGGAGGATTACGAAGGAATAAAATATGAAAACAACAAAACTGGCATTCTTGAGATTGTACTGATCCAGGTTTTTCACGACTCGAGGCACGATCTCCGTCGCGACGTTGAGGATGCCTCCAGCGTGCGGTGAGAAACGTGGCGAAGGAGGGAGGGTGAACGCTCGACACGGCTATCCCGAAAGAGCAGCTTTTAAAAAGCAATCGTCACTCCTGGGATAGGCATTCGTTGGAAAGACATTGGCATTCCTGGGAAGAGAGGAGGAAAGCAGGCAGCCCAGACATCGCAGGGTACGTGAGCAACAATGCGGCGCAGGAGACGTCGGCAAATAATTCACGGGAGAACCGCAGGGAGATGGGTAGAGAGGAGGCGTGACAAGGGGTGACAGGAATGCGGGCAAGGCAGAGAACAACCTTTGACATCAGGCAACACATCGCGCGGCACCCATCTTCACTCAGTCGTGGAACAGCTGAAGACGCCTCCCACGTGGGAGACAAAACGTCGCGAAGGACTGCTCGACACGGCTATGCCTAAAGGACCGATTTCGAGAGCAAGTCTTAACACAGCAAGCTCCCCTCCCCCCCCCCACCTCGAGAAAGTTACTAAGATCAGAGAATTTAAGAACGTATATATATTGTTCAATAAAAGTAAAATGAGTGAAACCATCGTTCCCGTGTGCTTATTTTTCGAAGTGAGAAGAGAGTCCCGGGGAGTCGGGGAGGCTGCCGATCGAGAGGGACTCTCACGTCCACTGTGAGCAGACGGGATGCAATTTCACGTCGAACGTAATCGCAGTAATAACCGGGGCGGCCGCTTGAATTCGAACCGTGGAACTTCTGTCACAAGCTGGGAACGTGCTATCAACAGTCGTTGTCACCACCCCACGGAGCGCATGCGCGTGTATTAAGCAATAGTAATCGCTGCTGATGTATACTGTTAAAAGATCGGTGCTGTTGAGCTGCTCGTGTAAGCCCCTGTACAAGTATGATGGATGGACTTGGCGCTTCAGTGAGTTAATCACCACGTGTTAATTTATTACACATTGACCGATTTTCTAAAGCAAAAAAAATATATATAATTATGGGCAATGAATTTATTTAAAAAATAACGTTGCTATATTTTGTAACGAGCATTTGTAAAGAGTATATAAAATAAAACCAAAAATATTCCCGAGAATTTCTCTCCACAGCCGTTCTGTCGGGAAATCCTTCGGGGTTCCAACGTGGGCAGCAAAACCTAGCGAAGGCCAGAGAAGGAACACTCGACACGGCTATCCCGAAAGAGCAGCTTCAGGAGCCAATATCCAGACATCGAGTACTGAAAACCTACATCAGTACAACAACATGACTGTTCCTCGTATAAATAATAATAAATGTGAATATGTACTTTTAAAAATATATATCATACGTTTGAGAGTTTTCAGAATTAATGAGGTGCACGCAACTTCGCTGGCACATCGTTAGTTATTGGAATGGTTTGGGTGTGAGAACTCATTTTGCCAACCTTTTTAAGAAGCGTGAAGTGACCCCTATCCATCTTCTTGTGGAATAAATGCTGCAGAGAATGGTCTAACATTAAAAAAAACAACCTTAATGTGATCAGATTGAGTTCGTTACATATTCGTGGACAAAAAGCCACCTGCGTAATTGATTGCAAAACGAAAGGCAATTGTGTGTTAGCTTAAGGTATAATGTTAACCTAACTCCACTGCATGTTAAGACTAGGGATACTCATGATAGAAATTCGAAGAAATAATCAAAATTAAACTCACTGTAGATATCCGTTACACATGCACATTAAATGCAGAAGGATATGGCAAAATAAGGAGCCACTTATATTGTCTGAAAGCGTTTTTAATTGATTAGAAAGTTAGAAATCTCATAGGGGGACAAATACCGTATGCTCTAGGTTATAAGACGTTCCTTTCTCCTTCCTGATTTTTAAAGCGATAGCTTGTGGGTGAGTCTTATAATCTGCAAGGTGTCTCCATGCCTGAATGTGCAGATCTGTAAGTTACTGAGACGGGGCACGAGTTTGGGTCGCGGCTAACATGACCGAGTGTCTCAGTGGACGATGCCAGCAATGACAAGGCCATATAAAACACACGTTCATCTTGTACAAAGTGGACGTGGGAACTCGTCTGCTAAATAAATTCAAATGTCATGCCACACTGTTGAAATTCAGCAAAAGCAAGTCAACGTGCTCCAATTAGCATCATGCAACCGTGTTTTCCACATGACCAAAGAAAACAGAAATCACAAAAAAGGAAGTCGATATTTCTTGAAAATCGTGTTGTCTCTGCCTATCACACTAATCCCATCCATTCTAGACGTAGGAGGAAACCTTGTCACCGTGTGTGTTTACCCTACATGAATAGATCACGTTCCCAGCGGTCCTAAACAAACAGTTTGTAGCCCTGTGACCCCCCCCCCCAGTGTATTTTGTTGGATGTGGGCATACATCAAGACACGTCTTCCACCTCTGAAAACTTCCCAACGCATGCATTCATAATTAAACTTTAAGTTCACCCCGCTTTAGTTGTAGGTTAATTGGGCAGCAGTCTTTTCTCAGGATGCCGTGAAACACACTGTGGACAATAACGGCGTAAATCATGCATGGGAAACATCAACCGCTTCACAAGAAAACCAAAGCCCCTCTTGATCACGGCTGTCACTGAGCGGGGAAAAAAATCCACTGGACAATTAGGGTTAAATGACATGGCCATTATTTTAATGTATGTCAGGTTGGGTAAAGGGCTTTGGTGAGTAAGTGTTTCAAGCGCTGTTGTTATACAGGAATGGTCAGTAGGTTTTAATAAGTAACAACATACGACCCGCGGGAGCGTACAAAAGGCAGTTTCGAGCACGGGCCACGGAACTGCTTTATCTGTTGAGCTTTCAAAGCAAAAATCAAATTAGCAAAATAATGTAACGCGGACAAATTCCACGGCTGGTGATGGATGAGGGCGTGGATACGGAGGCACGAGGAAATCACGGAGAGGTAGGGGCAGGCACCTCTGCAGTCAGACGGCGCAAACGTTTCCCAGACACTGCCTCCAATGCATTATGATCTCATCTCATTGTCTGAAACCGCTTAGTCCTATACAGGGTCACGGTGAAGCCGGAGCCTATCCCGGCAGAC
>JAZEWT010000014.1:5408859-5428812 GCA_036362905.1 Mordacia mordax
CGACCATTTGCGAATTGAACTTGGGTGCAGTTCTATTTGCGAGCCGAGTGTCCTGACCAGCGCGGCACGCAGATCACGTCGAGATCTGCACCGATGTCGGTGTTTCGAGGATAGGCCAGAACGTTGGCGGGTGAAACATCGCGAAGGGGAGAGGAGGATCCCTCGACACGGATATCTCGAAAGAGCAGTCGTCAAACGTCGATACATTTTTTGGAAGCGGTCTCGCCGCGTAAATTTAAGCCGTGCCGTGATTGATTAATGATCATTTCGCTCACCACGCGTGCGCTCGCATGCGTCTCGGCGGTGTCATTATTACCGCGAATGGAATGACACTGCCAAGAGAGTAACTTGAATTATACGCCAGTAAAAAAAAACCCCGCTTAGAATACGACACCACCTGTACGGACGTCGTAGGTGGACAACGTCTGCAACAACAACAAAAAAATGTCGACACAGCATCGTCAGCGTCGGGCATTATCTATCCACCGCTGGATGAAGACCTCCGCAAGCCGTTATTATCTCCGGCGATTCAACGATTTATGCATCCAGCTGTCGCCTTCACGCGAGCTGATCTGCTTGCTCCATCTCCTCGGTGGAAGGCTTTTCAGAATTTTTTTTTTCTCGAGTGCCTCTCCATCACTTTTAATGTCGAGAGCATTTCCTTCTCACAAAGGGCCCTGCCAAGCAAGCAACTCCTCCCGAACAGGTTGAGGAATGCTGTTAACCTTCGTGTGCGCGCGTGTCATCGTGTTCCTACTTCCGTTTCTCGGCGTTATTCCGAACACGAATCGCTCCGTGCTATACAACGCCATAATAATAGAACAATAATGCTCGACGTTGCTGCGTTGATCCGTTCGAACGTTTGCTGTGTCGCAGGAATCCCACATCTGGAGCTTGCAAGCTCACTGGGTACTTTCTGCTGTAACAATAGTCTCATCTCATCTCATTATCTGAAACCGCTTAATCCTATATAGGGTCACGGTGAAGCCGGAGCCTATCCCGGAAACACAGGGCGTAAGACAGGAATACACCCGACGACGGACGCCGGTCCATCGCCGGGCATTGCGGGACAATTTTAGTCTGCGAGCCAATCAACCCATCCAGGAGCATGCTTTTGGCAATAGTGAATTGTATTTTCCTTCAGAGAATAATGGATTTCCCCATATTTTTACAGCTATAGGTCACGTAAAAAGTCAACTGCAAAAGCAATGTGACAGTCCTTTAAAACAACTCATTCGTATAACGACGTCATTAAATATTTAGGGCTGCACGGTGGCCCAGTGGGTAGCGCTGTCACCTCCTCACAGCAAGAAGGGTCCGGGATCGAATCTCGGCTCGGGTGTCTTGCTGTGTGGAGTTTGCATGTTCTCCCCGTGTCCTCCCGCAGTCCAAAAAACATGCTCCTGCATAGGTTAATTGGCTTGCAGACTAAATTGCCCGCAGTGTCCGGTGATGGACTGGCGCCATCGTGGGTGTATCCCTGCCTTGCGCCCTGTGTCTGCCGGGATAGGTTCCGGCTCACCACGACCCTGTACAGGACTAAGCGGTTTCTGACAATGAGATGAGATGATATTAAATACATAATAACGGTAAATTATACACATGAACTCAACGCATTTGCTCAAATAAGTGCATTATTAACAGCAGTATCCTGTCCCTTGTCCATCCAGAGAGGCCTGTGCTTTAAAGACAACAATATAAATACGTACGCTTTAGAGTGGATGAGACCTCCCGCTTATTCCACTTCGTCTGGGAGGGTGATTCCACGAAGGGAACGTATATATATGTATATTTCTTCGTGAAGAGTGCAGGGCTCACCGCTGCCCGCTGAATATCTTAACATTTCGCGAAGCTCATTTATTTGTTTCTACTAAAACGTCGCTCAAAGGGGGGCCGATGAATACCAAATAGATAAATGTTTGCGCGCTGCCTCCGTAGGCACAAACCACCCTGGGGCATGTTCCCTTCATACGTGATGAGTTACCTAGATATGATCCTGATTTTCATTTGGGGTTAGGGGGCTGAGGAACGCACGGCGGACGCTGGACACCTTGCTGATGGCGCACTTGCGGGCAGTGCTCCTGGCGAAGCGACCGGCGGATCTCAAGGGAGGCACTGTGCCATAGGAGGGGAGGCGTCGCCCTTGGAATGAATCATTAATCTGCGATCCTGTTTACTCTGTGAACATCAAATATCCCGTGTCACGCTTCAATAAGAACACTAGTATTACACCCCCACTGTCTCGTGCCGAAAAAAAAAACCTCACCGTAGATCAATAAATTCTCTGCACGGCTTTGCTGAGGCTCCCCACTCTGCCTGACTAATTCTCAAACGTGAAGCCCTCTTTCCCACCGGGTGCTGGCAATACCTCGATCACAGGCGCGTATGCGCCTCTCTGGACGTATCCAGAAGATGTACATAACAAACGCGTCACACGGCATCAACGGCGATGTATTGTTTACGAAGCTGAACATCAATATTATAGTGCATAGCACCTGTTCACTACGATGAACGCGCACATAGCAGGCTAAGCAACTGTTTACAGCTTTGTAGGATCATGTATCAGAATCATTAGGTCCGAGACTGCCTCCACAAAGAGATGGAGTGACGAAGTCAGCTCCACTGCAGGCGCTAGGTGGATTATTCCATCGCTGAGCCATGAGCGATGTTGGCAGCTTTAGTAGTCCTTCATCCAACGGTGTTTCGATCATCGCTGATCACGGTGATGACTAAGTTTGCCGTTGTGATTCAGCATCATCGTTGTGGAGCAATGCTGATTACCGCTGTGAATGGGTTTGGTGGGCTTCAGAGAGCCCAGTGCTGGGAGTCCAGCGCTCTTGCTAAGGTCTCCCTTGGTGAACGGGTCTCGAGTCCAGCAATCCCACTGGGGTTTTCCTCGATGAATACGTCTGGGGGGAGGTTGCAGGCAATGAATGATGCTTAGACCCTCCGAATAAAATAAGTTGGCGTCAGGAAGGGCATACGGCTGTAATATTCTATTCCAGCAACCCCTACGATGGGGCTACAACCGATTAACCCCCGTAGGCCTGGACATCAGCCATTTTTAACCATTTCAACCTCCAACACCAACAACAATGCTTCTTTACTCGAGCTGCACCTTTTGCTGTCGGGACAGATACTATATCTCGTGGATGACAAACACTAGACACTCTTTCATGTTATGAGACATTGCGGATGCTGCAATGCATGAAATTCGGTAGAGACAAGTGCTGACAAACATTACACACACACACCCCACACACACACACAACGCGTCCTATAAATCAATACTCCACAACTGCAGTGTGAATTGTCTATTACATCCACACTCTCCACCGTCCAAGCAAATTCTGAGTGAGGCATTAGCATTCAAATCTGATTTGGTGGAAAGTTATACACTATGAAATATTAGTGTGCCTTATTAATGCAATGAGGGGTGGGAAATTTCCAATTATGCTTTCAGCAAATAATGCATGCACCACCATGTATAATGCATCTACCATCAATCCTGCAGTGTGTACCCCAGCTGCCAGAAATCATTCAACATCGCTGCGGTGATGCAGCTGGGTTCTCTGATCCCTTTTCTTTCTATCCAGACAGTGGGATGTGCATCAAGCGCAGGTGCAAAGATGTCAATAATACCAAGACGGTGATCATGGTGACAACCTGGTGGGGCCATCCTTGCCACGTGGCATTGCTGAAGAGGAGGGATTCGAAACAATCCGTGGCCTTGTTGAGCAAGGCATTGCATTGCAGGGGCAATGGTGCTGGCTTGAAGGTGCCATCTCTGCCCATTTTGTTTGAAGATTTATTTGAGTGCGTAGATAAGCATTTAAATTAAACGCATATGTTTTTTTTTACATTAATCTTTAATTACAGATAATCCGATATTTTCCCCAACATATAATGTACGTAACATTGTGCGGTCGCCACTCTTTGACTGGAGCAACACTTCGGGATTGAGCGTCTGGATCGGAGGAACACTTTGAGATTGATGCCCGGCGATGGACTGGCGTCTCATCGTCGTTATATCCTTGCCTTGCGCCCTGTGTCTGCCGGGATAGGCTCCGGCTTCACCGTGACCCTGTATAGGACTAAGCGGTTTCAGACAATGAGATGAGATGAGACTTTGGGATTGAGCGTCTGGATCGGAGGAACACTTTGGGATTGAGGGTCTGGATCGGAGGAACACTTTGGGATTGAGCGTCTGGATCGGAGGAACACTTTGGGATTGAGCATCTGGATCGGAGGAACACTTCGGGATTGAGCATCTGGATCGGAGGAACACTTTGGGATTGAGCGTCTGGATCGGAGGAACACTTTGGGATTGAGCGTCTCGATCGGAGGAACACTTTGGGATTGAGCGTCTGGATCGGAGGAACACTTTAGGATTGAGCGTCTGGATCGGAGGAACACTTTAGGATTGAGCGTCTGGATCGGAGGAACACTTTAGGATTGAGCATCTGCATTAGGATATACTTTGCTCCATCCGGGACATAGGCCACACGCACACCGACGATCATGCCAAGGTGTGTGTTGGACAAGACAACAACATTACACATTGAGAGAGAAAAAAAACAAAACAAGCACGTAATTGAAATAAACGAAACGACAAATAAATAGGGCGGCACGGTGACCCAGTGGGTAGCACTGTCGCCTCACAGCAAGAAGGTCCCGGGTTCGAATCTCGGCTCGGGTGCCTTTCTGTGTGGAGTTTGCATGTTCTCCCCGTGTCCGTGTGGGTTTTCGCCGGGCACTCCGGTTTCCTCCCACAGTCCAAAAAACATGCTGCTGCATAGGTTAATTGGCTTGCAGACGAAATTGCCCACAGTGCCCGGTGATGGACTGGCGTCCCACCGTGGGTATTATCCCTTCCTTACGCTCTGTGTCTACCGGGATAGGCTCCGGCTCACCGCGACCCTATACAGGACTAAGCGGTTTCTGACAATGTGATGAGATAAATAAATATATCTACTTTTAAATGAAATGCAATACATGTAAATATAACAATAACACCACCTTCCAAACACTTTAGGAATAGGGCTGTATTTGTAAGGATAATTTCAATAATTTCTAAACACTTACCAGGTAATGTAACAAATAATATGCATTAGTGGTGGAATTACCTGGTTCATGGTGGACGTGTTCCCCAAAGCCTGTTCAAGTGATGGCATTGATACGTTACTATTCCACACAGCTGCCGTGGTGTAAATAGTCAGCGCACTGGACGAGCAATCATGAGGACATTGGTTCGAGTCCATTGTTGTGGCATCACAGTTATAGCCACGAGCAAATCGAGCGAATAATCTATGTCCACCAGAAGTTAGTGGATGACGATGTCGTTTGTTGTGGGCTATAGTTGTGGGTAACGCTCACCTCTTCGAAGGTATCTGGCCATCTTGGAATAGTTGCGCTATTAGCGTTGACTGTAAAACCCTGCGGCAGGGCCCTTTATCCACGAGGTGCGCGAGTGAGCGATTGCAGGGCCTCACTTTGCCTTTTACATAAGAGGGAGAAAGTAACTGAGACAATTAAGTTCCGATGTAGTGGATGGGGCATGCGAAGAGAGACGAAGAAATGGGGACAGGAGCCACGCGTGGGTTACTGTGGTGGGAACTGCCAGCAGGGGACGGCTGCTTGTGCAAAATACTAGACTTTCGGGGATGATTTCTATTGTTTCGAGATTACGAAACGGGCTGTGCAAAAAAAGCTTATCGATTTCATTGAGAGGCAGGAATAAAAAGAAAAATATCAAATCGGGAAATTTACACGAGATGGCTAAGCCTCATTAAAAATTGTGCTTTGCAAAGGTATATACAAATATACGATGGAAAATTGGAATGACTGGAGGATGCAAAGGACTCAACTCGTGGATTAAAGGACAAAAAATAAATGCGGAACACTAAACTCACAGAGACCAGGTAATGAGTAGTTGTTGCATATGTTACAAAACAATAAGCTCAGCATTTTCGGGGTGAGAAATGATCAAGTATTGTAGGATAACAGCGTGATTAAAGTGTATATACGACATTTTTTTCGCCAAATCAGCTTGTATGTTGGTTTATAATGCTGACACAGAAACCAAAACTTATTTAATGACATTTCACTTTCATATATTCTTTTGTATTAGTTTTTTTAAGTGTAATAGTAATGTTTGGCCAAATGTGCATGCATGAATGATGACTATAATGATGCTTCAGAGAAATATGTGACATTCATAAACCCCATTAGAGTTTAACATTTTAGTTTGTAGATGCATTAATCACAGACAAATTGATTTAGTCAAGAGAGATTAGTCTTGATAACACGTTTCTGTTCTGCCTTATCAATCGGAGCAGGCAGAGTATAATACATTGAATGGCACTATTACAAATCTGTACACACTGACTCATTAGCAGTGCCAAGTTGCAGTTTTTGCTCAACGGTTATGATATTGCGGTTGTAAATAGGAATAAAGTCAGTCTGGCGAGGTGAAACAATGGTCAAGTGAGTGCCTACCATTGCAATGTCAACTGCTCAATCCTGGTATGAAATCGACTCAACCTATCATTTCTCCGGGGTCTATATAATCATTATCACCTTTGAAACAAGTTAACAATGACTGTCCAGAGGATTAATTTGTCGCTGTTTTAAGAATTTGAAATTTTTACCACTGACTCAAGGCTATAAAGAGGAGAAGAGTCCACTCTTCATGCTCAGAAAAACATAATTTCTGTTTTAATGTAATTATACTCAGTAGAATTAAAGATGGATTTTACATTCCCATTCAATGGATTTTGGTATATATCAAGAATTAAAAAAATGTTCTTTCAGCATAGCCGTGTCGAGTGTTCCTTCTCTCTCCTTCGGAACATTTGGCATCTAATGCTGGAAGCATCGCTGCGAAGCAGCAAGAATACCCAGGTTCGAATCTCGGCTCGGGTGCCTTTCTGTGTGGAGTTTGCGAGTTCTCTCCCCGTGCCCGCGTGGGTTTTCGCCGGGCACTCCGGTTTCCTCCCACAGTCCAAAAGCATGCTGCTGCATAGGTTAATTGGCTTGCAGACTAAATTGCCCTCAGTGCCCGGTGATGGACTGGCGTCCGATCGTGGGTATATCCCTGCCTTGCGCCCTGTGTCTGCCGGGAAAGGCTCCAGCTCACCGTGACCCTGTACAGAACTAAGCGGTTTCTGACAATGAGATGAGACGGCTCTCCCGAAGAAACAGCTACGGAGAATAACTCTTATGCAACTAGCCATGAAAACCGCACGATGAATAACGATTGCATTTTCCTTTTTACGAATACGAGGAAGAGGTTATCACGTCACGATCTCAAAACATTCGAGACCAGTCCGCCGCACAGTGTCCAGAGATACTGTTTCACACGCGATTCAGCCTCACACAACCTCATCTCATCTCATTATCTGAAACCGCTTAATCCTATATAGGGTCACGGTGAGCCGGAGCCTATCCCGGAAACACAGGGCGTAAGGCAGGAATACACCCGACGACGGGACGCCAGTCCATCGCCGGGCACTGTGGGGCAATTTAGCCTGCGAGCCAATTAACCTATGCAGCAGCATGCTTTTTGGACTGTGGGAGGAAACCGGAGTGCCCGGCGAAAACCCACGCGGACACGGGGAGAGCATGCAAACTCCACACAGAAAGGCACCCGAGCCGAGAGATTCGAACCCGGGACCTTCTTGCCGTGAGGCGTCAGCGCTAACCACTGGGCCACCGCGCCGCCCTCCTCACACAACCCAACCACGGTAATCGCTGCGTCATTTGAATACCGATGGAGGAATAAATGATGGACCGTTTGAGAATCGTACGTAATCCTCACATTCCAATTCGTGTCAGACTCTAAGGATCGGCTGGCAGGGCCTCTTTTAATGATGATCGCCCATAGTTGAGGCAGCGTTACGTGTGTGCGCCCGCACAGCGAGGGATGGGGACGGGCGAACACGTGCGTGACCATTGACCATTGTCACGCACGTGTGTTAACCAACCACGACGGGCTCAAAATGTATTCACCAAAAGCGCAAGATTAACCTTGCACAAGCGTAGTCGAAGGCGGCACGGTGGCCCAGTGGTTAGCGCTGTCGCCTCACAGCAAGAAGGTCCCGGGTTCGAATCTCGGCTCGGGGGTGCCTTTCTGTGTGGAGTTTGCATGCTCTCCCCGTGTCCGCGTGGGTTTTCTCCAGGCACTCCGGTTTCCTCCCGCAGTCCAAAAAAACATGCTGCTGCATAGGTTAATTGACTTGGAGACTAAATTGCCCGCAGTGCCGGGTGATGGACTGGCGTCCTATCGTGGGTATATCCCTACCTTGCGCCCTGTGTCTGCTGGGATAGGCTCCGGCTCACCGCGACCCTGTACAGGAGTAAGCGGTTTCTGACAGTGAGATGAGATAAACGTAGTCGAAGAACACTTTTGGTTACGTGCATTTCCTGCTCACAATCAACGAGCCAAGCCGTGTGCATCGTGCCACGATCCATCGTTGCGTTTCGAGTAGGTCGTCGCGAGAGGTCATCGCGAGAGGTCATCGCGAGAGGTCATCGCGAGAGGTCATCGCGAGAGGTCGCCGCGAGAGGTCGTCGCGAGAGGACACCGCGCATTTCAGTGGCGCTCTGCCGGATTGCTGCCGCCTTGCACTCCGTCGACCGAACGGGACGGCGGAGGAACTGCGCATCCGGCAGTGCGTATCCGGTGAAGGTGCCGCGCCACCAACCGGGCCATGGCCCCCCTCCTCCCCGGTTCGAGGGCAGCTCGCGGCCAACATCAGTTTTGATTTTCCGCGTGGAAATATCGCCATCGACGATGTAAAGGCAACCTGAGAGAGCTCCTGTGAAGGCCGGCACGGCACAAAAGTCTGGCCTTTATGAGTGGCTCACTTTGTCTCTATAGCACCCAGAGGTAACAGCAAGCTGACTGTGGTTCGGTACTCCGACTGGTAACCAAATGGCCAAAGCAGTTGGTACTTATCGTTAAAATAGACTTGGGTTTAACGTATTAATAACAAGAAATCGTGTTAATCGCTTTAATTGATTTGTTTATATTTTGTACAAAATGCTCCCAATCAGTGTTCAGTTTTCATTTGACGGTCACGTGATTCTGAACGTTAGCTTGTGAGTTACCCTGTTAACCGTTACTTTAAGTTACAATAGTAACGATAGCTTGAACGTTGCCACGGCAACCTTAGCATCATGAGTTACCACGATAACCGTTGGCTTGAATTACCACGGCAACCGTTAGATTGTGGGTTACCAGGTAACCGTTAGGTTGTTGCCATAGTACTTGTGATCCTGAGTTACCACGGTAACTATTGGCTTGCGAGTTACCATGGCAACTCATTAACTTGATTTACCATGGTAACCGCTAGCTTGTCAGTGCTGCCATTGTGACGGCTAGCTTCCAGTTGGTCAAGTCTGTCGTGCTAGGGAGAGTGGGAAGGTAAACTCTATGGGCCAATGAGGGCGTTTCTATGAGAGTGGTTGAGGATTTTAATCCAATATTTCAGTTTTATTCCAGAGTTCTGGCAGTAGCTTTGTGTGCCCAAGTCGTGCAAAGGGATCCATGAATTTGTGAGTCTAGCAGTGCATAATGGAAAGGAGGGGGGCGCTGCGATGCGACAGCAGTGGTAAGAAAATCGAGTTACTCTCACCTCTGGCGGTGCCAATAGAATGAAAATAATGGCACGGTCACATGAGGACACCTGTATCCTCAGGAGATACACTCGCAGCGCAAATTAGAATTGGTGGAAATGTGGACCTCTCAGCCTTGACCCAAACCTGGTTAAGTGGGACAGAAGCGCGCAGTCTCCATTTGTGCCCTTGTCTGCACACGTGCACCGATATGACTAATGAGGAATCGACAAGCTGTTAAGAGAGAAAGGCAGCTGCCTGCCAATGAGTGAAGACATGGATCTATGGGCCAGCGGCACGGTTACCCAGCGGGTAGCGCTGTCGCCTCGCAGCAAGAAGGTCCCCGGGTTCGAATCTCGGCTCGGATGCCTTTCTGTGTGGAGTTTGCATGCTCTCCCCGTGTCCGCGTGGGTTTTCGCCGGGCACTCCGGTTTCCTCCCACAGTCCAAAAACATGCTGCTGCATAGGTAAATTGGCTTGCAGACTAAATTGCCCGGTGATGGACTGGCGTCCCATCGTGGGTATATCCCTGCCTTGTGCCCTATGTCTGCCGGAATAGGCTCCGGCTCACCGTGACCCTATATAGGATTAAGCAGTTTCAGATAATGAGATGAGATGAGACCAACGGAACCTATCATCCGTTGACCGAACCTCGTTGTAGAGGATGCACATACGGGCCTCGCCAAATTCACCATAACATCGCCTACCAACAAAGTGCATTATTAACAGCAGCAATTACATTCAGGCATTAAAAGAAAGGTCAGTGGTGAGAATAAGTTCTCATTTCGCCGAGTTAATGTGCATCTATCTTTTTGTTTAACACAAAATACCGAGCAGAGAGTAAGAAATCAAAGGCAACGTGGTGATGAGACGTCGCTAGGAGGGATAGTGACCAATGGTGAGGAATAACGACTGGCAAGCTCCAGATGAAATGAGCTCGAGAGAATGTACATCGAGGAGGTGGAGCAAAACCTCTTACGTGTGCAAGTGCTATTTCAATCATTGGATCAGAGAATCGCGAGACGTGGCAGTCCATAGGCATGTGCAGACACAGAATGTGCTCCGTTGGTACTCATTCATTCACTGATATTTGGGGTGGCCTAGGGGAGGTCTTTATCCAGCAGTGGATTGAGCATAAATGATAATGATGAAAGCCACGAGAAACGACACTTGATGTGTACAACGGTTCAGTGCTCGAAATTGCATCTTAAAGTACCTTCAGTGACGTGTGATGGTGCTTAATGGACAATTTGGGTTGCGTTATTGACAGCCGAGATAAACCACAAAGGCAAATACGAAGAGCGCACGTTTCACCATCCCGTTTCACGCCAGCGGATTAGACACCATCAGCAGCCTCGATTCTGCGCGAGTGATCTTTGGGGATGTCCTTAATAGGATCGTGGTCTCATATCAAACTCAATTTATTAGAATTATAACACGGGGTACAATCCACTTCCATCGTCCTCGAGGGCTCCAGAATGCCCGTGCTGGGTGAAGTCTTCACACATTTGCTGCAAAGTTGGCACAGTTGAGATATAAGGTTTGAATCAAAGTTTCAGTTGCCTGTGGTTGGACAGGGATATTTGATATATCAGCTTTGTCATGAATGACTGTACAAATAATCAACATGAATGTATTTGGGTTCTTAACACAGATATATTATAGCCGAGCTAATTACATGAATAATATTAGTATGGCTGCCATGCTATGATCATTTATTTATTTCAGGGCTTGATTCAAAGTGTAGTGCTTAATGCTGGGCTAAAACATGTCCGTTGAAGGGATCTCAGAAACATTTAGATGCAATGTGCTTTAACGGGTTATTCTCTAAAATACTCGATGTCCAGGGAATCCAGCCACCATTGACTCTGGTCAACAACACTTAAGTGACCTGAACTGATAAACCCATGCATCGAGACACGAACAGACACGAGCGGCAGATCTTATGATGTTGAGCCCATTTATCTCATCTCATCTCATTGTCTGAAACCGCTTAGTCCTATACAGGGTCACGGTGAAGCCGGAGCCTATCCCGGCAGGCACAGGGCGCAAAGCAAGGATATGCCGCGATGGGACGCCAGTCCATCGCCGGGCACTGCGGGGCAATTTAGCCTGCGAACCAATTAACCTATCCAGGAGCATGCTTTTAGACTGTGGGAAGAAACCGGAGTGCCCGGCGAAAACCCACGCGGACACGGGGAGAGCATGCAAACTCCACACAGAAAGACACCCGAGCCGAGAGATTCGAAGCCGGGACCTTCTTGCTGTGAGGCGACAGCGCTAACCACTGGGCCACCGCGCCGCCCACAGGAAATAGTGTCTGGCAGATATCGAAGCTGGCTTACCTGCCTTCCCTCCCCTGGCTATTTGTGGTTCCGTACTCCTCTGCGTGTCTCCTCTGTCTTGAGAGCGGATGAAACTGTGCACGTTATCAGTTGTAGATTATTATTGTTACAAATATTACCCCGGTACTGTCCTTCCCACGCGACACGAGCTCTCGAAACCACCCCGAGTCGTTGCCTCTGCACGCCTTCACACGAGCGAATGCTGACAAAATAAAGCCCTCAATCATAGTCCTGCAAAACACGGTTGTGTAAAAACACGTGTCTCTGTGGCTCCGCATTACACGTTATCAGATCGCACAGATCTCCCATATCGGATACGAATTTCCTTCAGACAAAAAAAACCTTGGCTCCTGTCTTTGCAAACGTAAATAATAATAATGTTGATAGGAAGGAAAGAGAGAATGGATTACTTTTCCGACAATGAAGCAGCAGATAACAATGTGTTCTATATATTTCTTCTTCTTTTAAAGATCAAAGTTTGTTTTGTTGCGACGTAGTTTAAAACTTGGGCAGTTTGGATTATGTTATTTGAATGTTTTGCGTTGTGTGCTTTCTTTAAAAACAAAAAATACAAAACTGTTTGGACATTTTATTTTCCTGTAAACCACTCCCCTCCTCCCCTTTAATATAAACGACCCGCTGTTAAAATAAGCAGAGCGGAGGCTGGGCTGATTAAACGAGAATAAACCGTCAAGCAAACTTAACATTTGCGGCACAAGGAAATGTCCTCGGGTTTCTTTAACGCTGCGAGCTTCAAGTCAAAGATTGCGTGAGACCGCGTGACCATAGATGAGATTTGTGGTTTGGCATCGCAACCTAACAATTGGGCAAAATTTGAAAAACAAGAACTACATTTCTGACCAGGGAACCGGCGGCAAAAAATACAACAACAAACAAGAGATTCGGACTGCACTGCCTGCTTTGTTCCTGGCCAGTTTGTCTGCCGGGATTTTCCGCTTCACATCTGTCCTGACGAAAGATCACATACATTTAAAAAAGGAACCTGGCAAAACATCATGAATTATGAGTCAAAAAGTATTAAAAATATACCTGGAATAAAAATTTTAGCGTTTTGGGCAAAAATATTACAATAAATAATATAGCATGGAGCAATAGGTGATTTACATTCGAAGCAATATCAGAAAGTTTATAGCACGGCTTTCATTTTTTGTGAATTCATATACTTGCTACTTGATTATTTTATGATGATCATGGCATTTAAATGAGACTCATGGCTGCATTTCATTGGTACACATTAGCATCGATGCTTGTGAGTTTTCTTTTCTGTGTTGGTTACTACATAAACAATATTAATAATTTGTTCATTGACAGATTTCAAGGATAAAAATAAGAACGTCCGTCAGGGTTAAATTTAATCTACAAGGAACCGTTGAGTTATGCATGTGTTTTTTAACAGTTGTCCAAGAGGGAGGAGAAAGCAAGTTTCAAAATCTTAGAGCACTGGGGGTAATTTAGTCGGGGCGAAATTGACGAGGCGACATGAATTTGAATTGTGGCAGGAAACCGGAGTAACCGGAGTAACCGGAGTACAGGGGCGGGGGACATGCAAACTCCACACAGAAAACTACCCGAGCATGGAATCGAGCCCAGGACCTTCTTGCTGTGAGGCGGCAGTGCGACTCACGAACCCACTGCATCGGAGACAAAGCGAACCGCTCATCCACATGAATTCCACATTTAATCTCACGCCGGCACTGCAAGACATGTAACAACATAAGAAGAGCGGTGTTGCTTACTTGCAATGCACAGGTTTATCTTTCGTTAATTTAAACTCCCAATTTATATAACGAGCCCTTGTTCTTCTCCACTGTGCATGAAGGCTTTCCTGTACCATGTTTCATGGCCGTGCCATTCCGCAATCCATTTCCTTTACATTAATATATTTCTCTGCTTTGTGTCAGCTGTTGCAATCCATTTAAAAAATTTTCTTCTTTCATTGCAATTCCATCAACATTCCTGCCATTCGGCCCTTATCCTTTTTAAGGATGTTTTCTTCCCAAACCCACTTGATTTTCTGAAATCAATACGATGCATCTTACTTACGTTCGTCTGTCAATTCATGTGCTCAGGGTTATTCCGAACGTGTATCTCTCCATTGTATGTGTCACGGTCATGGTGTGCATGCTCAACGACAGTACATACGTACTATCTGGAAAAATCAGACAGGTCAACGTAACCCAGACGCACAATTAATTAAGAGGACACCTACCAACAGCTTGACGTGGAGACAAGTATCCTTGACCCAGACTCAATTAAATTTCGTGGCTGGACGCAGTATGACAGACACTAATTATCTCCTGACTGAAAAACCGTCAACATCCTGAGCACCTGTCAGGAAATTAGATCGCTGCAAGGGTGACATTTGATTGCTCGAGGGAGACGAGGGAGCGGACGTTGACAAAGATATGATGCACAGGGCTGCCTGAGAGGAGGGAACCGATCTGAACCCAGGACCCAGCGGGCACCGATCAGCCCGTAGACACAGACAGGGACAGAGGGACACGGCTGTGCAGCTCACCGTGGAATGCAACGGTGGCTCGGCAGCAGCCACTGGCACAGAGCGAGCAACGCCGGCGGCTCAGTGACTGCCCATTTCCCGACTGGCCGGTGAGAGCGACTCAACATGCAGAGTGCTCAGACAACGGTGGTCAAGCGATATGCATCGGTCTCAGACAACGGGAATCAAGTGAGTACCGTGGGCGCAGAAAACGGTGAACAAGCCTTCCTTGCAATAACCGTGCTGGGTCTGCAGGAGGCAGCCCGACCACTGCTGTGTGTGTGTCACATCCTCACATCACCCCCACAGCGACTGCAGAACAAGCACTCTCACTGAGTCTCAGGCATATGCACACTCATACTCCGGTGATTGCACAATTGTTCTGTAAACATAGTCGCGTAAGGGTTTCACAGCAGCATCGGTAATGTCTCGTCTCATAAAATGCAATATAACGCCATACAGTGCAGTAGAGTACAGATCGTATCCTGCAGACTTGGCAAGTGATGGTTATCGGTTGTATTATCATATCAATGGGGTTATTAAATTGATGATGTTCTTTCAATCATTGAACCACCTCTCGACCTGATCATTTGTGTGGTTGTATAACGCCTCACAATCAGGCCTTCAGTCTGAGGCATCTTTCATAAATGATCATACTTTTCAAGGGATCCTGTTCTTGTTCACCTCTTAACTGCATTAATTTGTTCCTGATCCACTTCTAGCATGTGTTATAGGCATACATATTCTGTTCAACTTTAAACTTGCCTCTGCCCAACAGCTATATTATTTTATTTTGCCAACTTGTTGCTCAGGACAGTACTAAACTTTTGTGGAGATTTTAGGAAACATTGAATTCACTATTGGCAATAGATGGCACAAGAAGAGACTGTTTTTTAAAGATCGGGCACCTTGGCTTGAGTTTGAAGTAAGATTATATGTCTCGGATAGGCAGCTGCATGTGGTACATAATCCCTTTTTTGCAAACAAAGAGCCATTTGCTGTCTCTCATCAACTCGTTATCAAACCAGCAGTGAAATCAGTTATTTATGCCATTCTGGAGGTGCAGAAATATATCGGGGACACCATGTGTTAATGGCATAATCAGCAGTAGATTTGCAGGAGGCAATGCCAATTGCTATGAGCTTTCGTAAATTGAATATTTTTCAGGTACATGTTTCAAATTTGACGAATTTGGACCGCGATGCTGCCAAGCATGGCCCATTCTTTAACAAATATCGTTGTTTTTGTTTAATTCCTACGCCAGCAGTTATAATACACAGGCAGTATCAACCAGGGTGGCTGAGAGGGCTCTGCTTGGCCACATCCTTGCCCGAGAGTTTTCACAGTGGTCCAGGGCATGATGCTCGACATGCCATAGGTTCACTCAAGTTCGGACTCCACCATAGTACGACGTTTCACTGATAATTGCCATCAGCTACATCAGACACATTCTGTTCCCACGCAAATCCTTACTATTTGCCTGTCGGGTGGAGAACGGTTTACAACACCTACTTTTATTATGTGACCGAACACAAGCAGTGCTTAATTATGATCATGAAAACCTTCACATTAACAATATGAGTTTGGACCCATATACTTCAAACTGCGAGACTCACAGCAATACCTCTCTACTTATCCCAATGCCCCCGTTGCCAATTAAGGTCAACACAAGCCACTGAGCCATATATATATATCTCTCTCTATTTAATACAAAGCCATTTGATAGAATGTTGCTTAATAGCAGTGGCTTAATTTATTCCCTTCAACGGAGTAGCACAAAGCAATGTGTTGTTTGGCCATTAATGCTCCAAATGAAAAATCACTGCATAAAATAAATAATACTTTAGGGTGCTTAAGGGCTCATCCAATGCCTTGAATGGTATTGACATTGCTTTGTTCAATAGGCTGTTGAGTTCTTTTGCTTCTAGACTTTTTAAAACAGCGTAAACAAACAATTTCGGCGACAGGGTGACGCAGTGGGAGGACTTGCACCCCGCAGAAAGAAGTGCATGGGTTCGATCCCCGATTCAAAAGCCACCTTCATGGCGTTTGTATTCTCTCCCATTGTTTTGCCTTAATTTTCTCCGGGTATCTGATTTTCGTTCATAAGCTACAAAGCATACGATGTAACTGGAACTGGTCAAACGCTTCAATGCTGAATAAATTACCTGAGAAAGACTCTAATCGGATTGCGTAATGAAACATTTTTTCTTACTGCGAAAATTTGGCAGGACCCTTGGGAAAAAAAGAGTATTTGAGACTCAGTGAGCCCTCCTTGGTAATAAAATATAGCAATACAAATTTACCATTTAAATAGATTGTCATTCACCCTGCATTAATACCAACTAAATTGCCTGAGCACCGTTGCTGCCAACTGATAAGTTGCATGGACAAGTGATGCATGAAATCAAGGTATTGGTTAATCCTTCCATAGATTTACGAAAATAAATGTGGGGTTTAGTCTTCAAAAGGAAATTACACTCTCAACATTGCCCTCTAAGTGTTCACATTGCTGTGGACGGGCATTTGGTTTCATATATTCCTGAACACAATGTTTCACTAAGTAAAACGTACTTCAGACGAGGAAAATAATGAAATTAACGTTCGAGAAGCATGACTTATCTCATCTTGAAAACAACACTGTGATGCATGCATAATAAACAAAGTATAATCTGCTCACTTTTGCATACAACTGAAACGTACACAGCCGAGGGTGATTATTAGCACATTCCAAGTAATAATTGTGAATTCAGGAAACTACTTGCAACAGTATCTACCATTATGCGCATTACATGAATAACACAGGGGCAGCACGGTGGCCCAGTGGGTAGCGCTGTCGCCTCACAGCAAGAAAGTCCTAGGTTTGAATTTCGGCTCGGGTGCCTTTCTGTGTAGAGTTTGCATGTTCTCTCCCCGTGTCCGCGTGGGTTTTCGCCGGGCACTCCGGTTTCCTCCCACAGTCCAAAAAACATGCTGCTGCATAGGTAAACTTGCTTGCAGACAAAATTGCCCGCAGTGCCCGGTGATAGACTGGCGTCCCAAATGTTCAGATATAAAAGTGACGCATTGTCACACAATGAAATATGCCTTCTCTACTAATGCAAATGTTTAAAGTTTCAGTTTCTGAAAACCGTCTGTCCAATGTCAGTCCATTGCTGGATGAATAACTCTGCATGCTGTTGCTATCGCGAGGGGGGCTTTGCTGTACTATGCCTCAGAGTGCTGTTCACTGTGTTTGTGATCGCGGAGGAGGAGGGGGGGGGCCGTGCAGGATTAAGTCAGATTTCACTTTTTCACTGACCTTAGCCGTGACTGGGAAATGAACTCAGGTCAAACAAAGGGCTCACAGAGCAGTACCGCACCACCACTCAACTAAACTTTAAGCTATTAACGAACAATCGCAACTGCATCTCATGCACTGTTACCGCAAAAGTGACTTCTTAATGTGGAATCGAGTCAAAATTCTGCCGTGACTCGCAACTGTTTGAGTTGCCACGAGCACACACGGCCAGACAGCAGACGGTAAATATGTGCAGAGGATCATTTTTAATGTTTCAGGTGTCTTAAAAAAAAGATCTCGACTGAGTTGTGTTTGAACAGCTGACCCCTTACCTTTGCTTGGTGCATAAACCCTTGACGACTCTCAGAAACTTCCGCTGGTAACTCGTCTGAAATTGATCAATCACTCTTGTGCCTCTGCCCCCACCATTATCTCCGTGTCACGTTGTTTAATTTCTGTCTGACAAATTGCTTTGTTCTGATTACAAATGGAAATCACTGATGTAAAGATCTAAGGGCTCTTGGAATGACAAAGGCTCCTTGGCTGAGCACCAGCCACAAATGGACAACGTGCCTTGAAGCCACAATTATTTCCACGCGTTCAGTTCTCCCACACAGGTTTTCCGTGGTCATTCTGTACAACTCTCGGATATGATTTTCTCGGTTTGTACCTTGTGTTCTTCAGCACAATGCCTGACGATTTACTTACTGGGGCTCATTCAGTTCCATAAAATACATCGAAGATCGATGTGTATTCCATGCAACAATCTATAAGGAGACACAAACGATTTGACACTGGATGCTGATTGTTTTGACATATAAATACATATATATAAATAAAGCACGGACAATGTTCTATTCGGATGGTAGGTAGTCATGCACATCGGGAACACAAATCAGAACAGCCAGGTTTAGTTATTTTTGAATAACACTGATTGCTCCTGCATTGCGTTGCTCATCAAATAACTCATTTCTTTTTCTTTTTTTGGTAAAGACGGAGCTCCACCAGTGGAAGGGAATTGAAAAGGAGCTCAATAGATTTCCCTCCAGAAGGGAGTTTAGCCTAGTCTTCTGCACTGGCCATAGGTGTCGGGAGAGTTGGGAGGACTCACAGCTGACCCCACCAAGGCAGCCTGTCTATTAGATCTACTACATATACCGGGGGGCGGCGCGGTGGCGCAGTGGTTAGCGCTGACGCCTCACAGCAAGAAGGTCCCGGGTTCGAGTCTCTCGGCTCCGGTGCCTTTCTGTGTGGAGTTTGCATGCTCTCCCCGTGTCCGCGTGGGTTTTCGCCGGGTACTCCGGTTTCCTCCCACAGTCCAAAAGCATGCTCCTGGATAGGTTGATTGGCTCGCAGACTAAAATTGTCCCGCAATGCCCGGCGATGGACCGGCGTCCCGTCGTCGGGTGTATTCCTGCCTTACGCCCTATGTTTCCGGGATAGGCTCCGGCTTCACCGTGACCCTATATAAGATTAAGCGGTTTCAGATAATGAGAGATGAGACATATACCGGGTTGTGGGATCTAAGAAACGTGCACTCGCTGGTTCAACTGCCCCGTCAATAGAGTGACCCGGTGACCTCTGAATTCAGTACGTTTAACCTTTACACGTGGTTGCAGTCTACTGGCCATCGCATTTGGAAGTTTCAATGCAAGGTTAATAAAACGATTACCATGGGGAGGAGAGTCAAGAGTGGTTATCGCACGCAGAGACCAGACAACATCAATGTACTGCTTTAGAAATGCAAATAGTATTATTATTGGGTGGCCCAGATGTCTTTATGACCTAAATTTAATTGACCCGTAAGATTATATTTTCCTTTGCTGCTTCATTTCTGTTTTAAATAAGGCATATTTTTATTCTATTTCAGATAACTTATGCGAATTCACCTACGACTGAAGAACAACTTTTGGGGGGGGTCACTAGACATTTGAATGTATTTATTTTTTTCACTCCTCCGTAGTATTTGAATGTATTTATTTTTTTCACTCCTCCGTAGTATTTGAATGTATTTATTTTTTTCACGACTCCGTAGAATTTGAATGTAATTATTTTTCCACTACGGCAGGGCCACTAATAAAGGCGCGCATCACCCTTGCTTAAACCTTGACATGAAAGTCTAGCGTCGGTGGCACACACCGCCATGCTGATGGTCTCATCTCATCTCATTGTCTGAAACCGCTTAGTCCTAT
>JAZEWT010000014.1:5462010-5474824 GCA_036362905.1 Mordacia mordax
ATCTTTAACGCTCGCTCCTATCTGTAACACTGGCTCCTGTTTCTGACACTGGCTCCTATCTTTAACGCTCGCTCCTATCTTTAACACTGGCTCCTGTTTCTGACACTGGCTCCTATCTTTAACGCTCGCTCCTATCTGTAACACTGGCTCCTGTTTCTGACACTGGCTCCTATCTCTAACACTGGCTTGTATCTATAACACTGGCTCCTGTCTCTAACACTGGCTTGTATCTATAACACTGGCTCCTGTCTCTAACACTGCCTCCTATCTCTAACAGAGGCTCCTATCTCTAACTCTACATAGATGTCCATTATGACAACAGTAAGTACCCAGTGAGCTGGCAAGCTCCAGGTGCAGGATTCTTGCGAAGCACCAAAAATCCGAACTGACAGACCCAGGACCACCAGAGACTCTGGCGTCATTTTGGAAGCTCCTCATACACATCTGTACAACTATTCTTATCGGTCTAACAAATCCACTTTGACACTTTGAAATGCTGGGCCATGAGCAGTATTCATTTTCTATATATTTAGTTTTTTTTAACGTGTGAGTATGTGGGATGTAATTCGCGCTGGACAAGGGCATCTGTTAAATAATATATAATAATGCAACGACGCATTTAAACCGAAGGGCAAATAAAATAACTCACAACAACGTGTGCATAAACTAAACTCTAAGCGTAATCATAAAGGTAAACAGTAACACGACTGCACACTTAGACAAACAACACCAACTTGTACAAAGATATAACTTCAAAGTGAGATAACTCCAACGCGGTTCCTCATTCAACACAGATGGATTGTATGGATACAAATGCCGCCTGTCTGACCAGTCATTGCCAGCATAGCTCAGCTGAGGCTGGACGAGCCTCACTGGCTCTGCTGCATTTCTGGGATGCACAACATTCCGGGTTATGCAACAGCCGTCGGAGCAGTTGTCATAAAATGCCAACAACCATTTCCGTCATCTTCATCCGTGGTGAATCCACTTCTGAGCATCGAGGCTCGACTGAGGGACTGCCATCTCGAATGAGCGTACAGTGTCATGAACAAGCCGAATGAAACTTGCACACAAGGTGTTATATCATCGCTCCGTCTCCGAGCGCATCTGTGCTGAACCAGAATGAGACAACCCACGGTATGGGTGCTCTTCCGCTGGACAAAACCATAATACACTGGCCTCACCAAGACATTTATTCCTTGTTTGTTGAAGAATTTCTTATTTTACACTCGCTTTATGTCCTATATTTTATTGCTGTTATTTGACTTTCATTTGGACTGTCTTGATGTTGTTGTTAACGTACTGTTGTTTCCTCAGCTCTGTGCAGCACTTTGTGACCCTCGGGTGAAAAGCGCTCTATAAACGCAATTATTATCAACCCTGGACTGGATGAAGAAAGTGGACCCAGCCTGAAGACCTCTCACACAGGTGTGGGATACTCCAAGATGAAATATGATGTCAGGAATTGTCATTGCAATGCATTTCCAATCATTATATTTCGTGTTATGATTATAAACAAAACTCCCACGTATCACCACACGCGATTAATTGTTCATTTTGACGCGTTAGCTTTAGCGGATTTCCAGGCGAATGATATTGAGTGGCATTTATTTAATCAAGAGTCCTCCGTTTAGCATTCAATTTAATATCGCCCTGCGGCACTGCAGAAGGCGCAGAACCAGTGGAGCCAAGTTCAAATAAATCGGCCATCGCGGACTCACAGATTACTTGGGAAAGCAATGAACCCATCGCCACGAGTATTTCATTCATAAATGCGTTGTCCGTTACAAATTTCATTCGAGAACCCGGAGAGAGTAACGCGGCTCACTCGGAGTTGGAATGTCCTTATCAATCACAGTGGTGACCTTGTACAACAAACTTAGAGAACCGAAAACATGGGAAAGAGTAACTGGAACGGCTACATGATATCACTGCCAGAGAGAGACTTGACAAAAAAAAATAAGTTTGACTGGACTAAAGGAATGAGAAATGTGTCAATATTATATGTTTTAATTTAATTTTGGTGACACCAATGTCAAGGCAGTGCTGATAACACAACGCTATCAGAGCAAAGAGAATGGTCAGTAACGTGGCTCTGGCAGGGGGTGTTCCAAATATGCCACGGAGAACTAACTACAACAGTGCTTCTATCAGTCGCACGTGCCTTGGCGTCATTGCTCTCCACAGCTCTGTGCAGCGCTTTGTTACCCTCGGGTGAAAAGCGCTCAAGTACAACTATTATTATTATTGCAACTCGTGGTCAATCGAAGTGAAACAAGTGCAAGAAAAGGGGCAAGTTAAGCTCCCTCCTTAGCAGGGCATTTAAACATGCCGTATTCAACTCTTCCCATTATCCGTAATAATTAGTACAATTTACAACGGGCGGCAAGGTGGCCCTGTGGGTAGCGCTGTCACCTCACAGCAAGAAGGTCCCGGGTTCGAATCTCGGCTCGGGTGCCTTTCTGTATGGAGTTTGCGTGTTCTCTTCCCGTGTCCACGTGGGTTTTCGCCGGGCACTCAGGTTTCCTCCCACAGTCCAAAAAACGTGCTGTTGCATAGGTTAATTGGCTTGCAGACTAAATTGCCCGCAGTGCCCCGTGACTGGCGTCCCATCGTTGGTATATCCCTGCCTTGCACCCTGTGTCTGCTTGGATAGGCTCCGGCTCACCACGACCCTGTACAGAACTAAGCCGTTTCTGACAATGAGATGAGATGAGACAATTTACAACGCGCACATATTCATTCTTCTTCGAAGGTATTCAGTGCACACGAGAAGGACTCAGAAACGTCTAAACTAGCAAAGGGCCCTATGCGAGATCTTCTTCCAAGCATCCAACACATTTTTCCGCTGTCTCTTGTTGGATAATTTATCTGCCCATATGACTTTTGCTTTCACGTGGATTTATTCCTGGATAAAGGGTGGTGGGGGGGGAGAGGCTGAAGAGGTTGTTGTCACTGGAGCAAAAGTGGGAATCTACGGTTGAAAATGTGTTCATGTGAGAAGAGTAATCGATACAAAGAAAGTGAAGCTGAAATAATGAATAAAAGCGCGAGTGTTGTGTGGATAAACGTTGTGCTCATGAAGGAACCGAACCGGGTACCCTCAGTGCAGCCATAAATATATATATACCTAATTAAAAACACTTGCTCCATTATATATAGCAGATGAATGGTGCTGCCATGGTGTCATGCTTAGCATTTTGGACTTACAGAGGTCACCAGTTCAGTTCAATGTGGTGGCGAGCAGCGAACAGACCTGCAATGTTTCTTAAATCCCTCACACCTCCTTCCAGACAACAGTATTAATTAGTCGATACCAGCTGCGGCGCTTTGCGACCCCCGGGTGAAAGGCGCTCTGGAAGTGCAATTATTATTATTATTATTACTACATAACTGTAATAAAGTGTTATTATAACGGGCGATTCAATTAAAGCATCTTCACACTGTTTTTGGTCATGGGAGAGAGAGTCGATCATTTACTTGATGTAGTTTCTAACGAAGCTCCCAGCTTGTGGTGTAAAACGTCAGACATCGTGAAGGACAACAGACGATTCAACTCGAAACACTCAGAGCATCTTCAAGAAATACAATTCGGTGTGTGAACATGAGAGTGTAGTATTGTTTAGAAAATATATGCTGTTACAGATTTGATTTGATGAGGCTTTTTCTTCAAGGGAAAATAAGTCATATTGATGGTTTAATGGTGGGTAAGACTATAAAAGGGTGAATATTGTTGAAAACAATTTAAAGGCATTAAATTATTGAGCAAGCTTCACATACACTGCTTATAGAAAATTATTTTGAGATTCATTGCAGCAGGCTCTAGAGCCTAGTTTAGAATTTTCTCTGAATGTGCTGGATATAAAAAATAATAATACGTAAACACAAAGAACACGTGAAAAATATGCAAGAGCTATCGACTGTGTACTAATGTAAGTTTTAACGGCTTGATGCACGATGATTGCTTCCAAAAGCTGCTCTTTCGGGATAGCCGCGTTTATCGCTCCTCCTCTCTCCTTCACGACGTTTCACCTCCCACGTTAGAGGCATCCTCAGGCGTCCTGTGTCTGAAGGATGGGCCATCAAGTGATCGACATGGCTTTCCCGAAAGAGGATCTTTTGAAAGCAATCAAAGTTATGGACTTCCAAAAGCAATTATTTATTATTTATAGTGGCTGTGTTTAAAAGCATTCCTCACGTGCAGTTTTGGGAGTTACAATCAAGAAATTTTCCAACTAATTAGTGTCAAATACCCTAATTATTTTGAACATTTAACTTAAGAGCCACTGTTTTTTTGACAAACACCACGTGCACATTCGTTGACTTGCGTCTGCCTTCATCATTATCATTACCCGCTTAAGCTTGTACAGGGTCGCGGGGGGCCAGAGCCTATCCTGGCAGACAGAGGGCCCAAGGCGAGGCAATACCCGGGATGTGACGCCAGTGCATCACAGGGCACTGTGAGCAATTTGCTCAGCAGGCCAATTAACCTAGACAGCAGTGTGTCTTCATGTAAACTCACACATTGTAGACGTGTGGAGCTGCTAATGGTGGATGTATTTTTCTCATCTCATTCTCAGAAACCGCTTCGTCCTGTACAGGGGTGCGGTGAACCGGAGCTTATGCCGGCAGATACAGGGCACAAGGCAGAGATATACCGACGATGGGACGCCAGTCCATCACCGGGCACTGCGGGCAATTTAGTCTGCGAGCCAATTAACCTATGCAGCAGCATGTTTTTTAGACTGTGGGAGGAAACTGGAGTGCCCGGCGAAAACCCACGCGGACATGGGGAGAGAACATGCAGACTCCACACAGAAAGGCACCCGAGCCGAGATTCGAACCCGGGATCTTCTTGCTGTGAGGCGACAGCGCTACCCAATGGGCCACCGTGCCACCCAAGATGTATTTTTTGGTGCAAAAATTGGTAATCACTTCACAGACACACACCCTTACAGAGACTTGCATTCAATCTTGAAGTATATCGCGAGTGAGTTCTTGAGCATTTCAGTATTAATGAAGATATGTTATACCATTGGTAGTGCTGATGTGTATGGGAAAAGTTTAACCTCTAAATTGGGGCAAGTGGGAAAAAAAAAGAAACTGAACTTTAACATTGGAGAGAATTGCCTTTAGCAACGTTTGAATAAAAATAAATAAACATTGTTTTGAAAATGTCAAGAGTGTGCAGGGATAAAGAGAGTGCGGGGCTTTCTTACTGTGTAAAATTAAATAATAATAAAAATCCATCACCTTATGGCCCTTTCCCAGTAGCATTTGTTTTAAAGCAGCAAATCTTTGAACTGGCTTTGACAGTTAGGCTCATTATGAAAATGGTGCTGGAATTCCTGACTTAATAAGGAGAAATCCATCTTTACAAGAACATCAATTCACCGGAATATCGATTGTAAATTGCATGGATGGAGTGAGGGAGTGCTCGACATCGATAGTCCGAAAAAGCAACAACAACAAAAAAAGCTTCGGAAAGCAATCATCATGCATCGAGCTATGCAAACCTTCATCAGTGCAAGAGTGTTCAGATCCTGCACGACCCCGTTCGCCAACTCACGCCGAGCACTGCAGTGAAATATATGGTGAAAGAAAAACCCCATGATAGAAAGGTACGTGGGCGGCGCGGTGGCCCAGTGGGTAGCGCTGACGCCTCACAGCAAGAAGGTCCCGGGTTCGAATCTCGGCTCGGGTGCCTTTCTGTGTGGAGTTTGCATGCTCTCCCCGTGTCCGCGTGGGTTTTCGCCGGGCACTCCGGTTTCCTCCCACAGTCCAAAAGCATGCTCCTGGATAGGTTGATCGGCTCGCAGACTAAAATTGTCTCGCAATGCCCGGCGATGGACTGGCGTCCCGTCGTCGGGTGTATTCCTGCCTTACGCCCTGTGTTTCCGGGATAGGCTCCGGCTCACCGTGACCCTATATAGGATTAAGCGGTTTCAGACAATGAGATGAGATGAGAAAGGTATGCGCAGGCTTCATCCATTGGTGGACTGAGACACATTTGGGAACACAATGCAAATCAGCGTGCCGACTGACCTCATTCAATACCAATTTGCATAAATTACAAAGTACGCTCACATTGTCACTCGGTCTCGGCAGCACGTCTGACGATGCCTTCAACGTGGGAGGCAAAACGTCGCGAAGGGCAGAGGGGGAGCGCTTGACATGGCTACCCCGAAAGAACAGCTCTGCAGAGCAACCGCCACGTTAATCATCCCGTTGCATCTAAAGTTCATGCAATGCTAAATAAAGCTTCTCTCGTCGTTAAATTTATTTTAAACGCCATATTTCAATATAAATGTTGTGAGAGCGTAATGCAAACAACATTTCACCTGGCCTCAGTCGATTATAATGTTAATCAGTGTTTCCCGTTTAAAGTTCTTGGAATGCAAAAACTAAGTTTCTCATCATTCAATTTCTTTTGAGTAAATGCCACGTTTCCTTATAAGTGTTTCGTGTCCTGCTTGTAATGTGACAGTCGCACTATGTTAAGATGCATTTCAATATATCTTTCAGTACAATTCTAATTTCGGAATGCATAATGATGATCGCATAGTAATAAGTTATTTTATGAAAAAATATCAGTCATCTCTCAAACGAATTAGCGCAGGAAATTGTGCTTCATGGCCATCCTTGTTTGTTAAAGAATTTTTTAATCGCTTATTTTATGTCCTATGATTTATTGCTACCATTTGACTTTCAGTTGAACTGTCCTGATGTTGTTGTTGACATTGCGTTCTCGTCACAGCTCGGATTTGCAAAACAACAAACCCTCAATAAAAGTTATTGTTGCTGATTTGCCTGCCGCTCTGATATAGTCGTTATGGTTGACGTGCCGTTCTCTCCACAGCTGTGTGCACCCTCGGGTGAAAAGCGCTCTATAAATACAATAACGATTTATTATCATCCTTAATTGCATTTCACACGTCAATCATCGTAGCAAAATTTTATCAGTTGTCTCATAATTACGGCCGCATCTGAGCACTAAAGACAACAGCTCATAGCATGTCTACAGAAAACAAACCACAGGTGGAATGTAATCGGTGGCTATCTGTTCCTATAAATAAATAGGTAGGCTGATACTTTACAGATTCCTCATCTTATCATCTCATCCCATTGTCTGAAACCGCTTAATCCTATATAGGGTCACGGTGAAGCCGGAGCCTATCCCGGCAGACACAGGGCGCAAGGCAAGGATATACCGACGATGGGACGCCAGTCCATCGCCGGTACAGATTGCACATGCAAATAAAGGGGAATGTATTTTAAATCGCTATTTAAGTAACCATCCATTTGCAGGATGCACCAAAGGGTCTGTGTTGTTTTGTAACAGAGTCTCAAGGCGTATGTGCCAAAGCGACTGTCATCACGTAAGAGAGAACTGCATAAGTCAGCATTAATTTAAACTGGAAGAAATCGCGGAGCTATGTATCTCTTTGAGCAGTTGCCCAGCAGGGAGGGGCACGTAAGTTACACTTGGGAAATATACACCAGTACATGAGAACACATTTCCCAACATCCATCCATTGTTATGCCACTTATTCGGGTCTTGGTCTCGGAGGAACAGGTTTAGCAAAGCAGCCCAAATGTCCTTTTCCGGAGCAACTTCCTTCAGCTATTCGCAGGGGATTCCAAGGTGTTCGCAGGCCAGTCGAGACATATAATCCCTGAAACGGTTCCTGGGTCTTCCCTGGTGTCTCCTCCCAGTTGGCCGTGCCCGGTAACACCTCCAGAGGGAGGCGCCCGAACTACCTCAACTGACTCCTCTAAATGCGGATGAGCAGCGGTTCTAGTCAGATGCTCCGGGAATACTGGGCTCCTCAACCTATCTCTCAGGCTGAGCCCAGGAACCTTACGTCGGCTCAGGAACCTCATTTCAGTCGCCTGTATCTGGGACTTTACTTTCTCTGTCAATACCCAAAGCTCGCGACCATAGGTGAGGGTTGGAATGAAGTCTGACTGGTAAATTGAGAGCTCTGCCTCCCGATTCAGCTCCCTCTTCACCACGGTGGTCCTGCACAATGCCTGCATTTCTGCAGATGCTGCCCCCATCCGCATGTCAATCTCACGCTCAATTTTCCCATCACTCGTGAGCGCGACCCTAAGAGACCTGAACGTCTCCACTTGTGTCAAATGCTCACTCCCCACCCAGAGGGCAAGCCACATTTTTGTCTGGGCGAAAACCATGGGTTTAGATTTGGAGGTGCTGACTCTCATCCACACCGTGTCATGCTCGGCCATAAAAACGGTCCAGTGCCCGTTGGAGAAAACAGCCTGATGAAGCAAGGAGGACACCATCGTGTGCAAAAAGCAGAGATGCCACCCTCAAACCCCCAACCTGGAAACATTCTTGTCCTCGGCTACACCTCGATATCCTGTCCATGACAATCGCGAAAAGAATAGGAGACAAAGTGCACCCTTGGTGGGGCCCAATACCCACTGCAACTCGACTTGACTGAATGTCAAGAGTTCGAACGCAGCTCTCACTACGGTTTTTCAATGGTGCGCAGTAACCAGTAACAGCCCCGGTATCCCGTACTCCGTACCTCGATGGTCATAAGATTTTTTCCAGTCAACAAAACACATGCGGACTGATTTGGAAAATTCCCATGACCCGATCCTCATTTCCAGCACCCTGGCATAGGCTCTCCCAGGGTGGCTGAGCAGTGTGATTCCTTACTTGTTGGGAAACACCTCCCCCGCTCTTGCCGGTAACAGCCTGGGCATTGCCCTGCTTTCCCCATCCTAGCTGTCCAATGGTTTGCCAGATGCCACTTTGCAGTCAGCTGCAAGTCCTTCTCCACAGCCTCTCTGAACTCCTCCCACACCCGGGGTTTCACTTCTGCAACCGCTGCAGCTGAAAGCCCTTCTGATCTGCTCGTACTGTTCATCGAATTAGGGGGTCCTCCACGCCAGCCAAGCCCAGAAGGACTACTTTTTCAGCCTGACCTCTTCCCATCAGCTGATGTCCACCAGGCTGTCCTTAGATTCCCACCAGACCAGGCACTGACCACCGTATGATCACAGCTCCTAGCAGCTGCTGTCAGGATGGAGGCTTTTAAACAGGGTTCACTCTGACTCCATGTCCTCCGCCTCCTCCGCAATCTGCGAGAAACTCCACCGGTGGTGGGAGCTGAAATCCCTCCGGACAGGGTCCTCCAGCAGTCGTTCCCAGCAAACCCCCACCACACATATGGTCAAACCAGGTGTGTCCGGCATCCCCTTACCCTGCAATCTGATCCAGTTCACTACCAAGTGGTGATCGTTAGACATCTCTGCTCCTCTCTTCACTCGTCCAAAATATTTGGCTTCAAGTCTGATGAGCCAAATAATGAAGTCGATCATCGACCTTTGGCTCAAGATACTCTGGTAGCAGGTACATTTATAAGTCTTCTTCTGTTCAAATAGGGGCAGTCCATGACTATCACAGAAGTCCAGTAACAGAACACCACTTGGGTTCAGACTGAGCAGGCAATTACTCCCAATCACACCCCTTCATATTTCTCCATCATTGCCCAAATGGGCATTTTGAGTCTCCCAGTAGAACTATGGAGTCACCAGATGGAGTGTTTTCCAGCACCCCACCCACTGTCTCCAAGAAGGTAGTGTACTCGGAACTGCTGTTTGGTGCGTATGCACACACAATAGTCAGTCCTTCTCCCTGCGACCTGAAGTCGCATTGAGATAACCCTCTCGTTCACCGGGACAAACTCCAACTGAGTGGCACCTAGCAGGGGGCTGGTTAGAATCCCAGCGCCTACCCAGAGCCACTCCCCATGTGCGACTCCAGAGTGGGATAGAATCCAACCGCAATCAAGGGCTTTGGTTCCAGAGCCGACACTGTGTGTATCGGTGAGCCAATCCATATCCAATCGGTAACTCTCAACCTCCTGCACAAGTTCCGATTCCTTACCGCCCAGAGAGGTAACACTCCACGTTACAAGCACCAATTTCCTTTGCCAGCGTCCACCACGCCTCGACCCACTCTGCCTCTGCCTGCTGCCCAAGGGGCATTGCACCAGACCTTTATGATTTGCCTTGCCGGCGGTGGGCCCACAAATCAGAGACCCGATATCACTCTTTCGGGCAGTGCCGGACCGAGCTACGTGGGTCACCTGGTCACCAGACCCTGACATGCGAGGCCCACTCCTGGGCCGAGCTCCAGAAGTGGGCCCCGCTTTCCCTACTCCGGGCGGCGAGATTCTCGCAGCCATATTTGTTCTGCCGTATCTGGCGATTATGCAGGCGTTAAGATCTTAACACCTGCATAATTGCCAGGCAAGATCTTAACACCTGCATAATTGCCAGGCACTTATGCAGGTGTTAAGATTTTAACACGTGCATAATCGCCAGATACGGTAAAACCTGTTGTAATATTATATATGTATACTGGCAAAAAGTACCCATAGCATATTTGTTCTTTTCATTGCGTCTATTGCATCGTTATTTGTCTGGCTCCTCATATGCGGCCAATCTGCAATGGTGACCCTACCAGGTGCTGAAGCGCAACACAACACAGCCCCTAGGTTAATCGGGGCACACAAAACCCCTCCACCACGTCAAGGTTCCGATTCCAGAAGATAGAAAAATATGAAAACCTCACGTACAGGTTGCCACCACATGCCATGCCATTACCAAACTGGGAAATCATTCCCACAGTATTTAAATGTAGAGGTTTCATCAATAAACCAAAATATATAAACATAGTGACATATTTTACGTAATTACTTGGCTTAGCATTTGTGAAACAGCATATTAATCATAGCGCAGATCAATATAGAGTACCTACATTTGTTGATGAAGGTACAAACTTTTTGGTCGTGATGATGAATTGGAATGTTTCTGCCGCCTCCAATGTTCTAGTGCACACTCGTAGACGTGGTGATCTCCCCACAGAGCATGCGGCTTCCTGACACTGAGCAGCGAGACACGAGCTTGCGCAGAACAAGTCAGGTTGCCATTCCTTCATCTTGCTCGGCTCCGTCGCCTAATTCTCCACTTCTTTCCGTGACACACACCTGGGATTCCAGGAATAGAGCCCACAGTCATTATTATAGGGAGTAGATATTTCATTCCGTCCCACTTCGCTGTCCCACATTCTCTTTCGGAGGGCTGATGAAATGGATTCAGGCAAATTTAACGGGAATGTTTTGATAAATACAAATGTGTCCGTGTAATCAAATGTAGAGTACAACCCGGTATTCTCGATGGCAGTTGTTTATAATACACAACTTTTGTGTTCAGCAAGCCACGGACAATGTGCACAATTTGTACATGAGCCAGTTCGTGCGTGGTTGGGTAACTTGTTGCTACAAAACAGGGTCTCTATACAATGGTAACGTCTGCGCCTTGCAAAAATAAGTTCCTGCCTGACTCGGTTCGATTCCAATCAGGGGGCGCCGTTCTGTACAAAGTTTGTACAGCCTCCCGCTGTTCTGCATAAATTTACGCCGGGTTCTCTAAGTTCCTCCCACAGCTAAAAAAAAACACTCATTAATCAAATGACCCATGACATCATAATATATTGGAAGCAGTGTCTGGCGGGTTGGCGCTGGCTGACTGCTTGGCTGACTTCCGTCCCTCCTCCGCGGTTTCCTCGCTACATCTCCAAATCCATGTCTTGTCTATGACCGGGCGTGGAATTTGCGCGGGCGTTATGAATTGTACTATTGTTCCAAATAGTTTAGTTCAGCATCAGTACCCACGTAATCCTGTACAGGGTCACGGAGGGCCCAGAGCCTATGCCAGCAGACACAAGGTGCAAGGCTTGGCGATACTCAGGATGTAATGCAAGTGCATCGCAGGGCATTGGGGGCAATTTACTCCAATAGGCCATTGAACCTGGGCAACAGCGTGTCTTAGAAATGTTGGAAGAAACCGCAGTACTCGACAACAACTAAATGTGGATATTGGGAGAATTCGCAAAAGCCACACAGAAAGATACCCGAGCCAGGAACTGAACCCGTGTGCTTTTCGCTGTGAATAAGCGCTACTCTCTGCCCCATCGTACCGCCGTGCTATGAAGTGTATTACTCTTATTTTCAGTCTTATTACACTTCAACTTATTCTTAAATCTTTGGACGGTGTGGAAGTGTGGACCAAACACACTTCACAGGGCCTGTCACAGAGCTCCCTGAAGTGGAGTGACTTTGGCCAGCTCAAATGCAAGCAAAGTCTTGCGCGCTGCACCGCCACGTTTTCCAGGTATATTGGCAAATTAGTTTAAGCACTTGAAGGCTTTTTTATAATACAAATTAATCAAAGAAGTAGAAAAATGATTTTACAACTTCTGACAACCTTAGAGAACGACACTCATAATTACTTTAAAAAATACTCTGCCTATTTTTACTAAGCCCACAAATCAAGTCACATACGGTGTGACAAAGGAGTTTGCTCTGAACACACATCTATGGAGCATAATATGAAACAACGCATAAGGAACCGAACAGGTATAGGCGATATTTTTGAGTCGTACAGTAATTGTCCACGAGTCTGTTCTGGGCGGGATGTCAGCGGGCGGGATGTCAGCGGGCGTGTGCAGCGGTGACATCTGGACCTCACACAAACAAAAGTCCTGTCCAAGGTGGTTCGATACCCACACTGGGGCCACCTACACGTGTGTTCCTCCCCGGTGCTGCAATGGACTTCCTCCAGCTTCTCCCGTCTCCCGTTTCCTGCCGCACCTAAATTACACTCGTTAATTAATTGGTGGGCGGCGCGGTGGCCCAGTGGTTAGCGCTGACGCCTCACAGCAAGAAGGTCCCGGGTTCGAATCTCTCGGCTCGGGTGCCTTTCTGTGTGGAGT
>JAZEWT010000014.1:5493482-5509031 GCA_036362905.1 Mordacia mordax
CCTATATAGGATTAAGCGGTTTCAGATAATGAGATGAGACTAAATTGCCCTTCGTGCTCGATGATAGACTGGCATCCCATCGTGGGTATATCCCTGCCTTGCGCCCTGTGTCTGCCGGGATAGGCTCCGGCTCACCGCGACCCTGTGCAGAAATAAGCGGCTCTGACAATGAGATGAGATGAATTTCTCCTCCCCCCCGCACCTTAATTTCTACTTATCGAATTAAAAATGTATTCTTTAGCAAAAAATTCCATGATATCAATACCATGCATTAGCAAAAGCAGTGTTGTATAACACCTACGTGATTATAATAGCTTTAAAATATTATTGTCATCAGGAAATTATGTATTTAATCTGCAGATCTTCTCTAACACGTGTCCCTCTATCTCAGAATGTAATTCAACTCACTTCTCATGTATATTTGCATGCAACAATATTATTCCAAAAAAAATGTCCTTCATAATAACTGTGTCCGTGAAGCGTAGGTCATAGCAGGATGATGTCCCCTAAGCGAGAGGTGAAACTTCAAGGAGGAGACGGGAGGAACACTCGATAGGGCTATCCCGAAAGAGTAGCTCTCAGGAGCAATTCTCATAGCAGGTAGAGCGGTACGCTGAAACGTCAAGGAGGAGACGGGAGGAACACTCGATAGGGCTATCCCGAAAGAGTAGCTCTCAGGAGCAATTCTCATAGCAGGTAGAGCAGTACGCCATGACGACTAACACTCTTCTAAATGCACATCGCTATTTCACTTTTCCGTAGCAAATTCAGTTTTACAAAAAGCAGCCCATTCTTGCTTTTCCCCCCACCCCTTTATGTCATGATTTGATCACGACATCTGTACCAGGCGAACACACACTGTGCTCCGTTGAGCAGTTGTGAGACGCACGCAATATCTACAGAGCGCTTTTCACCTGAGGGTCACAAAGCGCATTGTGTACGGGTATTCACAAAGAGTACCAAGCCAGGAGTTGCCTGGAAGCCATAATTGTCCTGAAACTGCCTTCACCAGTAAGTAGACTGCATAACCCACCTTTTTGAATTTATATTGCAACATTACCACTTTTTAAAAGTTGCTTATGTTGAGGATACGGTGCAAAGCACTAGACCCGAGTATAAGCATAATACCCTTTAGGGTTGGTGCATGACAACACATTTACAGGCCTCTGTCAATCCACTGCTGGATGAAAGCCATACCGTACGAGAGTTGATGGATCGCCTTTCTCCACATTTGTGCCAAAGCGGTTTGCTCAATGGGGATAGCGAGGGCTGGTTCAGACATAGCTCGCGCCAGTGATGTTTGCCATTGCCGGGAACGAAACTGAATTCGTCAGGTTGGTGAGGTCGTGCCCAACAACAACAGCTCCACTTGACAGTGGCGCACTGATCCAGAATTGCCGCATTGCGCCCGGTTCTTGCGCCGTGGTTGCCTAATCGGTCACTGCACGAGACTTGCTCTCCGGAGGTCAGCGGTTCGATTCTATCTCCCGGCAGTTTCTCCAATTCTTTTTTTTTAAGTTACCACCTAGTGGTATTCATGGACGAAGCATATTTTGTCTATTGGCAGGTCGCACGAGGCAGTGTAAAGCGTCGGAGAAGAGTCCCATCAGCGTGGAAGAGTTGGTCAAGAATACCAGATCGAGGTTGCTTTTCAAAGCATCCTCTGGTGGAGGTCATTTGGACAACAGAGGCATGAACGTGCAATTGTGAAGACTATGCCTCTCCATTTACCATTCATCTATACTCCAGCAACTTTTTGGGATTGGTATTCCGACAGACACCCATGCTTGCCTGTTAAATAGCCCCAGAATAAATAGGTGTCCGCGTTAGCTCGTCACACCCGATGGATTTTCTCCGGGCTCTATGATTTACCCAGATTTGGAAACGCACATTTATTAAAGTGAAACGACATCGCGTCGCGTAGCGCAGCGCAACCTGAGGAAACCACGCGGATCCCCCCACACAATCGCACAACTGACAAAACGTGCGCAATAGTGAATGCATTGCCGGTGCTATTTATGGTTTTGTCACTGAGAGTCAAAGGTCCGCATACACAGTCACAGTTGTGCCATTAAATCAAAACGTTAGAGTTGTGACGATTGTCGCACGTGTGCAAACGTCAACACTCGTAGAGTCGCGTCACGCCTGGCGATGACAGCGCGTGTTCGTGAATTTTAAGATGAGGGGCAGATATTCTAGCGGACGACGGAAGTGCAAAATCACCCACTGTGGCTAACGTGCCCGGCCTGGGCTGCAGCGCAGAGATTCTCGCTCAGACTTTTCCACTTCAAGATCAAGTTGGTCCATTCAGGCCCGGTACACACGGAACACGAGGTGGCGACCACGGCCCACTGATGGGTCCCACTAGTTGAGAACAGCAGCTGTAGAGCATAGATTGTTGAGAGCATCGTCAGAAAAATCAACACCAGAGCGTTTGCTGATTTTCCCCAAGAGCAGATTGAACAATAGTATTGTGCCTTGACTGACAAGGCAACAAAGGTTTCATCAATCTTTGTTCGGCGGGAGAAAAAAAACGCCACACATCCATGATCAGCTTTCATTTATGGACCCAAATAACCAGGTCGTGTAGAGGTGGAGCTCTGGCTCATGACATTGCTTTGCTAAAGGGCTTCCACCAGCAGAGGTTGAGAGAAGGTCTTTTGGCCTATCCTTCCACGCTCTCCAGACCTCAGTGATAGCATGGTAGGACCCACCAAAGGCAAACTGTCGATCGAACCAATATATACTGCCGGATGGACAGTTAGGAGTGTTCAAGAACCTGAAAGAAAATGTTTCAACCACCACATCTGTAATATGAACTAGTTATCTTGATCGTTGAAGGCTTCCATTTCCTTTTGTTGCTAAAAATATCCGTAAGATTTTCCCACGCCACTTACGTGTTTGCTCCTCTTCGTCTATTATTAATTTACTGCACTGCGCAATGGTGAGTGCCACCGGTTACTTCACGCCTATGGTCGGGGTTTCGTCCTTGTACAAGTTGGTAGTGAGAGTTTCGTTTAATTATGCAACCTTAAGTGCTACCGTTTACTTTCACGAACGCGTGAAGAGTTTCATTTGTTGCAGAGGTGGTTGCTGTTGAGATTACTTGCCCTGGGCGGCGCGGTGGCGCAGTGGTTAGCGCTGACGCCTCACAGCAAGAAGGTCCCGGGTTCGAGTCTCTCGGCTCCGGTGCCTTTCTGTGTGGAGTTTGCATGCTCTCCCCGTGTCCGCGTGGGTTTTCGCCGGGTACTCCGGTTTCCTCCCACAGTCCAAAAGCATGCTCCTGGATAGGTTGATTGGCTCGCAGACTAAAATTGTCCCGCAATGCCCGGCGATGGACCGGCGTCCCGTCGTCGGGTGTATTCCTGCCTTACGCCCTATGTTTCCGGGATAGGCTCCGGCTTCACCGTGACCCTATATAGGATTAAGCGGTTTCAGATAATGAGATGAGATGAGAGATTACTTGCCCTTTGGCTGTAAACGTTGTCGCATTGCTCATTGAGAGCGTTTGTTGCGTCACAGGAATCCTGCATGTAGAGCTTGCAAGTTCACTGGGTACTTTCTGCTGTAATAATGCACAACCATCTATATTGCATGTCCAGTGTTATAAACATTTATTGCCATAGCAAACACGTGAGTATTATAATTAACAATGACCGACACGAATGCCAAGAAAATAACCCAGCTATTGCTTATGCATAACACTGATTTTTCTCATCACCTGAATCTCTGTTGTTATTTTGCTTAAATTGACCCTGTGTTGGTAAGTAACTTACATTATTATTATTACGCCTGGGGAAGAGGCAGCACTTTTTGCTAAATCAACTGCAAATACATGTCAAATCTCATGGCATTCACTTGTTTCGCTGCTGAGTTACGAACACTTAAAATATTTATATTAATGGCGTTAAAGGATCTAAGAATGTGTACTTATGGAAAAAGGACGTGTCAAACAAAAATGACATTGCACTTTAAAAATAGGAAGAAAATGCTTTTAGTGACTGCTTGTGGATACAATCAAAGTTTATCTTTCAATGTCATGAAACACTCCATGGTGCTGTGACAAATAAGATATTTTTTTAAATTTTACAACAGAAACCCATTCAGTTGAAAAGATTATGTGGTGTGATTAAAACATTTATATTAATGGTCGGCCCAGCAATACTTGTTGCTTAATGTCAGTTATGTGTTCCGACGTCACAATTGTTTTTTTAACAATAGCCATTATTCTTGCTGCCAAGATATAGATTAATATAGATGCGATACCTTGTGTGTGCAGTAATGTGGGAGGAGGAGTCCTATTATCCGTGCTGTTTGCCGCAAAAAAAATTCCGCTAAATCAGAAATTGCTGATGATGCCTTAAACGTGGGAGGCGAAACCTTGTGAAGGCTCGAAGGGAGTGCTCGACAAGGCTATCCCGAAAGAACATCTACTGAGAGCATTTTTCATGTCCCACTTATCCATAAAATCTCACAGATAGGATACATTTGCCGATGGAAATCTTCTGGACAGCTAATTGCAATGCGGTTTCTGGAAACGGAATGGATTTATTGTGGATTATACGATGCGTAAGGGTGCGGATAAGACAAAATACTGTGGATAATGGGAAATGTGGGTAATACAATCGCTGTTCAGAGAAGTTCTCCTGTGTCTGATTTCGATGCAAAGTCCATGAAATATATGGCACTGAGCACTACCTGGGTTTATGCGTCGTTATGTCAGGTTTGACAAATTGATCCACTTTAAACTGCGAGAATAAACTAATAATAATAACTCTATTGGTCACGCTAGAACAGTCTGGGATACTCGCTTCTGCTAAAAATATGCTAATATTAACTGCTCCGTTACACTGAAAAATTAATAAACACTGATTCAGCAAAATTGTTGCGACATTTATATTTGCGAAATATTATTTTTCAAGACTATAATAACACTATGGGCCTGCTCTTTTTTTTGAGATGGCATATACTTTTAATTGTTTCTGCTCAGAAAAATTGTACCATATTTGTCAATCGTTATGAATATTGCACTAGGTCATGTTCCTACTATGGGCAGGAACAACGATGAAAAACAATAATCACAATTTAGGAAGTGTATTCACAATGACAACAATTAATTACTTCATTGCTATTAAGAATATATATTTTCATGTATACTCTATCCACATACTTAAGACTTTTGCGAGTTATGAAAAAACATAAGAGTAGAAAGGTTTTCACCATTTCTGGCAATTATACAGGTGTTCAAATCTTAAAACCCTACTCCCAACCCCAACCCTAACAACCCAAACCCTAATCCTAACCCTAGCAACCCTAACAACCCTAACCCTAGCAAACCTAACCATAACCCTAACAACCATAACCCTAACAACCACAACCCTAACGCTAACAACCCTAACACTAACAACCCTAACCCTAACCACCCTAACAACCCTAACCCTTACCTTAACAACCCTAACCCGAGCAACCGTAACCCTAACGTTGTACGGCACCTCCCTGCAGTCCTTCTTCTCATTCGCCAGCCTCAAATGACGTCACTCATCATCAGTTGTTTTAAAATTATGATAATGGGGTTGTGGGGAGGGGGTTAATAAATGGCTAAGTTAAAATCGAAAATATTTCTGAAGAACAAATGATTTTCGGTAGTGCTTGACGTTTTTAAACTTACCGCACTACCCGACAGCATGAGGCAGTCAGAGTGGTGAAGTATGGTCAACAATCATCATGACTGACACACAGGGGAAGCCCTACATCCAGCAGTGAACAGCCAATTGGTTGAAAGGTACTGTTATTAAATGGTAATCTTTGTCAAAAAAACCCCTCCTCAATCCCGACATTAAGAACATCGGCAAAAAGAGGTCACTTACTTGATGCCAAAAAAAGGGCCGGCAAAATAATAATCTTTAATAGCTGAAATAAAAGTACCCCAGCAATGCACGTGCGCTGAGCGTGCGACACAGGAAGAACAGGTTATTTTTATAAACTGCAAAAATAAACAGCACTTTCACACGGCAGACTGTGGAATAACCTGCACACCATATTTTTGTATAAATTCACTGCCGTGCTCCCACCGTAAGATTAACAGGATGTGTGCTTTTTAAACAGAACCTTCTTTTATTCTTTTTTTTGTAGCTGCGTGCAGTATTCACGGCTATACTTCGCCTATAGCTGAACGTGTTGTTTGCTACTCATGGCGACCAAAAGACAACAACAACCCAAAGGCAATTAACTTACATTCACGTTGTTATCGAAAAAAAATCATATCTGGTATTTGTATGGTCAAAGACATAACAAAGGAACTGGCAGAAGTCTGTGCAATTCAATTCACACATGTATAACAATTTTAAATAAACTCTTTAGTGTTACTTGAAAAACGCTAACACAGTTAATGAGCTAGAGTTAAGCATTGCAATAAAAAGCAGTAAATTACATTCGTCACGGCTCAAGTAAAGTACCTGAGTATGAGACCGGAATTGGCTATGAAGTGGTGGTTTTATTTTTTGAAGCCTACATTTTTGGCTGCTGCCACAAACTTTCCCTGCAAAGTACGCGCACAGGTCACATCAAATATCATGCTCCATCCTTTCTTCCCGTAAAAAGACTTTTCTCTTCCCCGGGAGAGTCAAGTGTGTGTATGTGTGAGAGACAATTCGGTGGCCCGGCGATTAGCGCGCTGAGCCACAAACCCAGCGACCCGAGTTCGAATCCGGCTCACGGCTAACATCCGTGACGATTTTCTGAACCGGTACCGGGCCTCCCCCGAGGTCGACTCAGCCTCAAATGAGTATGTGGTGCAGTGTGTAAACATTGCCACTAGGGAAACAAAGACGGCTGGGCGTGATGCTGGTCACGGTGAATGTCGTGTCCACCTTAATACGTGCTCGCTAACGGTACTTGACCCTAGAGTCTGCTAAGCGTATGCGGCAAGCAGAGAGGGGGGATTCTTTCTCTTTGAGACAATTCAGTAAAGACAGTGTCTCATGTTAAACTGAATCAAACATAACTCGATGGACCAGATAGGAAACAGTCTGAAACGACTTTAAAGGAAGATGGTAAGGGAACTAACACCAATTGATTCTTCACGCAAATCTCAACCCGAAATTGAGATAGTTCATCAGTGGACTCCGTGTCATATTACTCAGGCAGGGGAAGGTAACCGACACATCTCATCTCATTGTCTGAAACCGCTCAGTCCTATACAAGGTCGCGGTGAAGCCGGAGCCTATCCCGGCAGACACAGGGCGCAAGGCAAGGATATACCGACGATGGGGCGCCAGTCCATCGCCGGGCACTGCGGGGCAATTTAGCCTGCGAGCCAATCAACCTATGCAGCAGCATGCTTTTTGGACTGTGGGAGGAAACCGGAGTGCCCGGCGAAAACCCACGCGGACACGGGGAGAGCATGCAAACTCCACACAGAAAGGCACCCGAGCCGAGAGATTCGAACCCGGGACCTTCTTGCTGTGAGGCGACAGCGCTAACAACTGGGCCACCGCGCCGCCCCTAAATTGTACTTCTAAACTTTTTGACTTTTACATCTGATATTATTGCGCTTTCGAGCAAGTTTTTCAAAAACAAAACATACAAATGATACAATATACAATATGCACAGCCGTTTTACACAACCCGTGTCCCAAATCCTCTCCCATACAATTTATAACGCGCACGCATTCAATTTACAAATACTGTGACATGAGATGGGGTCCGGGACAGCGGCGCTAAGACCCGCAGATAAGAGTGCAAATTAACGCGTGAAACGAAGGATCTCACGGGTCGCTGTGCACAGAGCGCTGCCCCAGCGGTCCAGTAAAAGTGGCCACCTCCTCGGCGTTTTTATAGATATTATGTAATTGCACTTTTAGACCGCGGGCGTGGAAAGGGAGGGGGCAAAACGTCTGGAAGGAGAAGGGAGGAACACTGGACACGGCTATTCCGAAAGGCATTATTGGTAAGCAATGGTCATTCAATGAAGCTGGGAAAACCGACACCAGTTTACCGACGCGTTTGCTGTCCAGTAAAGATATTGTTTATTTAATGACGTTAACTTGAACGATTTTCATCTCTTTTTGACAAACAAACCATAAAGTGACTGCAAATCACAAACAATTGTTATGCAGTGCTGTTGAATTAAACATGCAGAGCGTGTGTATTATCAGAATCCTTCCTTCAGTGACGGTAAATAGTTGACTGTTCTTTCATTACGTCATAAAATTAGACTGCATCGCATTACTTTCCTAAGATGATACCGGGAGCTTAATTAAATAACGTTACAACTCCACATTAAAGCGTAATAACCTATGATACAGCCAGTTCACGAACAGAGGATAAAGAGAGCAACTAAGAGTTTTAAGCACATCGCAAGACCCATCGGCAGAAGACTTCTTTTTTTTCTCCACGGCAAGCAGTTCCAATTACGCTCACATTATACAAAGAGCAGCAATTTCACACTCACACACGTAAATATGAGAGCGCAAGCCAGCCCATGGCTGTGAATGAACATGACGCGAAGACGAAGGGAACGAACGAAAATGGGCGGTGATTTGAGGCTTTGTGGTGAGAACGATTACCATGTCGGCAAGGTCACAACCACGACCAGCGTGGTTTTAAATATGAATGTGTTCTGGGCCTTCCCCTAGGTTAACTCAACCTCATCTCATCTCATTGTCAGAAACCGCTTAGTCCGGTACAGGGTTCGCGATGAGCAGGAGCCTATCCCTGCACACACAGGGCGCAAGGTAGCGATATACCCACGATGGGACGCCGGTCCATCACCGGGCACTGCGGGCAAGCTAATTAACCTGTGCAGCAACGTGATTTTTGGACTGCGGGAGGAAACCGGAGTGCCCGGCGAAAAAACACGCGGACACGGGGAGAGAACATGCAAACTCCACACAGAAAGGCACCCGAGCCGAGATTCGAACCTGGGACCTTCTTGTTGTGAGGCGACAGCGCTACCCACTGGGCCACCGTGCCACCCGTTAACTCAACCTGCAACCGGTAACTACTGGTGTGGTGTTATCAACATCAGTCTTTGCAGTTGTGCATGGCGTTGGGCCCCTATCTTTGATTGTCATCCTCAACAGGCACATTATAACGGCAATTGCCAAAAGGCATTTTTTTGCGCGTCTGCCGTCCAACACCGTTTGCTATCACGTGAAGTAACACCTGAAATTGGAAAAATATCTGTAGAGTAATGGCTTTTATAATAACCGAATATTCGCAATAGCCTGTCACATTCTTGACACCGTTGTTTGTGATTATTGTCGTTTGCTGGGGTTATAGTTGAAAAAAACCCATAATTCTACATTTTTTTCATAGCTTACAGTCGTGAGAGTTATAACCCTAATGCGGATGCCAACAGAAACACTGGCAGTAATAACTGCGCAGTGAGAAAGAAATTGGCCAATGTAAAACTATGTGCTTATATTATTTTGTTCCAGACATGGCAATACTAGCTAGAATCAAATTCAATGCATGGGATAGGTTTCCCTTTTCACTACGCTTCCAACACCCAATTTGATTTCACTTTTTTTCCTAAAAGCTGTTTCCACCAAAAAAAGAGTCCACAGCTAGTATAGTGCAAAATCGCTCCCCGCTGACTCACAATGCATTTTAACACGTGAAGCAAGTACATAACACAGCTGTTCAAACACAGAACCATGGGTAAATCATGCATTATCGTTATATAAACAAGCGTGTAAATGTGGCGAGCTTTCCCATTGTCATTCAAATTGTTTATTAAAACGCGGCCAGGAGCTGAGTATGTAGCCATTAGTTTTCCTTTTTCGCGTGAGGCTGTTTTGATCGTGGTGTCCCATTGATTGTTCCAATATTTAAAATAAACAAAACTGCACACGAAGTTGATACGGAGGGCGTGGTGCCGTGGTCAGGCGGCGGGGCGATGTTGCTCGTGCGAGCCACGACTCGGCACGCTGGTTTCAACCCCCGCGGCTGCGTGAAACATTAACGTCGCCTACATCTGAAAGGGTTCTCACGAAAAGTAACGGTCAAAGTGAAAGTGGATTCCTGCTCGAATGGCCATTAATGCAGTGCTCATCTGCTGTTTGCAGCACCGCACAGGTGACCGAGATGACACAAGGCTGTGACAGAAAGATAGATGTTTATTATTACAGCAGTAAAATTATCGGTGAGCTTGCAAGCAAATTCACCGTGAGAACTGCTCTCAAGGGCGGCTCTTCAGCAATTCTCAAATGCTCTTCTCATACATCGAGCATCGGTAGAGGGGGCAACCTATCCAGAGGACACACACTGTAGTTTCTCACAAAGTTGTACCTATTTTATCGGCCTAGGATTGATGACAGGCCTAGGCAAACGCATAACTTGAAACTGAATTCGCAAACATCAAGACGCTTTCTCTAGCCCTCAGTGACCAGGCCCCACCAAAATCGTTTCACAAGAACTTTCCTGAAACAGCAAAACAGCTGAATAATTTGACAAATCAACAACAAATATGGCTGATATTCACGTGGCCAAACAATGCAAACATGTTAGCATTGTTTGGCTTTTTGTCGGTGGGCAAATACTGAGTAATTTAAAATGAACATGGGTAATTTCACAGCAAAACCATTCACAAGTATAATGTCACCCCCAGTCTCGCATTCAACAATGATTGTTCTTCCGAGTTCGCTGACAGGACTAACACAATCACTCACTCGCAGCGCTTGCCAATGGACGCATGCTTCAACAAAAAACGTCTAGATACTAGAATCCCATGGAGATACAATGGAATTTCAGAGACGCCAAATTGTGACTGCGGCATTGTGATTGTGATTTGGGTGCAAACATATTCATGCTCATCAATGACCCCCGTCCCATAATAGGCTCTTTCATTATATGTCTCTTGGTGTGGTACAAATGCAGTCCACACAATCTTGTGATAAAACGCCTTCATAACTGTCCTGATGTTGTTGTCGACGTGCCGTTCTCTCCACAGCTCGCATTTGTCAAAAAAACCCCAAAAAACGTTATTGTTGCTGATTTACCATTCGTATGTCGTTGTTGTTGACGTGCCGCTCTCTCTGCAGCTCTGTGCAGCGCTCTGTGACCCTCGGGTGAAAAGCGCTCCAAAATGCTATTATTATTATAACTAAAACTCCATGCAATCTCTGTTAGAGTTGAAATACAAACATTTCAAAAATGGTTCCGCAGCTCTGCAAAAAAAAACTTTCACAAACACTGCAGGCATTCGCCAGTTTGCAAAAATAATGACAATGATAGCGGGCTTTCCACGTGTCATAAACGTCTTCGTTAAGGACCGTTACATAACCTCATGACAGTCGCACACTCTTAAACTCAGCACAGTTGTCAACGACACTGCCATAATATAAATATGTAGAAGATATGTAAACAAATGGGTTATGTGTCAGGCAATGGCCCTTGTTCATATTTACAAATGGTAGAAAAGTAATCGTGAATTGGCACGATTTTGCGTCACGATTCGATCTAAGAATGTCATTTTTGCATTTGCAAATTCCCAAAATGCCATAACCTGAAGACTAATATGTATATTAAAATGTGCATGTAATGAGTAAACAATGAATAGATCGTTATGAGTTTTTTTTTGTGTGTATAAATGTCTGGTAACAAGGCTCAGAAATGCGTACACTTTGACCGACGTTAACTGGCTCGAGTCAGAGTTCACGTCTCGACAAGCCGCAGTTATCCTTCAGAAAGACGCAGCACTATTGCACGCGCAAGCCCGCTGCGCCCGTGAAAACACGTGTTGGCTCGCTCACAGCAACACGCATGCCATTGCACTGTCTTAGCAGGACAAGACATCACACATTCGCGACACAGCAACTGCAACTTGTGCAAAGCGCCAGACTTAGGTACAATTTACTTTTGCGAAGAATACAATTTACATGGCGGCGCGGTGGCCCAGTGGTTAGCGCTGACGCCTCACAGCAAGAAGGTCCCGGGTTCGAGTCTCGGCTCCGGTGCCTTTCTGTGTGGAGTTTGCATGCTCTCCCCGTGTCCGCGTGGGTTTTCGCCGGGTACTCCGGTTTCCTCCCACAGTCCAAAAGCATGCTCCTGGATAGGTTGATTGGCTCGCAGACTAAAATTGTCCCGCAATGCCCGGCGATGGACCGGCGTCCCGTCGTCGGGTGTATTCCTGCCTTGCGCCCTGTGTTTCCGGGATAGGCTCCGGCTTCACCGTGACCCTATATAGGATTAAGCGGTTTCAGATAATGAGATGAGATGAGACAATTTACATGCGTGTTAATTCTATATGACACAGTTGTATGAACAACGTGTTGGGCAGATTCCACCCACATACCCATAGCTATTTTTCAGAAACAGCATTTTAAAATAACGCCTTCAGACTTAAAGTTTTGTTCAAGTTTGATGGTTATACGGAATGCACTTCAATTTTAGGAGTAATTATTTTAAAACAATATTGCATGCCGTTTGCTTTTTTTGTCAATTTACAAGTGTTTCAAATATTAAAGAAAACGTCTCGTTTGTCAAGGGTTTGAATTAACTCTTTGTAGAACTTAACAAAAGTTAAAAACAGCAAAAAAATCAAACATATTGGATAATTGCAACACTTTAAATGTTACGTACAAATGCAACCTTTGACTAAAATACATACGCATTTAAATTCGAATATATATATATATACTTTGAAACTCTGTCCTTCATCTAATCAAACCCCCTCGCCCCAGATGTACAATTTATCTTTAACTTAGACACAAATGGAATTTTAATAACGTCAACTTCTTCAATTTGCATGCTTAAATGAAGCCCCCTTTTGTGCCTGGCAGGGCTAAACCAAAACTCCAGGGGGGGTAGATTAATAGTTTTTTAAATGGTCCTTGGATGAAAGAAGAAAAGAAGGAGTGTGGAGGAGGAGGAGGAGAATGGGCTTGGAGGGAAAGAAAACATTCGGTCTCTTGGGCAAACATTGGCTTCCTATGTGGCCCAATGCGAAGTTTTTTTGGCGCCTCTCTTAATGAACAATCAATAACCGGCTCTCGGAGGGGGGAGTGAAGAAACGTAACAATTGGGCGACACCATGCCGCTGTTGCGTTTCAGTGCTGGGCCCACACACAGACTAGCCCCCTCCCCCGCCGCCGCCGCCGTCGCCACCCCGGCCCGGAGGTGATGTGGAAGATTGGAGGGGGTTGGGGTTTCTCCTGGGGTAGGGGTTTGGGGGGGGTGTGTGGAGTTAAGCTGCGATGGATGTGCCCTTCACTTCATACAGCTGGCGCGACGGCGTGCGATGCGTCGGACAATGGTGCCGCTGACACGGAGACGTGATGGATTGAAAAGTAACAGGCCACGGCAACTTGGTCCCAAAAGATGGAGCGTTTTGGGGTTGGCATTTGACGGGTCAGCGCCATAAATGGGTTACTGGCTTCATTCTTGCCAGATTCCAAACTTGCTAATGCCTTCCTGGGCCACGTGTCTGTTTTGTGGGTATTTCTTGGCACGGTACGCTGGATTATCAATTAACACTAAGCCACCGTGCGTCATGGTTAATAATAATAATACAATTTATAACTCGCACAAATTCCCCGCCCAGCTAGTGCAAGACACAGATACCGAGGCGACGCTTTAAAAAAACTATCTTGAATGCACTACGTTCATGCACGTTGTTTAATACTTAATTGATATATGTGGAAAGTGCAATTACGTTTATAAAATATTCCTAATTATTGCTTAACTTCACTGGCATTTTATTTCCGTATTCATTCCTAGCTACTTATCTGCATAGATTTTCAATCACAAGTTAGCCCAAATAAAGTAAACGCAATGGAGATGTACAAAGAATATTGGCAACTGCGTGCAATTTCTCAAACATTTAACAAAATTAAAGACTCAAATACTGAAATTTTAGCGACTGTACACTGTTGTAGGTTTTCACGGCTCGAAGCATGATGATTGCTTCCCAAAATCTGCTTTCTCAGGACACCGGTTACTCCGAAAGAGTAGCTTTTTGAAGCAACCATCATCATCATTATTAACAACACCCGCACAGAATGTGACGCCAGTACATCGCAGGGCACACTTTTTTGCTGGGATTTTACTAAACAGGCTAATTAACCTAGTCAGCGGCGTGTCTTTGGACGGTGGGAGTGAACCGGAATACCCAGCGAAAACACACGCGGACACTGGTAGAACGTATTAATGCATTGCATGTCCTAGCATTGCATGTCCTAGGAGGCCCCGGGGAAGACCCAGGACACGCTGGAGAGACTATGTCTCTCAGCTGGCCTGGGAACGCCTCGGGGTCCCCCCGGAAGAGCTGGAGGAAGTGTCTGGAGTGAGGGAAGTCTGGGCATCGCTGCTCAGACTGCTGCCTCCGCGACCCGGTCCCGGATCAAGCGGATGAAGATGGATGGATGGATGTCCTACCGCTTTCCCACTCGAGCTGCTGAATGAACTCTTTCCTCTCGTCACGTGTGTCACCGTGTGTGTTATTTGCGAAGGGAGCGACCAGGTACAGGCACCCGTGTACACTGACGTTAAGCCGTTATCGGAAATCGAACCCAGATCCACCCAGTTCACGGCACATTGCAGCAAACATCCCTGCTTCCGCCCGCGTATGAAAATAACCGGAGTCAAAATGACGTTTACACAGTGTGTTCAAAGCCTAATTAGGCTTGATCACAACGATAATAGCCGGTTTGATAAACATTAGCTTGTCGTGTGTAATTTCTCAGGGTAATGTTTGTTGATGCCATAGATAAGGCACTGTGTTCCTGTTCAACATGAAGGCCATCGTTGTCTCTGTAGTACTGATGCGGCTGCACTTCTTTTCATCCGACGAATTTACGATTGCCTTTTTGTCTTTTCCACATTAGTCCATTTTTTTAAAAGACATTTACCACAAAATGTGCTTTTAAAACCACAACGCCATACATACGTCACCTTCATAAACGTTGAAATAGCAATCTGAACTATTTCCAAAGCTACAAAGCCACGACGCGCCTGACATGTTCAGTTAGCTATGCCAATTTCAGGAAGCAGTGAGACACGCTTATCACTTTAACCCACACACACACACACACGTGCACAGTTGCACAATTGTCTGCGACTTGTGGAGGTGTTTTGAACTACGCTATCTTGTTTGGGGCTGCTGCAGATAGCGTGGACTCCTCCGGCTTATGATTTCATCTACAGCCGGATATACACGTTCTGACAGTGAGTGGCCTTGTGTGGGTGGATGTGGGCACAAGAACACGATCGGAAGGAAAGTGTCAACGATTGCGTAAATGTACGAAATGGCAAGACGCTAACACGTACACATTGTGACTGCGACAGTGTTGGAATGTTAATATCTCATCTCATTGTCAGAAAGCGCTGAGTCCTGTACAGGGTCGCGGTGAGCTGGAGCCTATCCCGGCAGACACAGGGCATACGGCGGGGATATACCTACGATGGGACGCCAGTAAATCGTAGGTATATCCCTGCTGCATAGGGCAATTTAGTCTGCAAGCCAATTAACCTATGCAGCAGCATGTATTTTGGACTGTGGAAGGAAACCGGAGTGCCCGGCGAAAACCCACGCGGACACGTGGAGAG
>JAZEWT010000014.1:5511774-5531037 GCA_036362905.1 Mordacia mordax
CTCATTAATGTAATTCCAAGTGAAAATGTTGCAGATATTTTTTTTAGGAATTTGAACGTTAAGCCAACAGCAGTAACAGTTTTTTTCAGATATGAGCGGAAGCGGAGGGAAATCCTGAGGAAATCCATGCAGAAGAGGTGGAGAACACACAAAGTAAAGCTGCCCGAGTCAGGAATCGAGCCTAGGTCCTTCTTGTTCGGAGACACACGTGGTTCCACTTCACCACATTACAACCGCCTTTCTTCATACAACACAACAACTATCTCATGTAAAATATATATATATAAATGGGTGAAACTGATATCTGGCACCCACGATAAACGCTCAATAAAAATAGAAACAAACGTCTTATACAAACATCTCCATCGATGATTAACACACAACAGTTGTTTATCAGTCGGGAACGGGCTGTAACGGATTTGCCCATATGACCCCAGAGCATGTGTGCAGTGGTATGATAACATATGCGAGCGTGATAGTACGTCGCGGTGGTTTATGATTTAATTATCCGTCTAATTGGACAATGAGAGTGGCAGGAAAGGCAAAACAAAGTGATCTAGAATGATTCAGGAATCGCCTTCAAAAGGAGGTTATTAAAATATATTATCCGTGGACAATAAGTGAATAGCTCTGTAACACTCTAAGAAAGCACATAAATGAGAAAATAGAGCACAAAATTGGTTTTAGAAATTGGGTGGCATAGTGCTGCCACCTCACAGCAAGAAGTCCAGGTTCGATAGCAGACTCGGGTGCGTGTCTGTGTGGAATTTGCATCTTCTCTCCCCGTGTCCGCGTCGGGTTTCTCTGGGTACTCCGGTTTCCTTCCACAGTCCAAAAACATGCTGCCTATATAAACTGTTCTGACGACACTTTCCCCTGGTGCCCTAAAATGTTGTAGCCTGCTTACCCCTCCCTGCTGGACAACTGTTAAAGAGCGATACAGAGTTCAACGGTTCCTTCCAGATTAAATCAAACAAACCGATTGGTTTATGACGTCATCACATGCAATGCGTGTATGTTTAGATCAAAAATAAAGCGGACCATTGGAAAAAGAATCACAATATAAGATTATATAATCACGCAATTAAAACATGAATTTTAAATTGTGCCAATGTAAGATTACACATTATTAGTCACAAACAAAGACTGAGGCATAAACCAAACACAGTGCAGTCCTCAAATATAAAACATGCTGCCGAGTTCAAAAAATAATCACTTGGAAGTAAAGGCATCCAACATTTACTACATTGTTATTCTTTCAGCAATAATGCTGTCCTTATGTTAACATCCCCAATAAAATATAAAGCGTAAGTTTAAAATACGTCATACATTTTCAAGCAGCCAACATCACCACCGATGAAAAATATCATTTTTTCTCTCCCTCTCCCATGAGAGTGCTTCGCACTGCACAGCACGTGTCCGTGTCTCTGGAGTTCAGACAAAACCATTCCGTGTGTTAAAAGTTCGCTCGGAAATAAAGGGTAGCGTTCCCGTGCCATCTCACCCCGTTTCCAACACTTTCCCTGATGAGCGCAGATTTACAGAGCATGGTAACTTAATACATTGGACGGAATCTACTCCATGAAGTGCCCTGCACCAAACAGATCGATTGTTATTCAAGCAAAAACATCTACATTTCATTAAGCCGCAGGTCCGTTTAAACTTTAAAGCCTTGAATTGAAATTTTTTTTTTACAGAACTTACCATTTTAAGATTCAAGACATTTAAAAAAATTATGTACTTATCCTTATTGACTTTTAAAGCACCAATTTAATACATAAGTGGTATTATTTCATCAGTGGTGTATGAAGAGTTTTCAACTCCTTTTTTAAAGCCATTTATAACATTCCCTCCACTGAAACCGCCGAGCATTCTCCCGGAATTGTCGCTTCTATAGATTGACTGTGGTCCTGTCATGGCTGCCGACTCCCCTGCTGGCGAGGCTGGCGCCCTGCTTGGTACACAAGTGCATCGTCCCGTTCGCTTAGCCGGAGTCACTCTGCCGATTTTTCATTTCTCTTAGAGCTTGCTGCTCATTGACACCTTGTATATTGCATACCTTGCTAACATACAAAATACACAAATACCCACTTCATATATATGCAAAATTCTGCTCCGATACCCCCAACATTAGGGGGGCAACTGGTTGAACCTGCACAGCGGCCGTTTACACCGGTATCAACAACAACACCACCGTGGACTATCTCTTCCTATACCATGAGCCACGCATTAAACGAGGCAGAACTCTTGAATTAAACATCGCAGTACACATCACAGTAAAGAGTAAAGCATCGGCAAACGTCTCCATAGATTGACAGATACCGAGAGGCGAGCGAATCCCAAGCATGTCCACACATCGTCAATGACTCTCAGATTCAGGTGCCAACAAGTTTATTTTGTGGTCACTGCATCGGCACGGCGTTGCAGCAGGGCAGAGCAATCTGCGCGAAGGTAAAAGTTTTCCGGCCTATGACCTGACTGAAGGACCAATCTCAAACGACTGATTAGATCGTGATGTGAGAACACTGTCGAACAGGCTCGCAAACCTTTTGGAGGGGGGAAAATGACATAAAGCGAAACATCCTACAGGCCATGTTGTGAATGTCAATGACCCGACCCTGCATTATTCACAAGTGCAGGCCACAGTGTGATGGGGTCATGGCCACATTTGTTTGGGTGGCTGGGGGGGGTTGAGGGGAGGTGGACTAACGCGTAGATCTGACCTGCATACAGATGACTAAGCCTTCGAAGAAGTTTCTCCTGTGTTCTTCCCTGGTTTGTTTCTGAGTCATACCACCAAACAGTTCAACTTGTTCTCTCACGGGTGGCACGGTGCTGTGGTGAGTGGCACTGCCACCTCACAGCAAGAGCACCTGCGTTCGATTCCTTGGGCGGGTTCATGTCTGTCTGGCGTTTGCGTGTTCTCCCCGTGTCAGCGTGGGTTTTCTTCTGGGCACTCTGGTTTCCTCCCACAGTCCAACGGCATTCTGTCTTGGTTAATGGTCCTGACTCAATTTTCCCTGATGCCCTCAAATGGGGTAACTTGCTCACCCCCCTTCCTGCTGCACAATGGTTTAAAAGATCTTAATAGCTCAATGGTTTCTTCCATTCGTTCATTATCCTATACCAGGGCACGGGGACAGGGGGCAAAGCCTATCTCAGCCGACAGAGGGCGCAAGGCGAGGGAATACCCAGGACGTGACGCCAGTACATCTCGGGGCACACTTTTTGGGGCAATTTACTCAGCAGGCCAATTAACCGAGGCACTATGAAATAAAGCGCACCGACTCACTGACTCGTGGCTAACATTATCAAATATTAACAGTTGTCCAGAGCTCTGTGTTGCTCACCGCTGTGCCTCCATGAGGGCTAAACGACTCTCCCATGCTGCAGACTACGTCATTGCTTTCAGAACAGGTATTAATCGTATAACTTCACGTGTTTGAGTCTGCATGAAGTGTATAAACACACCCTAATACACTGCGTATGTGAAATATCAGCTGCAGCCACGTGAGTCAAGGTTGCAGAAGTCGTTGTCACCAATGTGTGTAGCCTAAGAAGGTGAGTCTTTTTCAACACTCAAGTAATGTGCCGTAGCACTACCTTGCAAAACTATATTTGAAAGGAGAGTGTGGCTTTGCCAGTATTATCTCTTCATTTTCTAACGCATTATTGAAATCAATTATTTCACTCATTCTCGCCAATGTTTTTCATGGCATCCAGTTGGTGAATAAAATATATGTATACATTTCTCAATAATATAATGCACGTACAGCATATATATATCTGTGCGTGCACACGAGCATGTGTCAATATACAAATATCCATATATGCAAGGTTTTTCTTGTAACTTTATTCTTCTATTTATGGAGGAATATAAATAAGAATGGCAGGTGTATTTATAAAGATGTATTTGCCAAAAGAATGCATAACCTTATGGACGATTGGCTTTCAAGCTCATATTATTCCACTGTCAATTTGAGCAACACACATAAAACCTATTGAACGGTTTTGTATTTTCATCATTTCCTAGTGAGCCACGATTAGACATTCGCGTTTCCACATGCTCAATGCCTGGATGTTGTATGCAAGAGCCACTTTCACCATTGTGCTTTCTGCTCAGAGAGAGCGCTCATGGCACAGCATTGGCTGATGTCTCCTCCTGTACGGTTGCCAATGGTAAACACCATATTGACCACCACGGCCCATTGGCCAAAAAGGATGATCATGCTTTCCTATAAGCGAATACATCTTTCCTTTTTAAAAATATCATAAACAATATAAACATGGCCACGTGCAACATTCATACGCATAGAAATACGTTTGGGGATTTAAGTATTATTGACTATGGCAGAATACGTTTAACCTCTGCAGTGATTTGAGGAAGAGCTTTTGCATAAACGCCTCCTCTCTTTGTTGCTTTGTGCCACAGGCGGTTTGTGACCCACAAAATGTTAATCTCCACCGTCTCCAATCTCATCTGCACCATGGGAACGCCTCCACCACGGTCCCCTCTCAAAACCTTTGCTCCTCGCTGGCTCATTGATGGAATGCCAAGCCAGAGGACACGATTGGCCCTATTGAGACACAACTACTGCCAACAGCTCCCAATGGATTTTCCCTTGACCAATTTTTCCTGCCATCAAAATTAAAGCTGGGACCATTGGTTATTAGCTTGGTGGAAATAAAGTCACCATAGTGCTGTGTGGCGCAAGGCACGTGTATTAAATGGGAACCCTTTTGACGGATATAGGTGGCAATTTTGTTAGCATTCTTTATTTACTCTCAGAAGCAGAGCTCTGCCAATTAGTCCGTTAAACTGAGGAATATTTATTATCAAATACTTTCACTGTGGTAAGATTACTTAAGAACTTTTTAATAATAGCTAACTCCTTTCACTTCACAAAACTCCTTAAACGTTATTCTTAGTGCAGATAACGCCTGTTGTGTAAGTAAGCAGGTAAAGAAGAAGATTCAGCTAAGTGCCTCTATTTCCCTAATAAGAAGACAAATGAGTTTACAAGAACTGAATTGACCCCCTAAGGCATTGCCTTCCAGAACCAAGTTCCCAGAAAACAAAATCGCAAAGGGAGATCTTTAAAAAAGCATTAAAGCAATGGTTAACATAATGGCCCAGTGTGTCTAACCACTGAGGACATGTCGTATCCTGTATATTATGATATCAATATCTAAGTGCAGCCCTGCAATTGCTCACTCACACGACTGCTGGCGTACACTGGCGAGACATCACTGCATGCCAGCTGCCGCAGAACCAACCGTGCTTCACTCATTCACAGCTCCGGGTGGACAGAGGGCATGCAGGATACGAGAATCGCCGTGTGTTTCAACTCCAGGTGGTCCCCTAAGTGACGAACAACAGGGATTCACGAACGCTTGTTATTAAGAACGAGCTCCCATAATAAGCTGTCAATTCCAGTGGACAGTGCACTGCATGCAGTATATAATTTAACATTCGACGTTTTAACTATTTATAACTACGGCACAAAATTACATCCAGATCCCTTTTTATTAAGAAAGAGGGCTTGAGCCTGGACATGCAAGGTGGCCGGAAGTTGATAACACACTGCGCTGTGGAAAGGAAGTTGCAGACTAGGGCAGCAGTGGAGAGAACCCACCCTCCGACTGAGAAAAAGGTTGAATCGGGGCTTCAAACAGAAATGCTTGCTTGTTGGAAGCAGAAGGATGAAAATAAGGCAGTGGTGATACCCCAGGCAGAATGTTGAAGACGATGCGCATGGTTTTGCAATTGATCGATTCTTGGATTGAGAATCACAGTTGGAACTGGATGTTTGCAGCGGTCTCTTATTTGCGGGTGCAAACGAAGACTCTGGCAGCAGCATGAGTAATGTTATTTTCCATGGCGCTACGAAGCAGCGCGCGATGTCTTACCAAGGTCTCATATGCACGGCTATTTTGACAAACTTCCATAACTCTCGCTGTCATAGATGGCTATGAGGCCACACACACGTGTCACCAGCTGATATATAACACTTAGGCTTTAAATTGGGAATCATTTTTAATCAACACTGCAATTAAATGCTGCAATTGTGTTTCCTATATTGACCTTTTTAACAAGTTTAGTTACTTTTAAGACCCATTTTATGCATAGATACATTTGAACAAAAGCATCAGACATTTAAGCTGTTATGGCTTACGATTGGCCTTAGGGCTGATACAGTTTACCATGATGGTTGTGCTTATGATGGGTTGCTTGGGAACTCATTCTCGTGTCGAACGCTTGTGTGCAGCCCTGAAATATGAAGAGGGACTACAGCATGGAAGACGGGCGGCATGGTGGCCCAGTGGGTAGCGCTGTCGCCTCACAGCAAGAAGGACCCGGGTTCGAATCTCGGCTCGGGTGCCTTTCTGTGTGGAGTTTGCATGTTCTCCCCGTGTCCGCGTGGGGGTTTCCTGCCACAGTCCGAAAATCATGCTGCTGCATAGGTTAATTGGCTTGCAGGCTAAATTGCCCGCAGTGCCCGGTGATGGACTGGCGTCCCATCGTGGGTGTATCCCTGCTTTGCGCTCTGTGCCTGCCAGGATAGGCTCCGGCTCACCGCGAGCCTGTACAGGACTAAGCGGTTTCTGTGAATGAGATGAGATGCATTTCTAAAGTGCCTTTCAGGATCACAAAGCGATATAAATGATATTGCATGGAGATTCCATGCACAAGAAGGAACTGTGACATTTAACTTTTGTTAAATAATCATTTAGGAACATTAAACCGCCGTTCCAATACACGTGTGTACATTAATGGTTATCCGCATGTTGATAGGCTCATATATTAGCAATATATATTTGGCATGGCACTAGCTTGAAGCTAATAATGTACACTCGTGCCTCTTGGGAAATCAAAAAGCCGAGGCAACACGTTTCTTTAATTTTAATTCAGCTAATTTAAAGGACTTTACATAAAATGGAGGGCAACAAACGATCACTTAAGAATGCACAATGGTGCACTGTCTCGCACACGTGTGTAACTGTGCAGTACCGCAGCTAGGATGCTTGTAATTATCGATACAAGAAAACCTCAGTGAGTCGAGAGGCACGTTTTCAAGAGCGTTCTCCTAATAGTTTGCAGCAGGCGGTACGTTTTGCAAGTAATAATAATAATTGCATTTATAGAGCGCCTTTTCACCCGAGGGTCACAAAGCGCTGCACAGAGCCGCGGAGAGAACGGCATGTCAACAATAACGGCGCTAGAACGGAAAATCAGCAACACTTGTTTTTTTTTAAATACACATCGTTGCAGAACAACATGTAAAATATGATCAGACTTTCAACTATAATTTCAAAATTATCAGTGCTCATAACACATATTCTGGGAAATGTTTCAATGCAAACATTATCGAATAATAACAACAATTGCATTTCGAAAAGTGCTCACCACCCGAAGGGTCGTAAAAGCGTTGCACAGAGCCAAGGAGAGCACGGAATATACAATGCGTCGACAACGAGATCTCATCTCATTATCTGAAACCGCTTAATCCTATACAGGGTCACGGTGAGCCGGAGCCTATCCCGGAAACATAGGGCGTAAGGCAGGAATACACCCGACGACGGGACGCCGGTCCATCGCCGGGCATTGCGGGACAATTTTAGTCTGCGAGCCAATCAACCTATCCAGGAGCATGCTTTTGGACTTTGGGAGGAAACCGGAGTGCCCGGCGAAAACCCACGCGGACACGGGGAGAGCATGCAAACTCCACACAGAAAGGCACCCGAGCCGAGAGATTCGAACCCGGGACCTTCTTGCTGTGAGGCGACAGCGCTAACCACTGGGCCACCGCGCCGCCCCGACAATGAGATAAGAATGGCAAATAAGCAATAACGTAATTTTTGGAGTAATTGTTTTCTTGACAAATCCAAACCGTAGAAAAAATGGCGTTTCTACTATATCAGGGCAGCCCAACTGAAAGTCGAAAAGTAGCAACAAATTTCAGAAGGATAAAAAAAATCAGCGATTATAAAAAAAAGTATAATTCTGCGACAAACATGGATGGTATAAATGTTCCCGAGCGGGCGCAGGTCAGATGATTGTCATTATCCCGGCACGACAACACTGAGTCGCATCAATCAACCTCGAGGGCTGTACATCCACCGAAAGGAGGGAAGATTCGTGTTCTTGCATGGAGATTCCGTGCACGAGAAGCTGGAGACGACTCCAAACGAGCAATTCGTAGGTAATATTTCGAGTTCAAAAAAATTAAACTCGGACGCGAGCACACAATGCCATACAAGTAAATTCAGACTCCTTAATTTCCACTGCGGTCAAGACAATGGCAGCATTAACCAGGGCATCCACTTGGTTGAACCGTGAACCTATGTAAGAAATCTGTGTGCTATTGCTGCTGGGCTATGTCACCGCCACAATGAATACTAAAACCATTACTCTGAGAAGATTAATTGCTTTTGCAAACGGTGCGTGTGAACCTTTGCCCATCACAAGCTGCATGAGTCAAACTAATCTGTTATTCTGAATTATTAGCATTTGCTGTAAAAGCTCAATACTCCGGAAAGCCAAGCTAAGGGGGCAAACTAATGAGCTTTCCAGGAGCAGTAGGAGACTAATCCGAAGCCTAACTGCCCGACCGAAGCATTTAATTCTCTTATTAAAGTGTACTTGGGGCTGTTACAGGTGTAAATATAGCATACGTAACCGGCTACATATTTATATTGTACAAGCAAAGCTCGAGATAAATTATAGCAACGTAGGACACATTTGCTGCACCATAGACAACGTTGGAAAAAGACTAAAATAGCAGAATGGTTTTGAGAAGCCCTAACCTGGCAGTGGTGGTTAGAATGATGGATGTACTGATGTAGTTTTTCACAGCTTGATGCATGATTGCTTCCAAAAGCTGCTGTTTCGGGATACCCGCGTCGAGCGCTGCCCCCTCTCTCCTTCGCCACGTTTCACCTCCCACGTTGAAGGCATCCTCATGTGAGCTGTCACCGTTGTTACAGGCGCGTGGAAAGAGGAGGAGCGCTCGACGCGGCTATCCGGAAAGAGCCGCTTTCTCAAGCGCTCAGAATGATAGTGGTTTATTATTGTAGTTGAAAATACCCGGCGAGCTTGCAAGCTCTGGATGCGGGATTTCTGCCATACAACAAACGTTCCAAATAAACCAATTCAATTCCAGCCACAGCTATTGTTAATTACAAGTGATGTATTAACGGATCCTGCGTCCCACTCCCTTCAGCAACCCCAGCCTGGTGAAGTATGGTCGAACAACCCTCACCATCTAGCAATGAGTTCACAAAGGGCCGTATTGACGCAGCGCTGTAAACGCTTAATTTTTTACATATTTACAGGCACTAAAAACCCCCACAAAGGTCTGAAAAAGAATGTGTTTGATCTCATGAAGGGCAACTCATCTCATCCCTGTGGTACAGACTCCTATGGGGTCTTGTGATTGATAATATGTTCTTTTTGTGCCACTTAAATGTGCCTGGGGCAACAATCCTGACACAGAGGATTAGCTTATGTTTGTCCTTTAAACATATCTTTGACTCTCATTAATGACAATCAAAGAGCCAACAATTTCCCTGGGCAAAAACATTAATTTATTAATGTTGTTGTAACATCGCTAAGTAGCAGCGGTAATTCACAGCTTGAGAAATGACCTGTGGTAGACACGGAAGAACATTGGCAGCTCGCTTGAGAATTAGTAAAACGAGGACATTGGGGGAGAATAGGAGAGTGCGAGGAGTGGAAAGCAATGTTTATATCGAAATATCCACGGTTTCTCTTCTACGAACTTCACCAACAGATTTCCTTCCCCCTATTTCGCAAGAACTCCTCATCCAGAGCTTGCAAGCTCACTGGGTATTTTCTGCTGTAATTATAAACATGTATCTACGCGGTGGTTCAGCCACCGCGCTTCACCACACTTCTCATTCGGCTTCGCCTTGGCACTCCTCCAGCTTGGAACCGTCTCTTTTTACAACTCGCAGCCTCTTCGCAGACCCTTCACTGCGACTGATGATCACCGTCGAGAGCAGTGGCTGGGACTTTCTCGCGTTGACCTGCGTCGCAAGCCCAGCTCCTGAACGGAACAAAACGGCCACATCGAGGGCAAACGACGAAAATTTGTCGATACCTACCTATCGCAACGTTTCACAGTGCTGTTTGTTGCTGGCCGCTTGACTTTGTTAGCCTTTGGCCATTGGCTGAGCAAGTAAAGGGAGATGATGCAGCAAGAGTAATGACGATGGCATAGCAAGTTGACGATTCAAAGCCCTGCTGCAGGAGTAAGTGCCTCCACCACAGGACCTCAAGAGAGTCGGCATGAGATGGGTGACTGCGAGTTAGTGACTCTCCAATGTGTTTTCGGGTTGTTTCGAGTCCCACATTGTGCCAAGTCCATTCTCTCCACAGCTCTGCGCAACGACTCGTGGCACTCGGGTGAAAGTAACTCTAGAAGTGCAATTATTATTATTATTGTGTCAAGCAATACGCACACACAATGGGGAGATACACAGCACAAGCTGTAAAACCCACGTTTTGATGGTCATGTGTCACTGGCTCGGTTGGTTGAAACTAATTAAAACATAACAATATAAAACGCAATCTTTCATTGCAAATAAAACAAATCTTTGTATGCAGCTCCAAAGGCTTTGGTAAAGGTTCCAGATGATTTTTTTGCAGGAAGCCATTATATGCATAGAAAAAAACACACACACTATGAGCCACAACACAAACTCTATACCGCACGACTAGATGAGGCTCACTTTATAAGTCTCAAGTGACGACAGGTTAAGCTGAGCATTGCTATGCAACTGCACCACTGAGCCATACTAATTGGTGCTACAGGCTTTTGAGCCAGCTGCACTTTTTCCTCAAAGTACACCTGGCCTGGCACACGCGTTGTGGGGACATCACTGCCACGCAGTCGCGAATGGCGGCTGCTGTTTTTGATGTTGCAGGCTCCCTAAACAACTGCATGACGAGACATCATTACCGCGTGCTTGTTTTAATGTTATAAGCTAAACTCGGGGTTAAACAGATGCTCCACGGTCTAATCACGACTACATCTAGCAGTAATGCCCCTTTATTAGCAATATAAGCAAGTGCTAACTTAGTACGATAACAGTTTTCCTTTCTGCAGCAAGAAATATTTCCATAGTGGTTTGCGTTTAAACTTAAATGGTGCAGGGTTTTAAATATACAATGAATAAGCATTTGCCTTAGGCAATGCTTGCTTTTCATCTAGTTCAATTCATGTACAATTACATAACTGCATACCTACTGTCATTATGGACCTTTAATGTTAATTTTACTCTTTATAGAAAGCAATGTTATGTAATCTTAACTATGCATACGAAATAATATAGTTCTATTAAATTTATGGATTTATCTCCCACTTCCAATTTTACAAATCACCTTCACTGTCTCCCTCAATCTCCACAAAAATATCCTGTTGCTGCCAAACGGTCACTCAGATTATATATATTTTTTGAACAGGTTCATGATGACTCTGAACTTGGGCTCTAAGTCCAAGACATTTTTTTTCCATTTTTCAAAATCCAATCGGCAATAATTTCCCATATAAAATTGTTACTTGCAAAAAAAAAAATAAGACCTTACTCTGGGCTGTACACCGGTTCTATTTTCGACAGACAAACTGCTGCCTGGGTTACACAAGGTCGACAAGCAAATACACAACAGATGTCACTTCATAAAAAGATCCTTGTGCTCGAGAAGAGGTGCTTTAAACTCGTATTATAACAAAAAAAAGTATCCGATTTGTGGGCAGACTTTTTGGGGTACAGGTGGCGCAACGTTAACATAGCATTTAAAGAAATCATTTTACAACTACAGCACAGCAGTTTCTTATCATTATTTATTTAGTAACACCGTGGCAATGGTGTGGTGCCTGAGGAAGGAGAGGATTTAAGCCATCTGCTTCATAATGTGCTATTATCAGCTTTTCACCAAGCGATTTATACAATTGAGGCCCCATGTTTGGTGGCTTATGAGTTCATTTTAAACGCATGAGCAAACCTAATTCATAAAGTAACGCGGCTTTACTCAGAATTGTTCTCAAAAGTTGTTCTTTCAGCATCACCGTGAACGTTCAACACAGCAAATGCACAATTAGATGCATGCATTACTCGGTTTTTCATAGTATATATTTATTATAAGATATGCTAATTACTCTGAATAAAAATTTGTCAAACAAATATTCGGATTAATGGACCGCAACTCTCCCTCACCCCTACATTCGTCTATTAAATCGAATCTCTCATCTCATCTCATTATCTGAAACCGCTTAATCCTATATAGGGTCACGGTGAAGCCGGAGCCTATCCCGGAAACATAGGGCGTAAGGCAGGAATACACCCGACGACGGGACGCCAGTCCATCGCCGGGCATTGCGGGACAATTTTAGTCTGCGAGCCAATCAGCCTATCCAGGAGCATGCTTTTGGACTGTGGGAGGAAACTTAAATCGAATCCTTATTCCATTATCAGATTTATTAGCATTAAATTATATCGACGAGGTAACTGAGCAACAATCACGATGATTTTGCCACTTTTTAGGTGTCTTCACGTTTAATATTTGACTCTTGTCACACCATAAACAATTTGACTCAATCTTGTAGAAACACGCTCATCTCACAGAGCTGAACCGCGCGTTATCGTTAACCACTTAATTGTTATAAATTATTCTTAAACATGGAAGAAAAATCACATCGTAAAACTCTGTATAGGTAATGATATTCCTACACAGACAGATGATCAATAGAAGCGTTACATGCTCTGAATCAGAATAATTTAGTTGGAATATTTTAAGCTGTAAGAAACTGTTGAGCAAGGTAGCTATTTTAAGAGCCGTCAAGCGAGGAAGTGTAAGCAAGTTACAACATGTTAGGGCGCTAGGGAGATTTAACCTAGGCAGCTTGTCTCTGGACTGTGGGAGGAAACCTCAGTACCCATGCGAAAAACCCATATGGTTACGCGGAGAACACGCAAACGCCACACAGAAAGGCTTGCACCCGAGGCGGGAATGGAACCCGAGATAGTCTCTCGCTCTGAGGTGGCAGCGCTACTCACTGCGGCACAGTGCCTTTCATCCGCACAAGTGAATAATCATCCTTGGCGATTCATTAATGAACATGTCTTATTACTGCAGCGCCAGACCCGAGGGGAGGGGGGGGGAAGAGACAATGCCGCTTCTGGAGCAGTTCCCACGATTTCCCTTGGCACGGCCCAGTGGTCAAAGCGTCTTCTCTCGGGTTCATGGAGAGGTCGGGCCGTGGTTGACATCTCTGTCGTAATATTAGCTCATCTCAGTGTTCAATCATCAACTCCCGCAGGGACTGTTGATGCGGCTCACTGTTGTTGTGCTTGGGTGATGGCGAGCTATTTGACCTGCGCTTGCTCAGGAACACTTATTCCTTCCTTTATTTGTTCGACAATTATTTTATTTGTTAATGTACGTCTTCGTCGATTTATAGTCATTATTTAACTTTAATTGATATATTTCGACGTTGTTGATGCCGTTCTCTCCACAGATCTATGCGGCGCTTTGTGACCCTTGGGTGAAAAGCGTTCTGGAAGTGCAAATATTATTATTATTAACTTAATGCACAACCCTTCCGGCCGGGCTCTGCTCATTCACCTACAGGATTACTTTTCATTAATAAAATATCATGAGACTTTTTGAAAATTTTAAAGAAAGCTTGCCAGCTTTGATCGCAGCCGAAAATAAGAATTGTTGTGTAATGACACTATTTACATAGTTATACCGGTAATCATACAGCAAATGAGGTTGAAAGTGAAGTACATCAGGTAGGTATTCACAGCTCGACGAACGATGATTGCTTCCAAAAGCTTCTCTTTCGGGATAGCCGTGCCGAGCGCTCCTCCTCGCTCCTTCACATCCATTTCGCCTCCCGCGTCGGAGGCATCCTCAGGCGTGACGCTCTCCAGAAAGAGCAGCCACAGTTTGGAACCTCACGCGGAAGAGTTTGGTCGCTCGCCTCGGGAAAATAATGTCATCACTGAAGAGTCAGTCTTCCCGAACACGAATTCACCTCTTCGTTTGACGCCTCTCTGATGATTTTAATTTTGCGAACTTGTTCCAGCATTCCAGGCGTGGCTGTTCCATCGCTGCGAATGGTTTTTAATGCAGTAATTTCTATTCGTTATTAAGAGGGCCTTGATTTGAGGGCATTGGTTTCAAGTAAATCAAATAGCTCTTCAAAGTCTGAAAAAACTTCGGAGTGGTAATACGTAACTATTTCTTTGTTTGAGCATCTGTCTGAACATCTGTACATGTGGGCAATGGTGTTATATAACTGATCATGTAATATTTCCAAATTTCAGCTTTGTTTATTTCGTTGGCATATAAAAGCCCCTCTATTTGGCTCCTAACAACAAAAATGCGTAATAGTTGTATCCAGTTACACACTCATTGACAACATATGTGTGAATGTCATGCCGTAATTTAAGATGAAGCCGTGCGTAATAGTAACAATAAAAACGTGTGCTGAAATGCTGATACCCATACATCTTGCTTACAAAATTAAAAAGTAACAGACCTTGAAAACCAAATAATAACCAATCATGATTCTGATATTTTACAATTTTCACCAAGTAAAAGCGTGTTACTGAATACAGTGTTATAATAGCCTTGGACCACGCTCCGCTGTTCTTTAAAGACACGGCCACCTGTTGTGCATTGCAGTGATGTATTGTCCATTAGCGTAATAGCTGCTCCGAGTAACATTTAAATTCGCCCAACCTACACCCACCAATCGCAAACATCGCAGGTGCTTTAGACTGCTGTGGCGGCGCTGCACTGTGGGCAGCAGTTGACAATGCGGCTGAAGCCACTGTTGTACTGCACTTCTCTGCTCCCACATTTATGCGTGGCTCTCAGCTGTATCCTTGGCCATCAGAGCCCTAAGCCCCACTAAAACGTTTAAAGGACAATCCCTTTGTCAATCCACTGCTGGATGAAGGTTGTCTCATTGCGTATCGGTCGTGTGGTTTGTTGAATCTGTAGTCTGGAACTCTCTTCCCAAAGCAGTCTGTGCTGTCCACTCCCTGCCCTGGTTCATGGGCCGACTCAAGACTATTCCTCTTCTCCTCCTCCTCTGACTGACTGCCTCTCCCGTAGACTCACACGAAGACGCGCAGACTCAGAGACCCAGAGAAAGCCAAGGACTCGCATGGAGCCGAGACTTACACAGGGGGCCACAGATTTCACATTTTGACCAGTAGGCTCACGTAGAGACCTGTGATTAACGCACTCTTTCCGCAGCTCTGGGCAGCGCTTTGTGACCCTCGGGTGAAAAGCGCCGTAGAAGTGCTATTATTATTATTATTATACCGCTTATGAAGGAAACCAAACGCTGTACTTTCGGCGAATTCGAAAGTACAGCTCTTGAGAGCAGTTCTCAGAAATCGGGCTGTGAAAATCCCACATCAATATATTTAGCAGTCACGGACAACGAATGTGTGACCAAGTATGGTCTGTTAATGAAAGCATTGCAGAGCTCCATTCACATGACGGTGGCGGAGTGAATAGTGATGCTGCCTCACAGCAAGAAGTCCTAGGTTCGATTCCCGGTATGAGTGCCTCTGTGGAGTTTGCATGTTTACCGTGTCCGCCATGTACTCTGGTTTCCTCCCACCGTCCGAAGACACGCTGTTGTTGCCTAGGTTACTGGCTTACTGAGTATATTGAACACGGTGTCCTGTGATAGACTGGCGTCGCATTAGGGGTATAGCCCTGCTTCAGGCCCTACGTCTGCTTACTCGGCTCCACTGGATAACTGTTGAAAAGAGCTACGTTAACTTAACAGTTCCTTCCAGCTTAAACAAAAACTGACAAGACTGACAATACCGAATGCTTTGGAGGGCAGTATTAAAGGTACCCTGAGTTAGATGATCCACTGTATGTGATGCACATTATGATGACAAATAACCTAACAAAGACCATTTCAAAACATTAATCAAACGCTACACCACATTATAGCGTATTTTTAAAAAGGGCCTCTCTCATCTACGTCCAGCAAATTATATGTGGAGAAAAATTATTTTCTTATTTCAGAATGTTTTTAAAATACTTATTAACCAAATTGACCTGTTTACTATTTGCACCCAGGCAATTTATCACGTTGACGTTAATAATAAGAATGGAGCATAAATCAACGGTACAAGGGGCCACAATGTGCAACAGTTACAGCCAGTTGGTGGATACAATTTAAAATCTCTAGATTGTAAGTTCTAAGTTAATGCACTTATGGTTAAACATGGGAAAACAATGATGCCATACAATCTCATGCAACAACAGTCGCGGCATAAAAGTTTTGCAATTTGTGAACAATTCAACAAAATTAAGCTAATATAATGCCGTAATATAAATAAAAATAACGCTTTCTCCTCCATCAGCAATCATCTTTGCGACAACGAAATTTGAGAAAATTGCAAGGCCCAGCAGGAATATGCAACTTAAAAGCAGAGCTACGGACGGAGAATTAAGCAACAGTAACCAATTTAACAAACCCAATGCATGATTGTGTTATAATCTAATCTCACCCAAAGAGCTCCGCATGATGGGAATGGAATTGCTACTGACGCAGGTGATTTGGTTCAAACTCCGCACGCATTGCACCCGGACTCTTGCGGACAGGACGAGCAAGGCACCGTTTACTCAAGAACAGAGATCACAACAAGTTGAGAGAGCTTTCAACAAATGGTTTCAATTCATCTCAGAGATTACTCGAGCCCGCACATTACGAAGCAGAGCAATTGTGAGTGTGAAAACGGAAGCGAAGTTTGGGGAAAAACGTTCATCTCAGACTTGCGCAAAACATCTGCTGCACGTTAAGAGTTCAGAATCTTAACGTGGAAGTGAAATGTGAGCACCCGCAGAGGTAAGGTTCTGCACGAGGCGGTTCGATTCCCACCTCGGGCGCTTTTCTGTTTGGAATGTGCGTATTCTTCCTATGCCCGGCGTGGCTCTACTCCGGGTCATTCAATTTCCTCCCAGCAACTAAAACACTCGTAAATATATTGGCCAATAACTGCCAGTGTTACATCTCACCGTTGCGTTAAATCCTCACCCCATTTGCTTCCTGTACTTGGTTTCACCAACTACTCCCGTCCGGTCAGCGAGTCCCTGTGCCCCTGAAATTTCCGATCCTGACCGGTCGTCGTGCGTACCAAGATCACCTCCTCCTCCTCCTCCTCCTCTCATCAGTTGCTCTCACGATGGGTCCCCTCCCCATTTCCACCTGACCGTCGTTCACATCAACAGCGTCGCTCACGCTGGTCAATATCTTCATTTCTTCATTCGTCCACTCATCTCTTGGAGATCTGAGCAGAATACTCGTGGACACAAATCGCATTTGCGCGCTACGACATTCAGAAAAAATACACAAAGTTCTACGTATTGTCTGCTTCCACCTAGGCAATGCTAGTCTCTATTTGCAAAAAAATATATAATTATAAGCGCCCGTCAGACCCATACAATTAATAAACATTCCTTTAGAGTCTGATAGCCAAAAGCGATAAAACACTGATATAATCAGACAAATGCAATATACCAGGCGTAGCCTTGCATCTTGTACCCAGAGTATTTCGTTCCGCTATCCTGAGAGGGCCACGAAGAGGCTGTCCCGTGTGAAAAGGTCCCCGGCACATTGCTTATGCTTAACGAATGTGCGTGTTGAATCTCAGCACGGCGGGCGTTCCCCGTAATCAATGTTCGACTGCCACCCGACTAGGACACGTGCATCAGAGACGTGGCCATTCACGACCGAACGAAACGCTGGGAATTCCAACGGAGATACGAAGAGAATCGTACGGATTAGAGAATGTATCAGGATACAATGTGTCAGTTTGGATATCATTCCAGATTGCTTCACTTGTTCCTACTGGCTGGTCGTGTCACATGACAACCCTGCAAGAAAATCTCGCCAATTAACTGTAGGCTGTTCTCTCGGCTCGAAGCTGATCACGTCATCACTATCTGACGGTGCTTCTGAAAATCAAACATGACCTAGGCGGCTGAATCCTGTTGTAACGCGAGCTTAAAACTTAATGTCACCGTTTTAAGAGAAGAGAGGGGGCGTGGGCAGGCCTTTTCGGTAGCAGGGAGGATTGATGATGGTCCAGACAGCCAACGGCCCAGCAGCCAAGATGGATCGTGTTCAAGCAGACCACCTCTTAGGAGATGGAACGTTGTATTGCAGCTCGCCTGCAGATGCTAGGTGTATGATTCCATCACAGGATCGTGAACAACAGCGATTGCTTGGCAGGGCCTTCATCCAGCAGTGGACTGGTCGTGGCCGAAGATGACCTGAGTGGATGAGTGCAACCCTGAATAAACCTGGATGATTATACCTATCATCTGTATTAATTTGTGCTCTACCACACAGAATAAAGCAATCATATGCGTAGATAAACAGGGTAAATGGGATCCACATATTGTGCTGTCACCACATTCAGGGATTTATGAACAATTTTCCTGATGGGTCCTGGATACAGATTGCTAATCATGACACAAATGAGGGTCAAAATACGTTATTTTTTCTCACACTAAGTCCCGATGCAGTGGAGTTACATTTAGGGTTAGCTTCGAACTGCCACCTGGCCGAGAGCTGTTTATTATTCAGCACTTCAAGGCGTGTAACTAGAGCTATGCGCTAAGGCTGCACGTGCCAATATGAGATTCCTTTAATACCGGAGGCTTAAGCGGCCAATTTGATTAGTGGGAATAATTGTTGATTGATGTCCTGAGCAAGTAAAAAAAAACACATAAAAAGGGACGATGCACCTGGGAATGCTTCCCTCGCGAAAATGTGCGTATGAACAAGCGCGATTAATCCTGTACTCTCGCGAGTCACAATGGGCCCTAACAAATGGCTCCTCATCCTGAAATGCCACGGTCTCGGAGAAGTTTGGAATTTTCGTTGCAGCAATCCCAGGAAGGGCCTCTCGCGCTGTGGTTCATTCTGTCGCGTGATGGTAGCAGTGATTTCACGGCGTTACGTTAAATGAAATTAACTGTGGCTCTCTGCATCCAGCCATGACGGTGTAGTCCGGTGAGAGACTGTGTAGGCCTTGCTACCTGTCCCTGCTGTAAACGCGAGCTTCGAATTGCGAAAGTGTTTAAGGGAAGTAATGAAATACATCTGGACTGACGAGGAGGTGACATGGGAACAGGCTCAGTACGCCTGAGAGTGCCTCCAACGTGAGCGGTGAAACGTCGCGAAGGAGATG
>JAZEWT010000014.1:5549704-5571977 GCA_036362905.1 Mordacia mordax
GACGCCAGTAGCGCAGGGTTACTAAGCCGCTTTGTTTAACGAGCTGGCTCTGCTGTTTAAACCCAAAAATAAGGAGACTTAATAAGATTAACACAATTCATAACGGGCCGCGAATTCCACGCCTTGTCATGGAGGACGTACGAATATAGAATTGCGAGGAAAATGCAGGAACGGGTAAGCAGAGGGGGGTCATTCGGCGCCAATTCTCCAGATACTGCTTTAAACCCAGAGTTTGCGTTTTCAATAAAATACTATTGAATTAGAACATAGGTCTGGAAATAAAATTGCCTCGTGGACTAAAGCATACGTGTGTGTGTGTGGTGAGACCTATAAAGGTAGTGTTGTGGTAGTGGTCAGAATGCTTGGCTCACACAGAATATTGGATCTTGAAATCTCAATTGAGATCCAGAATGGTTAAAAGCACCTCGACGTGGGAAATCGAGTGATCACACTACCGTGGACACACTATGAACCCCTGCGGTGCGACTGTGGAATTATTTCCAATGTCTGCGAGGGGCTTTTACGAGAACTAAACACTTCATTTGCTCATTTTGGTCGAGGCAGTGATTTTGGCATGCGGAGAGTTTAACGCTGCGCGTAGGATTCTGTATCGTTAATAACCGAGATTGAAAGGGTTAAGCTATTATTCCCACAGCTGGTGTATACATAGCATCTATCCCTTGCACATGCCGTGCCCATAAGTGCCTTTGTCCTTGCCTTTCGATGTTCGCTTGGTCTCACTGCCGCTGTGCCAGATCTTAGAATACGCCCACGCCTTGCCAAGCCTGCTTCAAATTAGTTTTGTGGGAAGAAACTCGTTTTCTTCAACTATTACTCAGATTGCCCAATGCAAGAAAAAAAATCTATTTATTTATGGCCCCCCTCCCCCTATTTTGTCTAAATCATGCTTATGTATATTATATAAAAAAAAACTATAAGGCTTGCAGCTGCGAAATACAAGATTTAACTAAAGCTTGCTTAAACTCAACGAGCAGCCTGTTCGTGCTTTGGAAACCATCATCCATCAATGTGGCCACGTGTCCTCGCCTGACAGCCAGTGAGCAAAACTTTTCTTCTTAATACAGTGTAGCGGCGCACACGTTATTTGGATGTGACCCGGCTATCCGCCCATCCGTTGATAATGATCTTTATTTGGATAATTTGTAAGTAATGTCATGTGACACGTGTCATTCCAGATTGTTCTTATCGGCTGGTCGCGTCACGTGACAACTCTGGCAATCAGCTGTCCGCTGTTCTCTCGGCTCATAGCTGATCGTATCAACGCCATCTAGTGGTCAGCACAGATCTGGCCTTGGCAGTCATGGGCTGTCGTAAAGGCTAGTTTTGAGAGCGCATTGCTGTGAAAGCTGTATCGCCAGGATGCTTACGAAAACGAAGATATGTAAATAAAAAACGTAAGTTTTTTTTTTGTAAGCTGTAAGAACCGTTAATCTGTGTAGCCCTTATTAAAAGTTGTCCAACGGGAAGGGATAAGCACGTTACAACATCTCAGGGAACCGAGTCCAATTCAGTCAGGACAATTATCCTCGGCGGCACGTTTTTGTACCGTGGGAGGAAACCGGAGTACCCGGTAAAAAACCTCGACGGACACGGGGCAGAACATTCAAACTACGCACGGAAAGGCAAGTGAGGGGTCTAACCGAGGTTCCTTCTCGCTATGAGCAGGCGGCATGAGTTAGAAACCGGCTGCTCAACAGTCGCTCGTTCGCCAGAAGTCCGCTTCACGTTTCTTGTCTGGCGATGGAGAAAACTCGCTTGCCGAACCTGAATGTCTGGTGAGCGTTTGGCCTCCAAGAAGGCAGGGCCGCCAGCGACCGCCAGGTTCAGAGTTCCACAGCCTGTAGCCTATCCCGGGCATTTGAGTGACCCTCGGGGTGGAGGCTGGGTGGTCGGAGGAGGAGGCGGGGGAAGCCAGCAGGATAAACCGATTCAGCTCAACGTTGCACTCGGCGGTTGCTACGAATCACACGCGAAACAACGGAGAATGAAACGTGTTTTGAATACACGGAGCCTCGTGACAACTGACTGACAAAGGCAACTGCTCCGTGTCATTGTCACTCGCTCTCACACTGCAGCCTCCACAGCTCTCTCTCTCTGTGCGCTTGTAGTTTTACACCAGCGCAGTGCTGACATTACATTATACACACATTGATATGCAAAATATATTACGTTTTACGTAATTAAATAGGGGGTCACACGACAATTGCACCAACCTGTGCAGACGCATCGGTATACAAAATGATTAAATATCTGGACCACGCTGTTCAGAATATAAACCAAATGGTGATTTAGTTGTAATCACAAGAAAACAACGGTAATGTTATTTTTGTAAATCGCACCCTATTCCTCCGTACCGTCTATGTCCACAAAACAGTTGGTTGTGATTGAATAGCTGGAGATCCTCCCAGCTCTGTACTAATATGTTGCTTCCAAAAGCTGCTCTTTCGAGATAGCCGTGTCGCGCGCTCCTCCTCTCTCCTTCGCGACGTTTCGCCTTCCGCGATTGAGGCATCCGCACGCGTCCCGTGACGCCTGATGATGCCTCCAGCTTTTGGAAACGATCGTTGCTCCCAGCTTTTCAAAAATATCCGGCCAGCGTGCAAGAGGAGACCAAAGTACCATCGAGAGGAACTCTCTGGAACTTCCTTAAGGCGACAGTTCTTCGAACCGGCAGTGGCTTGATCAAGCAGTGTACGCCTGCACCTTCTACTGCAAGCCACGATACAAACATTAACCCGCAGAGTTTGTGAGAATGGGCGGCACGGTGGCCCAGTGGGTAGCGCTATCGCCTCACAGCAACTAGGTCCCGGGTTCGAATCTTGGCTCGGGTGCCTTTCTGTGTGGAGTTTGCATGGTCTCCCCGTGTCCACGTGGGTTTTCGCCGGGCACTCCGGTTTCCTCCCATAGTCCAAAAAACATGCTGCTGCATAGGTTAATTAGCTTGCAGACTAAATTGCCCGCAGTGCCCGGTGATGGACGAGCGTCCCATCATGGGTATATCCCTGCCTTGCGCCCTGTGTCTGCCGGGATAGGCTCCGGCTCACCGCGACCCTGTGCAAGACTAAGCGGCTTCTGACAATGAGATGAGATGATGAGTTTGTGAGAATGCGGTATTCCAGTGGAATTCTCCTACTGACCGATTCACACGTTCCCATTAACAACACTTGTTCGTTGCCTGTCACGAGTTACGATTTGTGGTTGCTTGTATAAATCCAGATACAATAGCGTATTTCATTAAGCGCTATTTAACCTTCATAAATTAATTTTTGAAGGTTATTTTTGTTATTTACTAAATAGTTGGAAAGGCTTTATAAAGTATTCCATTTGCACCCAGTCACTCCATTAAATATTTTTATTTGTATAAAATATTTTCTATAATCCCATAGAACAAAACAAAAATCATGTGAAATACCTTATAATAGAAAGACACACAGTAATATGTTTACACACGCAGCCAAAAACAATCTTAAAATAAAAGCGAAGTTAAACATGTTCCAGATGCTGCAACTATTCCAAAAGTCTAAGCTAAGCTCTAAACTACTCGGACAAGCTGCAGTGTTGGGTGGAATATTTGTTTTCTTCTTAATGCCCCTTTTTCTTCCTTACGTTTAAAACACACAAACCATTCTTTTGAAACTTTGCAGATTCCATTCCACCTCCCACGCCCAGTGATAGAATTTGTTTGACAGTAAAAAAAATAATCGCTCGGTGTGGTTGTCACCAGGGTTTGCCAATCCCAGACTCGTTCTGACAGCATACGATATGAGTGCTTGGACTTTCATCATCTTTTTCTTACCTCTCCCGTCAGCTCAGCGGTATCAAGGAGGCTGAATTAATCGATGCAACTGGCTGGCAAATTAGTTCATACTAAGCCAACCGCATATTTACGGATTTTGCCATGAGCGTAAGCAGTATTTATGACATTCAGTAGAAAGGGGTGAATCAAACGAAAGCAATACTTGATCTCTTTGTCCAAAAGATGATGGGTGTCTCTTAGCCGTATGAGTATTGCTCTTTCGGGATGGCTGTGTTGAGCGTTCCTCCTTCTATGCCAGTAATGATTGTTTCCCAGGTTTGACAATGCCTTCGGCGTGCAATGCTGGACGTGGCGAAGGAATGAGGAGGGATGCCTGGCACGGCTATCCCGAAAGAGCAGCTCTCGAGAGTAATTCTCAAACATCGAGCCATGAAAACCTATATCAGTACCGTCACATCGAAACATTGTTGGGAGTGTCCAAACACTCACGAAACCCACATTAAATAATTCCCCTGACTTCCGTCAACAGTGAAACAATACAGTGACAGGAACCAGGCCATCACCTCTAAGAAAACATCAGCTACTGCCACGGACAATGACGAACCTAAATTTTTGAACATAAGTAAATTAAAAACCTTTAAACGTGTCACTTTTTAATGTTAAAGAGCTGTTGAATATCACGATCACAATTTGCCAATGTATTTGATCAGCTCTAGATGAGCTTTTGAAATGTGTGTGTTTGGTAAATGTAATTTTGAAGGTAACATTTAAAAACTTGCCCAAGGTAAAACAAGAAAAACGGCCATAGCCACGTGGACAATACATATAAGTTCAGAAGTAATTCTTCCAGCAAATATAGATTTATGTCAGAAGTTGGACTGCCCTGCAGCAAGCTATATTTGTTCAACGTATTGTCAGAGGTTATATACATCAAAGACCTCTCATCTGCACAAAAAAACCAGACTTCAAGAAAAGTGCGAAGTTAAAATGCACATCTGATGACATCTTAACTGAATTTTCTTGCCATTTTAAGTACAATACACTTTCTTTGCACGGTTAAGAGTGAATGCAGAATTAGACAGGCTCATACCTTATTTCATATGTAATCAGTAATATGCACGGATAATTGCGTGTGTCAATGTACGTGACAGACAAAGGAAGGGATATAATAGCAGTTCGTTAGCTGCGTTAGGATCCCTGCGACCAGAGTTCGATTCCTGCTCATGACCAGCGAGAGTGACGAATATTTGAGCCGTTCCAGGACCTGAGCCCCAAATGAGCAGCCGGTACTGTGTGTAAACATCGACACTCGGGAGACAAAGGCGTTGAGGCGTGGTGCTTGCCACCCACCCCCTCGTATGCTGTGCTGGCCTTTGTAGGTGCTCACTAATGGCACTTGACTCAACATTTTGTTAGTCCATAAAACATGCTGCGGCATATATTAATTGGCTTGCAGACTAAATTGCCCGCAGTACCCCGTGATGGACTGGCGTCCCATCGTGGGTATATCCCTGCCTTGCGCCCTATGTCTGCCGGGACAGGCTCCAGATCACGGCGACCCTGTACAGGACTAAGCGGTGTCTGACAATGAGATGCGAGGAGTTTGTTAAAGCTATTGGGGGGGATCTTTGTGCCAATGTATGTGATTGCATTTGGTCAGTGCAGTGGCTGATGTTCAAATATTGTTGCCGGGATGAGTTCACGCATCACGCCACGGTGATGCGTGAACTCAGCGCTAGGTCCATATATTGCCAAAGGCGATACACCTCAGTATGGCTTTGGGGAAAAAAAAAAACTTGGCATTGTAATCCTTCATCATACACGTTATGGTTGTGCCGTTCTTATGTCGTCGTCGTCGTCATTGTTGTTGACGTGCCGTTCTCTCCACAGCTTTGTGCAGTGGTGTTACACTCAGGTGGCAAGCGCTCTCGAAGTGCAATTATTGTTATGATATTCCAGAGTGGTTGCTACGGAGCCACTGTCCCCCGCTCATGTAGAATGTCCCAGCCGCGATGGATGTCCATCAAAGGAGGTCAACACTGGGCCACGATTTGCAGGATTAAAGAGACACGAACATTTTTGTACAAATAAGCAACTTCTTTCAGAGCGTGAAAATTAGCCGTGGCCACACGGCTTATCGTGGCCCAGCGTGAAATATTCTGTTGTCTGCCAGGGTCACTTTGTCCAAGATTCCTCGTTCTGAGCAATCATTTTCAACACGAAACGCCTCTCACAATCACGGATAATTATCTGGACAGTGGGCACGTGAAAGAAAATTTACAATTTGTGTCCTTATTTGTGGCAAAAATTGCATCTGATTGCCAGGAGAGATGTGAGATATTACTGTTGAAATACAATATATACTAACTCGTGTATTTGCCGGTCAAGAATGATGGTAAGCAAGGATTGTGTTTTGTGGATTAACAATTCAAAATGCGGGCGACGCGGTGGCCCAGTGGTTAGCGCTGACGCCTCACAGCAAGAAGGTCCCGGGTTCGAATCTCTCGGCTCGGGTGCCTTTCTGTGTGGAGTTTGCATGCTCTCCCCGTGTCCGCGTGGGTTTTCGCCGGGTACTCCGTTTTCCTCCCACAGTCAAAAAGCATGCTCCTGGATAGGTTGATTGGCTCGAAGACTAAAATTGTCCCGCAATGCCCGGCGATGGACTGGCGTCCCGTCGTCGGGTGTATTCCTGCCTTACGCCCTGTGTTTCCGGGATAGGCTCCGGCTCACCGTGAGCCTATATAGGATTAAGCGGTTTCAGATAATGAGATGAGAATTCAAAATGCTTACTTTACTTAAGTATGCAAAATATATGTTGTGTACCTGTTTCGTATGTCCAGTCATCGAAAACAACTTTAGTACAACGATAGAAATGTAAAATATCAAGTAAGTATAACACGCATGAGATTATTGTGTGAAAACGGTTATTTTAAATATTCAAAATTGCATACATTTATTTTCGAAATTGCTGCTTAGGCTTCTTTGTCCAAATATCAATTCTCAGGTCATTTGCATAAAGTTTTTGGCAAAGTTCAGGATTCACCCTCTGCTGATCACCAAGAAGTCTCATCTCATCTCATTGTCGGAAACCGATTAGTCCTGTACAGCGTCGCGGTGAGCCCTGTGTCTGCCTATCCCGACAGACACAGGGCGCAAAGCAGGGATATAGCTACGATGGGACGCCAGTCCATCACCGGGCACTGCAGGAAATTTAGTCTGCAAGCCAATTAACCTATGCAGCAGCATGTTTTTTGGACTGTGGGAGGAAACAGGAGTGCCTGGTGAAAACCTACGCGGACATGGGGAGAACATGCAAACTCTACACAGAAAGGCACCCGAACCGAGATTCGAACCCGGGACTTCTTGCTATGAGGCGACAGTGCTACCCACTGGGCCCCCACTGGGCCACCATGCTGCCCGTCACCACCAAGAAGTGATGTCTCCAATAAATCGCGGGAACATCTTCCGGCACCTTAATTCTGACTCTGTAAAGAAGATCCTGTCCAAATAGCAGCAACTGTATTATTAATTTTGCGTGGCAGCTGGTCATCCCTAAAGTCAGATTGGACTCAAAAAAAGGGTAATTGAAGCAAATTATATTCTAGAAAAAGTGACTGTGCCAAAATTTGATGACAATCAGCCAAGCCGTTTTCCGTTGGATCATTTCATAGAGCGTTTCACACACACACACACACGGACTGTAATACAAAGTAATTTGGATTCCTTTCCCACAATGAACACCACTTACATATATTTAGGTGGAATCGCTGGCAGTGGAAATTGTACTATTTGTAGTATACATAGAAAGCACTTGCCAATAACATTTGGTATATTGCCAGTGGCGTATTTACATAGCACGTGTTGTTCTGCTGATGAGACCCTGAATATTTGAAGCCAATCAAGAACGAGTATATTTCAAGAAATTGCTGCTCGTGAGCATACGTCGAAAACTGCCAATACTTTAGAAAAAAATATATATTGTAAAGACATACAGAAGAAGTTGATGTGTTTAAAGTCACTACTGAGAATATTCAATAACAGGGCTCAGTGATATCTTACCCAATTACAGAGAAGTTTAAGTTAACATGCACGGGCACTATATTGAAGGCAGGTAGTCGAGTTCATTTTTTTAATTCACGTTCGGGAGCCCATTGGGATATCATGTTTCTTTGGCAAGGCGAGAAAACCATGATTACATTGTATAGATAAGTAGAGTAATGGAACAAAACTCATCTCATCTCATTGTCTGAAACCGCTTAGTCCTATACAGGGTCACGGTGAAGCCGGAGCCTATCCCGGCAGACATAGGGCGCAAGGCAAGGATATATACCGACGATGGGACGCCAGTCCATCGCCGGGCTGGAACAAAACTGTTTTTTTAAATCTGTTGATATGTAGAGCACTACGGAATAAAAATCGACCAGAGATATTTGCTCAATTATTAGAACTCTCAAATGTTAACGTGAAAAATGTACGTGGCTGTCAAACGACAAACTGGCACACGTGTAAGCCATCACTCGTACCACAAAACGTGACGCAGATCCATCATAAGAAATAAAAACAACAAATTATCCTACTGTGGGTTCCTCTCAACTACGAATGTCATCTGCAGCACACATGTGACCGTAGAGAAAGATATAATGGACTATGGTATGCTATCATGACATGGTGTTAAACATTTAAAAGTTAAGCTTCTGAGAGCTCTGGGGATGTGTTAATTAAAAAAAAATTGCCTCCAATATTCTGCACTTTTGTTGCCGTGCTTGTTGTAGCAAATCAGTAGCATTTTTAAAATGTCATCAACAGCGCAAAAGGAAATGACTTATTCAATTAATTGGACCTCTGTTCAACATAATACCAACGTTTGTCTTAGAGTTTGTTAAAACGCTCAAGCAAAATCAACAGCGATTAAAGCCAATGCGTCTGATGAATTCCAATGAGAGGGACGCATTTCTATGATGTTGAATGCCAGTGGGTTGCATTTTAATATGCATCATATTATAATGAGAGCAAGGCAGAAGCCCACGTGACAGATGACAAACAAACCATTTTAATTAAGAGACAGAAGTACGACCTTTGGAAGCTGGCCCAGCAAGAAAGCCCGTCTGGACCAGGGGAATCATAAAATCCAACAACTGCCTCCATATAGGCGATGGAGACACGTTTTAATGATCCTCTTGCGCGAACAAGTTCAAGACGCAGTATGGCGCGCAGTTATTTCAGAACTTCAGAAGCCACTTAATCTGTTCGATAGAAGAAGCCAATGAAAGACACGCGTGTAACACAACACAGTCACACAGCGTTCACTCGGTCACAAGCGCTCGGTCACATAACGACTGAAGACGCCTCCAATGTGGGAGGCAAAACGTCGCGAAGCAGAGAGGAGGAGCGCTCGACACGGCTAACCCGAAGAGAGCAGCTTTTTTGAAGCAATCGTTACCCCTTAGACCGCTTTCAAATCCTTAAATTTTCAGTCAGGAGTTTATCAGAATACAAACGTTTGCTCGTCTGTGCCCAGCTTCATGAATGCTCTCAGTACACTCTCGTCCTTAACATACAGCTTCAATACATTCGCTCAACTAGATGTATATGCGTTTGCTCGTAATTATCGTTCATATTCCGCATGACCTATAGGGATGACAGCTTGCTGGATAACCTCTATGTGCCAACTCCAACGTCTGTCTCAATAATCTGCCCTTCTCAAAAATGCACGTTTAGACCCGCATATCGGAACTCCTTCCAGGTTGTCACTGTGAGTGTTGTCCCCTCTCAATGCCTATTTTAAAACAGAAAAAAAAAATCCCATGACACGCAAACATATTTCGCCAGCACCCCCTCCCCCGAAGCAGATTCTAATGATTGAAAGCTATGGAGTGAACTTTTCGCTCATCAGCACAGATAAAACGATCGCTGTGAAGATAAGAGAGAAAGAGAACGATAATGGAAGATGTCCTTCAGAAGCAAATCCCCACGGAGACAAAATAGCTGCGCCGGCTGCATGGGCCGGTAAAATGAAGTTAAAACGCATCTCGAGCAGTACAATTGGGATAATTGGTGGGTGGGATACAATTCCACCAGTAATGACAGCTGTTGGACAAAACAAGCTCTACCGGTGGCGGTCTTGACAGGTGTCCAAAAAAAGTGATGGAGAGATATGATTCAGCAAAGTGTGGGTGTAAGATTAATTGCGTATTGTTAACCCGACGCAGCGCTATCATTAATGTCAATATTAAAGCTTGTGTAGCACTGGCGGATTGGTGCTGATGCAGTAAGAAGCTGAGAATAATGACGATGGTGACAATGACGATGAAAACCGTCTCGTGCGAACTTCGTACACACGTCCCCTCTCTCTCGCTCTCGCTCGTCAACACCAGGCCTCCGGTTAAACGCCGCGCAGCGGTTAGAGCGCGATACGATTTTCGGTTACACCGCACGAACCTCAGGGTGCCCCACAGCGCAAGTGGGAAAACACACACACACCGGGACTTAATTAAACGTCGACATCTCTCTGCTGAGGCTGCCAATGCTGGCTTGGAGCAAGGATTATTGGCAGAAGGCACGACCGGGAGGCCTGCGTATCCATCACAACGCTCGATTATTTATTTTCGCTCACGTTCCTATGAGCCCACGTGGGCAGAATTAGTATCATGAGGACAATATAAGGCGAGATGGACGTGACGAGCCACATGTAAAGGCCAGAGCAGCGTTCTCTGCCGTTCCACTTGACGTTAGGCACGCCGTGTCACTCGATGATTACTCTTCCCCTGTGCTGTGCCCAGCCAGAGTCTGAAACGCTATCTCGCCGTCTGCGTGCAAACTCACTCCCCCTGTTCAAGTCAAAATAGAAGGATTTCCATTTTTTTTCTCCCCTGCTAATGTATAACTGTGTTTTTTTTTCTCTTCCTCTATCAGTATAGTACACATTTCCTCCCTCGTTTAATACGTGAAAAATCCTGCGCCTAAACGCGTCATCTAATAATAATAATACATTTTATTTAAGGCGCCTTTCTGGGCACTCTACACTATAATCCATAGCCCCCCCCCCCCGCCGCCTTTCATTCTACAATACCTCGGTACAGTCAGATGCATGCGCTCTGTAATAAATCCAAATTATTCCGTGCGGCACAACGGCGGCAGCGCAGCGGTGACAAAGAGCGGACAAAACGGAAAGCGATGTACAGCGACGCAGAGAGAGAGCGAGAGACAGGAGAGCTGTTTTGTAATGAGCATTTCAAGGACCCGCTGCTGCCATTCACAGACGACACCTCCATAAACATCTGAAATGCAGGCATGCGTTGTGGCACCTTCACCGGCCGTGGGTTGACGGGTGATAGGCAGGGTCATCAAGCTGACATCCATCACACCCACACAAGCCGTGTGTTAACCACCACATTCCTGGTTCTCCCAGCCGTGACTGCCTCTCGGGCAAATGTGTGACGGGAAAAAAAAAATCGAGTTCGTCTTCGGAACTGCATGGCCCGCTGTCTCGTGACAGATGGCCAACTGAGTTTTAAACGCACGCATGCAAAAGAAAAGACTGGGAGCCTAATTGGCTTCGGTATCTGAGCGGCGCTTGTTCCATGGACTTGAAAGTGTCATTGTTCTGACGATCCTGCAATGTTTGGCGAGTGCACGCTATGCTGACCCGAATCGCAAAACTAAGGAATGGCTTAATGATTTAGGTTTACAAACAACGGCCATTGGCTACTAAGTGGCGGTGACGTCACAACAGCCCCTGTACCATGCCAGTTGCACCTTGAGGCCTTAGATTACAAGTACAAAGACAAAGATCCCCCGTATAGCCTCAATAGACTGTGGGCCGAGTGCCGTTAGCGACCACATATGAAGGCCGCACGGCACCCGAGGAGGCGGGTGACCAAGACCTGCCCAGTCGCCTTTGTCTGTCGAGTGTCAATGCTTACACACCACAACTAAGTACTCATTTTAGGCCGAGTCGATCTAGGGGAGGCCTTGGACCGGTTCATAATTTCGTCACCGATGTTGGGAATCGAACTGGTGCCGCCAGCTTCGTGACGCGGCGCGCGCTAACCGCTGCGCCACCGCTCCTCACACTTCACAAAGCGCATCGTTTCACACACACACACACTCAAGAGCTCTTCGTGCATCCCACATCCTGTTACTTGCATCACGAGGGTTCACTTGAGGTTCAGTTAACCTAGCCAGCTAAAATTTAATAAGCCAATTACCACCAATGCTGTGCACCCGTGCCAAAACAATACCTAGCCCTTCTGCAGTGTACACCAATAGTCCTCGAACATACGATTCTCAATCTGCACTGTGGTGTGAGAGCAAGGTCTCATCTCTCATCTCATTATCTGAAACCGCTTAATCCTATATAGGGTCACGGTGAGCCGGAGCCTATCCCGGAAACACAGGGCGTAAGGCAGGAATACACCCGACGACGGGACGCCAGTCCATCGTCAGGGTGAGAGCAAGGTGTCAACTCTTTTTGAAACAGCGAGTTCCACGAGGAGCGCAGTAGCCACAGTCTGCGTATCTCTCGGTCTCCACAGTAATGGGTTTAAGAAGCTCATCTCATCTCATTGTCTGAAACCGCTTAGTCCTATACAGGGTCACGGTGAGCCGGAGCCTATCCCGGCAGACACAGGGCGCAAGGCAAGGATATACCGACGATGGGACGCCAGTCCATCGCCGGGCACTGCGGGACAATTTTAGTCTGCGAGCCAATCAACCTGCTTTTGGACTGTGGGAGGAAACCGGAGTGCCCGGCGAAAACCCACGTGGACACGGGGAGAGCATGCAAATTCCACACAGAAAGGCTCCAGAGCCGAGAGATTCGAACCCGGGACTTTCTTGCTGTGAGGCGACAGCGCTAACCACTGGGCCACCGTGCCGCCCGGTTTAAGAAGCCACTCCAGCTAATTATTTAATCCTCTGTGGACCACAGGAAGGTCCAGCTCAAGGTTCATAAACTGCTTGCGTTGATGTTCATGGCTGATAATAGCGCGCGGTGTGATTAGAACTGCACTACTTCACAAACAAACAAAACCTAATGCACAGATCGCTCACATCACCTGCACAGACTGTCAGTTTGTTAGGGAGCAGTGATGAAGGCCGTCACAGCGCCTGGTGCATCCAGCACCGCACACGGACATCTTTGTCTCCCAAGTGCTAATGCCGAATCGTGTTTAAGGCTGAGTCAACCTAGGCGAGACCCATGACGAGTTAAAATAGCTCGGCTCGCGTTTTCGAAAGTCGCCGGGTTCAACGGCACAGAGTTAGGGAATACAGCTCTAGCCAACAACAAACAGGCAGACACACACACCGCACAGGCTGCATGCCTGCGCGCACACACACACACACAGTGCCAAAAGCAGGCATTAGATTACAAATAAGGCTGTCGTTATGCAGGATGCCCAGCAGGAATCTGCCAGGGGTCAAGAGGAATCCAAGGTGAGGCTGATGAGGAGACAGGGAGCGCACTCCTGCGGAGGCGATGTCCTTCCCCGAGTGGTCAGCAACGGGCAGTGGGGAGACGCGTCATTAGCTGACGAGCGCATGATTATGGAGCTTCCTCTCCCCCCGCCCCCCCATTCCCTAAACAGACGGCAGCTGAACCGGTGAAGCATTTGACATTTGCCTGGCAAATGCTAAAAATAAAGCCACAGGCGACGCGCGTGGGCGAGATGACAATCGGAGGAGTTGATGCAAGGAGGTCCTCTGCGCGCAGCTGAGACACGTTTAATGTCGTTAAGTCTGCCTTTCGGAGACGCGTTCAGTTTCGTTTTGTTTTCTTCTCTCGCTCGGGAGTGTTTAAACAGCGCGCGCGCCAATGAAAGCCACGGCGGAAAAGTGAGCAAATGTTCAAACGCGACGAGTTAATGACGGACCGCGACGGAATCTCGAGATTACGGAGGTGGCGTAAACAAGGGCGAGTGTGTTTATATCGGAAAATAACAACGACGTGTAAACAATAATGCGTATCAGAATGTGCGCAGCGCAACAATCACATTAAACACTGAAATGAATGTAAACCGAACTAGATTTGTTTGTTTTTTTGCTCACGGGGAAGATTGATGTAACGTGTTTTGTTTACCATTCCAGCAACTATTTAAAAAATGCTCACTATGCAGAAATAAATAAATATAAATGCCCGCCACCGCATTCCATTTGTTTCGAACAAGAAAGTGAAATGGGCACGTCACACGGAAAATAAAGCGCAGCCCGTGATGGATTTCAATAATTACAACGTTTCTGTTGTGTAACTATTTGCATTAGCGGGAACAGTTTAATACGCGTCTGGCTCATCACTCATGTTTGGACGCACGCCGACAAGCAACACCCAATCGCGGGTATATGACGTCTCGTATATAATTATAAAACCTCGATTTAGCGGACCGATGTGGGTGTCAGGAAGTCCGTTAAATCCGGATGTTACCATGACGATCCCATATAGTGAGCAATGACCATATCTTAGAGCAACCAGTATATTATGATACACCACTGAAAAATAGTCATTAAGTAATTCGCCGATATCATAATATACAGGGCTCAAGGTTTGGGGGATTGGCCAGACAGCCCCCCCCCCCCGCACGCCTCTGAGTTGTTCGCTCTACAAATTTATACTTTCTGATTTAATAAATAGAGGCGTGATTCACACACAGTCTTTATTACTACATATAAATGTAATCACGAGCAACAGGACAAACGTGTCAAGGTGAAACGTTCCAGTCACTCATTCAAGGTGTGAATCTGGCGCTCACCGAATGACTTTCAAAAAATAATTCACACCTAAGCGTTTGTATCTGAAATGTTCATTACATTAGATTAACACTTTGCGCAAGGTACATGAGCGTAACGTTATACCCATTGGAAATCGTGATGAATGCCGGTGTTTTGGAGGGGGCGTTCACCCACCAGTGGGTTGACCATGGTCGGACGGTGGATGTAAGTTGGTTGTTAATGACGCCTCCGAAGAGGGCGGGCGAAGCTTCACGAAGGACAGGGGAGGAACGCTCGACACCGCAATCACGAACATCTGCGAGATTTAAAGGGAAAGAGTTGTGACTGTGACATCATAATTACGACATCACCGTAAAGAGGCTGCTTAGGGTAAAGAGAAACAGCCGATCGCAATGTTCTGCTAATGACGGAGGAAGCTATAGACGTCTTTATGAATGCACACCGATGGTGATCTGCTGGTGTTGTTAATTTATAATGACAATAATCACATTTCTAAAGAGCCCTTCACCCGAGGGTTATAAAGTGCTGCACAGAGCTGTGGGGAGAACGGTATGCCCACAAACATCAGAAGAGATCAATTGAATAATTTCTTTAAATCAGTGGACAACAATTAACAAATTAAATAATTGTTATAACAAAATACCTACGGATATTTCTAGAACGTTTGGTATATACATAGTATCTTTTTTAACCAGAGCACAGCAGATGAAGGTTGTACTAATTTCTCGATCCAGATGAGATGTTGGAGAACAGACAGCAAGAAAGGCTACGGTTTGGAGATTAACGATCCGTTGCGAGTCTCAAGATGACTGGAAATGCCTCCAACGTGGGAAGAGTAACATCGCGACTCAGACAGGGAGGAGCGCCCGACACGGCTATCACGAAAGAATTGCTTTGGCGGGCAATCATGGAGTCGTGAGATGTCAATAACGTTTGTGTTTTCTTTGCACACTGCAGACAGGATAATATATAAAATCGTGTTATGCGTACAAAAGCGTGAAAGAAAGTCCCGTACTATTTTTCAAATACAAATTAACTTGGTTCACTGCTCGGTACGTTCTCCCACTTCTGTTTTATACGCCCTGTGAGCTTCGTCTATTAAACAGGTTCTACCGGGACCCTAGGTTCGAATCCAGTTTCCAGCCACACGTGGATTCAACCGCGTTCTCGAGCGTAAACAATTAAGCAACACAACGCCCGTCCGCTCTATACGACAGCGGGCTCTTGTTCGGTTGTAAAACGCGTGCATGTGACGGCGCTCTACGTGCAAGCGGATGGGGAAGGGAGCCTGGCATGGCGAGCCGCTGACACAGCCGTCCGTTATTGCGCCGTGCAGCTCGCGGACACAGCGGGCAGGATGATGCAGTTGTGCCGCTCTTCTCTTCATTTGAATGGGCGCTTCATGTGAGGGCGGCGCGGTGGCTGCGCAGTGATTATCGCTGTCGCCTCACTGCAAGAAACCGCCTCGGTTCGATTCCCGGAGCGAGCGCCTTTATGTGTGGAGTTTGCGTGTTCTGTCCTCGTGTCGGTTTTCGCCGAGTACTCCGATTTCCTCCCACCGTCCACAGACACGCTGCTGCCCAGGTGAATTGGCCTGCTGAGTAAATTACCCCCAGTGCCCTGCGATGCACTGGCGTCACGTCCTGGATTTTGCCCCGCCTTGCGCCCACTGTCTGCTGGGATAGGCTCTGGTCTCTCTAGACCCTGTACAGGTTTAATGATACTGAAGCATTACACGATGACATCACCCAGGTCAACCTATGCACTTTTGTGGTCCACACTATTCTGGCACGTTTGAGAATGAGGCATGAACGGGGATTTTTTAAAATATATATAATCAATGCAAGTGCAGCAGATTGGCGCTGTATGATAAATTATATGAAACGTGATCTGAAATAATATTAATTAGACAAAAATAAGTAAATCTGTAAAATAACGAACTCCTCATACTCGGTTTGATGTTTTTAAAACTAAACTTATTCACACGTAAAAAAAAGGAAATAACTCGATACAATTTGTTACAATCTAAAATAAACAACTTTCCAACAATGCGCAAACACACACAAGTGTGCAATGAACAAACGAAAGACCATACAAATGGAACGTTTAAAATTAAACAAGTTTACAGCTTCCAGCATTACAAACATATTAATCAGACTTTCAAAAGCCCATGAGGAATCGCTGGTACAATCTTTACCACCAACCAAAACGCTTACATTAAAAACAAACCGTCATATCCATGTTAAACACGTTTATTGCCACGGGTCTATGACTTTACACTATGCAAATCCATATTGGTCTATTATTTGTTATATCTCATCTGCTGCTTTTTAACCAGAATACAAATCTTTTTTTTGTCAAGAATATTGGGAACACTAAGGTGTCCTTTTTAGATACGGACAGCCCGCAGTGAATCCAGCTGCCTAATATAATTGCTGGCCCCTTAACTGAAACGGTCTGTCTTATCTCCCTTATACAGATTATGGGCATTCATTTATACATCCATACGCGCGCCCCCCCCCCGTCCTACCCCTCTATCAAATCGCACTGCCAGAGACATTAATCTTGTTCACAGAACACTGGCCAAGAGTGGCCATAGTCTGCTTGTCCTGGACAACTGAAGACGAAAATAGTCGTGGAGACGTAAGTTCAGTCGCCCAGTGCAGGTTTTGTACCAGCGATGTTGAGAAGGGAAGACCTGAAGCAACATACTGACAGTAATACTACTGAATATGCATTACGGTTGAAAGTAACTCAAAACCTGTCGCTCTCTCTGCAGGTTCGCACAAACACCGAAACACTCACTCACATGTTACGTTAGCCAAGTGGTGAATGCACGACACTGCATATTTACCAATCAGTGTGATGACCACTGATTTCGATAGCAGCGGTGTAGGGTATTTAAACAACAAACTAAATCAACCGTGACATTGTCTTATCCTCGAACAAAATAACACAATTACGCATGCAAATGTAACTCGTGGAAAATGCTAATGAGCCATTCTTGAATTTTTTTGCGTTACAAAAAAGTTATATGGTCAGATGACAAGCAGATTACTCATGATGCCACTCTGTTCAAAGGACCAATTTGACGCATTTTAAAGAGATGACCTTAACATTAAAATTAATAACAGTAATGTTGTTAATAACGGACACTTTAAACGTCACTTCACTGTCATTATGAGATGAGTTGCCTCTGCAGATTCTATCTCGTACATCAATGGGACGACCCACTTTTGTTTAATTACTCATTCAAAAGTGGCCATGAAATTAAGGAGAGAGAGAAACGAGAACTACATGGTCATGAAACATTAATTCATGAATTAGTAGCACCAGCTTAATCACCAGAAGGCCGCGGTGAAAGCGGATCTCGGCTCGAGTGTTTTTTTGTGTGGGAGTTTGCGAGTTCTCTCCCCGTGTCCACGTGGGTTTTCGCCGGGCACTCCGGTTTCCTCCCACAGTCAAAAAAACATGCTGCTGCATCGGTTAATTGGCTTAGAAGCTAAATTGCCCTCACTACCCGGTGATGGACTGGCGTCCCATCGTGGGTATGTCCCCCTTGCGCCCTGTGTCTGCCGGGATAGGCTCCGGCTCACCACAACCCTGCACAGGACTAAGCGGTTTCTGACAATGAGGTGAGCTGAGATGACGTTTAAGAGACCTGCTGTGACTCCATTGTTCGGGAGGTGCCGTGAGGCAGCATTGTAATTTAATCGCCCGAAAGGAACGCACACTTCAACAAAACAAACACACACACACACAATTAATTGCATTAAATATGCACCCTGGTGGAGTCTCCCCGAAGGAAAACAAACTGGTCGACAGTCTACACAAAGATTAATATCTCTGGCTTCGAGTACCCTGAATGAAATAGGTAAACAATAAACAAAACAATATTTCCTTTTTTAATGACTGTCAGACAATGCTATTTACTTTGTAAACGCAAGCTCTGAACAAGGAAAGCTATAATCGGACGTGATTTCGAAGGAAAAAAGTGGAAGATGTGTTCGTCTAAATATTTTGATATATATCGCTGCAGGGTGGTCCAGATGTCTTGTGACCTCCGATTTACGCGTTTATTTTTTCCAGTTTGTTAACGTTCATGAGCCCATACGGTGACAACAAGCCATTATTCATAAGCACATCAACTCGTATCAGCTATCCGAAAGAAACGCGATTTTTTTTTAAAGAAACGGATCAGCTAAAGAAAACAAATTTTTGGGGTCCATTGAATGGCCCAGTGGTGAGCGCTGTCGCCTCACAGCAAGAAGGTCCCGGGTTCGAATCTCTCGGCTCGGGTGCCTTTCTGTGCGGAGTTTGCATGCTCTCCCCGTGTCCGCGTGGGTTTTCGCCGGGCACTCCAGTTTCCTCCCACAGTCCAAAAAAGCATGCTGCTGCATAGGTTAATTGGCTCGCAGGCTAAATTGCCCCGCAGTGCCCGGCGATGGACTGGCGTCCCATCGTCCGTATATCCTTGCCTTGCGTCCTGTGTCTGCCGGGATAGGCTCCGGCTCACCGCGACCCTGTATAGGACTACGCGGTTTCAGACAATGAGATGAGATGATAATGGGCGGCGGCAGCGGCGGCGGGGGTTAGAATACATCCGGACCACTCTGAACACCAACCCCACCATTCTCAAGCAGTGGGCCACGAGCGCCACCTAGTGGCCCGTGGAGACCAGAGCCAAGAGAGCCTTCGGCTTCAAACGATTGGGGCGCCCTGCACGAACCAATATGCTCATAAAAACGAATTCATACACGTTCCTTCAAGTGACCTTCACATTCACCTCCTAATAAGCATTGATGCTTGGTTGCGAAAGCAATTATGATCCGTGCTCGCGGTGATAATAACAAAGTGTTATTAACAAAGTTATAATCACGGTGTTATTATGCGAGTAATTGCGCTGTGCAATAGCGCGCCCATTGAGACGGCTCACTGGAAAATAAAAAAACTTGCAGCCCGCAATCATATCATGCTTGACGCTTGGCTCATCACATCTGTGTACAACAGAGCGAGGCATGCGTCAGGTCACCGATCATTTGTCTGCCCGCTGGTTGAAAACATTTGTGACGAACTGATGTGGGTTTTTCACGGCTCGATGCGTGACGGTGGCTTTTACCCAAACTGATCTTTCGGGATAGAATGGAAACGCCTCCAACGTGGGCGGTGCAACGTTGCAAAGGAGAGAGGAGGAGCGCTCGACACGGCTAGCCCGAAAGAACAGCTTTGATAAGCAATCAGCATTTTTGACGTCACAACTAACCCTGTAAATGGCGTAGAGTATCTTGTATTTATTTCCTATTTCTAAAACTTAATTTGAAATAATTTCATTTAATCTGCATCGCATTAATTGAATATCAAATACATTTGATTATTTAATCATTGCACTGACCGTGTCACGTGATAAATCTGCAGAGGATCTCGCCAAATCAGTTGTCGGCCGTTCTCTCGGCTCGGCGCTGATCAAAGCATTGCCATCTAGCGGTCAGCACAGACCAGACCTAAGCGTGTGCAGGCCACCGCAGAGGCCAGTCACCGTTTAAAAAAGGAGTAGGGCGCAAGTTTGCGAAGAACTCAGCGCGGGCGTTCAATTGTACTCCAATTATTCATCTCATCTCATTGTCTGAAACCGCTTAATCCAATACAGGGTCACGGTGAAACCGGAGCCTATCCCGGCAGACACAGGGCGCAAGGCAAGGATATAGCGACGATGGGACGCCAGTCCATCGCCGGGCACTGAGGGGCAATTTAGCCTGCGAGCCAATCAACCTATGCAGCAGCATGCTTTTTGGACTGTGGGAGGAAACCGGAGTGCCCGGCGAAAACCCACGCGGACACGGGGAGAGCATGCAAACTCCACACAGAAAGGCGCCCGAGCCGAGAGATTCGAACCCGGGACCTTCTTGCTGTGTGTCGACAGCGCTAACCACTGGGCCACCGCGCCGCCCACTCCAATTATTTCAGTCCTGAAATAACTCGGACTTGACCAGGAGGTGAACCGTGGTTTAGAACACCTCCACGACCCGCGCAAGTGAAGTTTCAAGACGATGGAGGCCCTTACGCCAGCAGTGGCACGAGCAAGGAAAGGGCTGCTCCGTCATCTCCGTTCCCCCACCCCCCTTTCGTTGCAAACGTTCAGCGCGGACTCTGAATGTCAATGGAAAGGCACGGCGACCTCTCATTTTGCGCCGTGGGAGCTGAGGTGTGCGCGAGTGCACGGGAGTGGGGGGGGGCGTGTGTGTGTGTGTGTGTGGGGAGGTAATCTGGGAGCTTATTGTTGCCGAATGACTGTTAGTAGAATATGGTCTGCAACAACGATGGCATTGTCTGGCGCAGTTAGGTGGCAGGGCTGTGGTGCCAGTGACTCATTCAAGCTGGCTCTCCCAACGCTACGAATGTATTCAGTGTGCACTGGCCAGGAGGCATCGACAATTAGCCCTGTCTGCAGGCAAGAATTACGGCCTGGGTTTGGAGCCATCAGCCCCTGACATCACGATTATCGATTATTATTATTATTATTTTCCCAGCTGCATACAGTGCCGCAGCAGAAAAAAACACAAATTACTATCACGCTTTCACACATTGTTCAACACAACAAGCTGAAGAGTTTGCACGTACCACAATACGTACGGTGTACATACACGGTTTATGGCTATATATATATAAATGAGCACCTTGCTCGCATTAGTCTCACTCTAAAACAATAAATAAATGTACTAATCACAAACTACACGATTTCGAAACATTTCTATCCGTATGAAATTAGTTGTACATCCCAATATTTACACGGCTCGAAGCACAATAATGCGACGTTTGAATACAACAGCCGGTTTTGTATTGACACAGTCTGGATAAAAATAATAATATTTGCACTCCTAGAGCGCTTTTTACCCGCGCGTTATAAAAAAGCGCCGCACAGAGCTGTGGAGAGAACGGCAATGTAATGGTGTAGATTTCCACGGCTCGATGCATGAGGTGGAGAGAGGAAGCGAACGACGCGCCTGTCCCGAGAGAGCAGCTTTTCGAAGCAATCATCAGAACAACAATGTATGAGAGGCGTTCTGCAGGAGCGCCCTCTCCAGATCGTCGTGTCGAGCGTTTCCACTTCTCTTTCTTCGCACTATTATTAACAGCAATGTTCCGCGACGTCTCTCAAACGTCACGCGAGAAGATGGAACCGATGACCTCCGCATCTCGAGTTTTAGTCTCATCATCTCATCATCTCATTGTCAGAACCGCTTAATGCTGTACAGGGTCGCGGCGAGCCGGAGCCTATCCCGGCAGACACAAGGAGCAAGGCATGGATATACCCACGATGGGACGCAAGTCCATCACCGGGCACCGAGGGCAAATTAGTCTGCAAGCCAATTAACCTCTGCAGCAGCATGTTTATTGGACTGTGGGCGAGCCCGGGTTCGAATCTCGGCTCGGGTGCCTTTCTGTGTGGAGTTTGCATGCTCTCCCTGTGTCCGCGTGAGTTTTCGCCGGGCACTCCGGTTTCCTCCCACAGTCGAGTTTCAGTGTCGTTCCCATGACACCGTGGCAGCATCTTCTGTGTGTGTGTGACTAAAACGAAAATAACTCAAGCCTCTGCGTTATCTTAGGAGCAAAGCGTCAGATTATATGACGTTCAGACTGCACGATGTCCAGCTAATTAGAGACGAATTGGGATGGAGTCAACGCTTGCTACTCGACTGCAGTGGACAGCAAGTATTTGAAACACGAGATCACTGTTAGTATAAAAACTCAGCGCACGCTCTATCATTCAAA